>QOCX01000172.1:334141-387549 GCA_005959815.1 Sarcophaga bullata
TTATTTTATTATTATTGAAATACTAACCTATTGGGCTTAAGTTATTGTAAATATTTGTACATTTTAGTTCTCTATTTTTAATTTTTCTAATGCTAAGGCTGGCCATGTAATTTAATTGTAAACATTTTTCTTTCCTTTTTGTACGAAATTAATTTAGAAATTAATTCGGCCAAATACATGTCAAAGTGTCGCCAAACACATTATCTCGGGTCTTGGTTGTTATACTAATTATCGTTTTCACCATAACTTTTTCAAAATAAAGTGTAGAGTAACTTGCTTTGTGGTCTAGAGAAAACCTTTAATGTCATGTACACCCCCTCAAAGTGTCTTAAGTTTCAGTATTAATAAGAATTCTCATTCTTCGCACACGCTAAGAGGCACCTACGGACTTAAGATTCTACTGACAAACTAATAACAAATTCTTAGTCATCTTCTCTTATATTTTAAAATATCTTTTCGATTTTAAATTCGAAATCAAGCCTGTAGTCTTTGCCAAATTTATTTTTTGTGTTGTGAAGTACAATTGCTCCGATTAGTTGATGGAATATAATTCATTCATATGTCTGCCGGATCATTTTCGTGCACTTTTTCGAGTGTATGGCATCACGAATATTGGTCTTTAAATCACAATTGCCTCTAGTTTAACGGCGCACCATAGAAAATAGTCCAACTGTGTCAAATCACAGCTGCCAATTAATATCATCATTTCGGCTAATTAAACGGCCATTTGATGCAATAAATCGATTGTGGCATGAGATAGATGTGTGGCAAGTCGCATCATCGTGTTGAAATCAAGCATCGTTGACATCAATACCATAACGAGGGTACAAACAAAAAAAAAAAAAATCGGTTATCATGGTCGTAATGGTTGCACCATTCTCATTTTCAAAGAAATATGGGCCAGTGACGCCTTTGCTCCACAAGCCGCAATGAAGCTGAGATAATTTACATCATTACAGCCAGATATTACACCCAGATAAGAACTATAAGATGTTAATATCTAAATTGGTGTCCTGAAAGATTCTCATTAAAAACCTGGCATTTCGAATGAGCACTTGTTCTTACCTTTGTGTGGAAGATTTAATCTCCCTTCTCTTTTGAATTGAACATTTCACTGGTGCGTGAAAAATTTTTACAATAAAGATCTCGGTATGATGCCTTACAAGGCTCAATTGGCCGCATGACCATCCACTTCGTTCTCGCTTTGATAGGTGAGCCAATGAGAAAGAAACTGCACGATGATGTCGATTTTGCATTAAAAAAACCTCTTTTCGGATGAAGTCCATTTTCATCTTGGTGGGTATGTTAATAAGCAAAATTGCTCATAAAACCCACTCGTTGTCTTACGAAAGCCAATGAACCTATCACGAGTGAGACTGTTTGGTGCGGAGGCATCAGTGGCCCATATTTATTTGACAATGAGGACGGCACAACCATTTCGGTCAATGGAGACACCTATCGCACCATGATAACGGGTTTTTTGTACCCCCTTTTCATAGTACTAATGTGAATGATGTTTGGTATCAACAGGATGATGCAACATGCCATGCAGCTCATGCCACAATCGATTTATTTCGATATCAATCGATATATATGTGATGGTTTTTGGTTAACTTTTTTAAACTCGAATAGAATCTTTATTTTACTTTACTCACCTCTTTCTTTTCGGCTTGAGCACGTCGTCTTGCTAACGTCTTTGCCATCTCGTCCATCATGGAAGCCATGCCAGTGGTACTGCGACCGATTGTGCCATAATTACCGCTACCGCCGCTAGGAGTACTGCTACCGCTGTTCTCTGTGGGAGCCGGGGTGGACTAAAAGCACAAAGGAAGAAAAATGATAAAGAACTTCGGATAGAAAACATTTTAAAAGCTTACCTTCTTTTTCAATTTGGCCTGTTGCAGTTGGGCAGCCAGCGAGCCCATTAAATCGGCTTGAGGATCTTCTTTCTTCGCTGCCAAACCGCCCATAGGTGGTGGTGGCGGTGGAGGAGGTGCAGCTGGACCACCCATTGCTGGTGGCGCAGGAGGTGCCGGCGGCTGGGGTGGTGGTGGTGCGATTGGGCCACTGCCGGCATTGACATTGTTATTGAACATTTGTGACGCAACACCGCCGAACGATGGAGGCGGTGGTGGAGCTGGGGCACCGGGTGCAGTTGGAACGCCACCTGGACCACCACTACTGCTCATGCGATTTAGGGGTGGCGGCATAGGTACATTACCACTTGGAGCATTAGTTTGAGGTGGCATCATAGGCGGTGCCGCTGGCACCTGAGCATAAAGATTCTCCTGTTGCTGTACCTGACCACCACCGCCATTCATTTGACCATAGGCATTTGGTGGTACTGGTGGTCCATTGGGCATGCTTGGTGGCTGCGGTGGTTGCGGTGGCATTGATATACCACTACCACCACCTCCGCCGCCAGCTACTGTATTACCGCCCAATTGTGCCTGACTGGCGTACACCACACTGTTGGCGCTCTGTGAATTTGGTATACCTGGACCCAATTGTTGCTGTGAAGACACATAGATTGGTGCGACACCATTCTGATTTTGATGCGGTGGCGGCATAGGAGGCTGTGAAACATTTGTTGGCATTTGATGGCCGGACTGCTGTTGTGAATATTGATGCATATTAAGATTGGGATTAGAATTTGATAAAACATAGTGCGATTGTTGATACTGTTCGATTTGTTTGTTCAATTCATTGATTGATTGATTGATTTGGTTTGATTGATTTGTTTTGATTGATTTGATTTGGTTTGATTGATATGATTTCGTAAGGATTCATTTTTACAAATATAGGAAGTAGGCATAACAATAGTTTTGAAAATATCATTCAGCCAGATTTAGAATTTTTTTTATTATTATTTTTGCAGGAAGTTTTTTTTTTAGTTTTTATTTGTTTTGTTGTTGATTTTTATAGGATCAAGCAGTAGAATTTTTTTTAAAAGGTTGTATATAAAGCGGTTCAGGCATGAAATGAAATGAGAGAAAAAAATAGGAAATAAAATAAAGAGAAATATAAAAATTTACATACAAAAACAAAAAAAAAACAAAAAAAAAATTGTCATCATCTATCAACATCAACTATATCGTTTCTCTAGTTGATAGCTAAAAAATACAAAAAAAAAAAAAAAAAAATTAAAAAAAAATTAACAAAAAATTAACAAAAACTATACAAACACTTACCATCTATAATTTCTTGTTTAACTTTTTGTATTTCTTGTTTCATTTCTCTAACAATTTCAGCCTTTAATTGTTCCAAATCACTACCCGACAATGCTACAGACAAGCCATCACCATTGACCTGCTAATGGAAGATTTTTTCTAATTACTCTAGACATTATTTTTTATTTCTCTCATGACATTACCTTTAATATCGTTTCTTCACTGGCACTGCCAAAACGTTTACGCATGGGTCTGGGTGATTCACCGCCACTATTCGATGTATTATTTGAGTTCACATTTGTATTGCTGGAATTTGAATTGCCCAATTTATGTGGCAGAGTATTCGATTTTTCCCAGGGTCGTTGTTTAACTTCTGGTTCCGGTTCCGGCTAAAACAAAAACACAACACACACACACATATATATATATATAAACAAATAAAAAATGACTGAAAAATCCATGGTTAACACTTAAAAAAGCTTGTCCGAGCAATTAATTATCAATACGAGAAAAAAACTGGCTCGATATTGTCAATTGTTGCAGCTAGGAAAAAGAGAGTATGGAAGGAAGGAAGGAAGGATGTAGTAGCGTTTATGGATATTAGATTTGAATCTGTTTTCATCTGTCAGTGCTAGCAAAAAAAAAAAAAACTTCCGCAGGAAAGCATTCCTATCAATAGTGAGGATATTAAAAACGAACAGAAGCACTATACACGTGGGACATGCTTTACCTAAATATTTACAATGTTCGGGAATAAATCTCTTTATTTTCCTCGGATACATTTCGTTGAGGTAGATTAAAAACAATAAAACACAAGCCACTTAGCGGTAGGCAGTGCTATTTGAGTGATTCACTAGCCAACCGACCATAAACAGAAACGTTCTATGTGATAGACGTGCTTTTCCCAAATATTTACAACCAACCGACCATAAACAGAAACGTTCTATGTGATAGACGTGCTTTTCCCAAATATTTACAATTTTCGGGACCAAATAACTTTGTTGAGAAAGCGTCAAAACAGTGTTACATAGGGGTTGTGCTCTAATGAATCAATTGTGTTCGCTAACTTTTATGTTTTAATTATAATTATAATGTTTTCATAATTATAATAATAATTATTATTTTTTTGTTTTCTTTTCTTTTCTTTATATTTTTTTTTATATGTATGCATGTATAAATGATTTTATATTTATAATTTATAATTAAAATAAATATAATGTTATATTCATGTAATTAATGTATGTATGTATGTATATAGATTAGTATGTGTAAGTATATATGCTTATAATGTGTGTTTTATTTTAATAATTGCCTTACATTATGAAAAAGAAAACATTTTTGTTTGTTTGTTTGTTTGTTGTTTTTGTTTTGTTTTTAAATATAATATTAAATGTATTGTATATTATTTATTTATGTATGTATATTCATATAATTTATATATATTTATATATATATGTATGTATATATATTTATATAAAAACACGGGGCTTAAGATTTTCTTTTAATTTTTTATCCTTTAATTTTTATCCGTTTTTTAGTTTTTAGGGTAAAAAAAAAATCTTTTTTTTTTCTGCAATTAATTTTTATTTGTTTTGTTGTTTTTATATGTATAAAATACGTTTCTTATCAGATCCAAAATTATTTACCTAAAGATAATTCTTTTATCTTCTGTTAAATTCAGGACACAAGAAATAGTCACTGATTACTTTGCAGAAAATACACGCAAGATTTTTATTAAAGGTGCGGCAGAATCAAAAAATTTTTTCCCCAATACAAATATTAACCCTTAGATGGCATTTAACAATGAAAAAAAAATCAGTTCAAATAGCTTCTAACTCAACAAGTTTTAAACTTGATAGTACGGGTATATGGATTATATTGCGGTTTTCCAAATTCAAAGTGGAAAGCGTAAAATTTTTTGGAAAGGAATAACATTTCTTATTCAATAAAGTGGAGTTAAATTTACATAACAAAGCAAACGACTAAATTTATAAACGCCATGCTACCTTGTTACTATTTTATTTCTGAATATGTGAACAACGTTTTCGAGCTTTCGTAGTACACTACCCAGCCTTACTTCTCTTCTACAGCTCACTTACTGGTAGTCTAAAACAATGCACAGTGCATGAAAGGGGATCATCTTCATAGTGCTGGTCTATTTAAAGAAAATTCAAACAAACAATTTATTGCCATTGGTCCCGGTATAGACCTTGTATAGACCTTGACTTATATTTGCTGAGAAAATATGGAATTATTACTCTTGGAAAAAAGTATTTCATAGACAAACAGACGTAAACAAATATTAGGCATTGTGGCAATACATGTTCCAATGGAATCTCTCAAATGGTTTAATATAGCTGGAGTTTTGGGATTTTCTAAATTCTTCAAATTCAGATATGTAATGAAAGATAAATAATCCATTTGTTGCCATATTTAATACACCAAACGTATAACTATCACCTTTGACTGTTGCGTTTGCCTTTCAGGCATAGTATAAAGTGATAAAAGATTTCTGAATTGTAATTGATTCCTTAAAGAAGAATAAAGTAACGGGCGTTTACTAAAGTTTGGGTAGCGTAAGCTTAGCTGGGTTGATAATCATTGACCGATTTTCGATCGGATCGTACTGAAGCTTGTTGTGCAAGCGTGTGACTTATCAGAAGAATAAGGTTAAGAGCGGTTTCTAACATTTGAATAGTCCAACTTTAGTTCGGTTGGACAATTGAGAGCTTTTCGCTTGGATCGTACCGAAGCGTAAGTCCAATTGCTTATTAGTTATGAGCTAAAGAAGACCATATAACAGTCAGCAATAGTTATATAAACTATTTGTCCAGTGGACAATCAAGCGGTTCATGCAGATATCTGGAGTTGCAAACGATTCCTAAGTAAGATTGTTAAGCAAGTTAACTAACTTGATCTGATTTTTCTTTGTTATACAAACAAGTCTGATTCCAATCGATTATCTCATTGTCAGAATTGAAATTAATTCGTATTATTAGAACCGTATTATGATACCAGAAATGTTTGTAAAAATTATTGGCATGTCATTAAACATTTTTGGCCTTCAAAAGTAGTTAATTATTCTAACTGCAATAACAAATTAAATCCAAAGAGATTGAAATTTTGATTTTACGTATGTACAAATGCTATTTCATTGCATTATAAATCTTGGGAAATACATCAATTATGATATCGGGGACAAAAAACGTTTTATGTAAAACCACACCCCCCCCCCATATTTCTTTTTTAGATTTTTCTTTTCGTTTAAAATTTTAAAGAAAATGTGACCATAATTTATGAGCTCTTCCTCTAAATTTAAAGCTTTAAAGTAGATCTGAAAATCACCTAAAATACATCCAAGTTTCGAATATAATTTCGGGCAGAGACTGTTGGAAGTGAAAGATGGAAGATGGAAAGATTGCAAACCGCAACGAAATTACAAAAACGAAATGAAGCTGGTTTGGCTACATTTTGAGTCTTCCCCCATGGACCATATAGCCAAGATGTTAATTATTGAATCTTTTAAGTTTGTAAAAAGCTAGTTAGGCGTGCTTACACCTGCAGTTAACATACAACAATTAAATATGCGTACAATATAGTATTCATTGCTTTATTTTTAAGGAACTAACTGTCAACAGTAGTACTAGAGGTTGATGAAACTGAATGGTTTTTTTTTTTAGTGGGACAGAAATAAATGTCACTAGACAGACCTGTAGCCATACTTAAGCATTTAAGGATTACAAATATGTGTGTTTAAAAACAAAAAGAAATAAAAAAAAATAGTTTGCTTTAATGTCTTAGCTTTAAAATGCTTTAAAGCTTTAGAATAATTTAAAAACGATTCACATTAATTTTTAGAAAATTGTATAAACTGGTATGTATGGTTTGGATTCTATTTTTTTTGAATTTTTTTGTTTAATTTTGGGTTTTATATAAGAAGATAAAGTAGAACTAGCTTTGTATCCCACAATGACCATTTGGATACAATTATTTAACTTGGTTCTCATGTAAACAATTAAATCATTCAGTTGCCATTTGACAAGAAATATTCACTTGATATTTTGTTTGCCACATGGATGCACATCGGTTTTTATATAAGAAGATGAAGTAGAACTAGCTTTCAGTTGCCATTTGGAAACAAAGTCTTTCCACAAGCAATATTCACTTGATATTTTTGTTTGCCGCCGGTTTTTATATAAAAACATGAAGTAGAACTAGCTTTCAATAGCCATTTGGAAACAAAGTCTTTCCACAAGCAATATTCACTTGATATTTTTGTTTGCCGCCGGTTTTTAAATAAAAACATTAAGTAGAACCAGCTTTCAGTAGCCATTTGGAAACAAATTCTTTCCACAAGCAACATTCACTTGATATTTTTATTTGCTGCTAAAAGCCTTTAGTTGGCAACAAATTTCTTAAAGACAAGAAGTAACTGCTGAATGCTAATAAATACTCTACAAAATTTTATTTCAATATCTCCGATTGGGTTTTCTTTATAAACATTTCCTACAGTTAAAATATGTATGTATGTATGTATGTATGTATGTATGTATGTATGAAAAAAGTGTATAGTTTTTTTAAAAGGTATTGAAATTATTAAAACAAATATTAACCCTTAAATGCTTTTGGACAACAAATATTAGGGGGGAATGCTTTGCCTTGGCCAATATATTTTCATCCGATTTAAAATAATTTATTTGAAACCGTTGAAGCAGTAGCAGCTTTAATAACTCTTGTTCCAATGTTTTTAAAGAAAATTTTATTTTAAATGTAGCTAAATTTTCTTTAATTTTATTTTTTATTTTAATTTTATTTTTATCTAAATTGTTTATAATACGCTCATAAAATTATTTTTTTTTATATAAAAAAAAAAAGATTCTTAATTTTAAATAAAATTTAATTCAGTTCATTTGTTTTTGTTTTCAGTAAAAATTGTGTTTTTTTTTTTTTTTTTTTAATTTAAAAATCTTTTGTTTAGTTTTTAATTTCTAAAGTTTCGTTCTATTTTTTTTTTGTTTGTTTATTTCATTAATTATTTAATTTAATTTATTTACTTAATATTTGTGTTTAAAATATTGTGGTTTTTTGTTGCTTTTGTTTATTATTGTTGTATATCGTTAGATGTTTTTGCGGTTTTCCGTTTTTTTTTTGTGTATATTTGTGTGTTTTGAGTTATTTTTCTCATTACGTTATACATACTAAAGTTAATAAATTAATTAATTAATTAATTAATTAATTAATTATAATAATATAAATTTGTTTATTAAATTGTTTTGTTAGTTCATGAAAAACTACTACATTTATAGCAGACATTGAAATTTATGTCTTGAATTGTTTTTTTATTTTTATTTTTTAATTTATGACGATTTTATTTATTTTTTATATTTTTTTTTTATTTATGCACTACAATGAAATTGGAAAACATGTTTTACTTAATTTTATTTATTTTTCTTTGAATTTTGTTATGTTTTTTTTTTTTATTATTTATGATTTTATTTAAAATATATTTAAAAAAAAAACCTATAAACCTGCCTTATTTATTAATTTAAAAAACAATATTTCTTAATAAATAAGGCACACAAAGAAATCATACAAAAATAATACAAGGAATCAAATGAAAAACAAAGAACAAAATAATAGCATTTAAAAATCGTTTCATAAAAAAAAACAGAAATTAAATTAAAAATATTTTAAAACATAACCTTAAAATATAAATTTTTTATTTTTATTTTATAAAAAAAAAAAAAAAAAAAAAAAAAAAAAAAAAAAAAAAGAATTAGAAGTTGCTTCTTAAATTAAGAAAATACATGTAACAATACTTAAAAATAATCACAAAAAATAATATGCTATTATTTTGAACTGAAATGTAAGATTTCTATTTTTTTTTTTTTAATAAAATTTCATTCGATTTCTTAACATAGTTAAAGAACGGACAGTTAAATTCTTACAGCATAACTTGCAGATACAAGAAATCAATAGAAATTGTGGTATACTTTTAGGCTGCACAATATTATTTTCATTTCAAAAATATTAATTTTCTGTTTTAACTACCCGTTCTTTTTTCCCTTTACCCTCCCTTCTTTTTTTTATTTTTGGATGATCGAAGACATTTTTTACATTTAATGAGGCGTCAATAATTTTTTTTTTGTTTTAATTTCTTGTATAAGACATCTGAACAAAATATTTAAAGGATTTGTGACTATTGAAAAAGGATTAAAAAAAAATATTCGAAATCGTGCTCAGTATGTTTCGATTCTTAAGGGCATTTGGAATTTGTTTTTCACCATTTTATTTTGATCGTAAAAGATGCTGATATTGTGTTTACAGAGATCTGCTTGCAGAATTATGCCTTGCTTACTGCATCTCCTTTGGCACTGAAGATAATTTTAAGCCCACTTCCTCTTGATATCTATTAGTAGACGTCTCTGTTCGACTGGTCACTTGAAAATCCTGAAAGAATTTGAAACTATCTAGAGCAGTTCCTATATAATACCTCGATACGACTTCTCAATGATATATTCAGGACATCCAATCCAAATAAAGAGCTCAGGAAAAATGGTAAAGGGCACCTCGTAAAGGACTCTGTGCATATTTTCACAAATTTAAGAAACCGATTAGTGGCGGGAAATTTTTCGAAATCGTGTGAAATAGCAAATCTACATGGCTGACGAAACACTGTAGAATTATTCAGGCGAAAGTGTCGGCAATACAGGCTGCAGCAAAAGTTATAAAGGACGTGAATATCCCCTGGCATGATATAACCATAGTGATCTTCAACGAGATGAATCCTAAGAGGTGTATAGCTTTCGCTTATATCTTAATGATGAACACGAAAACAATTTTCGCTCACTACCCCCTCTTTTCTTTCTTCTATAAACTATATTTCCTGTATACCAACACTATGCACTGCATGAATAGGGGTCATCCCCTGTAGCACAACAACGATATTATAAACTGGTCTGATGTAGCACAACCATCGAACTTTTCGATTAATTTTCGACCTTTTTAATCCTTCTAAGGACCTGTGAACTTCTAATTAATTGTTAATACTAACACCGCTTCCGCTAACAAAAGATAAGTGGCTTCAAATACGTGTAGAACGGCACAGAAAATCTGATAAAAAATTGATTGGTGAGCGCACGATAAGTTAGGTTAGGTTGCCAGGTAGCTTACAGTTTACAGATATGTCACTTCGAGCTCAGTTTAAAATCGGCAAGCTGTCTTAGTGGCACGTTCGAAACCATGCCCAGATACTTAAACAATCTGTCACCATAATTCTGCACAATAAATCGGCTTAAATTTCAAAAAAGCTCGCTCATTATGATCTTTAAAGGGTATTGTGTTATGAGCATATGCGATAGGCATTGCACTTGAATACTTAGCAAACCATTACTGGAAAAGCTGCAGAGATGAAAAAGAAGAGAAGACTGTTCTCCACGTACTAAGTAGAGAAAACATGTGCCCCAGTGCTTACTATATAGATGATTTGGAGAAACTATTAAGCATTGATATGGGCAGTCTTAAAAACCATAAAATAAAGGAGCAATAAAAACAAAAAGTAGGCAAATTTCTTACGTCAAAACTTAATAATTATTATACAATTAAAATGTTACTTTACTGTACGCTTTTATTATAAATTTATTTTATTTTTTTTTATTTTTATTTTTTATTTTATTTTTATATTCACAAATCCTTTAAAACTTTAATAATATTCTTGATGTCTATTGACTAAGCTTTATTAATAATAACTAAAATATTTATTTTTAACACATTTAACATAAAATAATACATTTCTACATTCGTGATTACAATCCTTTAGTCGGGATTATTACGACCTTTATACATGAGTGACAGGATCTATAGTTTGAAGTCGACTCCAAAAGAGAGATTTTTGGAGAAACTTTTCATGACAATTTTATTTTTCTCTTACAGCTTTTGCCTGAAGACTGCTGAGAGAAAGTCACAGGAGAATTATTTTTAAAATTCTATTCTGTTGAGATGCCTGAGCCAGGGGTTCAAGTTCAAGTCTAATAAACCAACTCATTACTTACTTCAGCTACAGTGACTTTATTAACAAATTAAAATCATTCTTTATTATTTCATTAAATTTTTCATGGGAAAAAATTTTGTATTTTACAAGTGACCCTCATTTTTTGCTCGTAACTGTATATCAAATGTTCATATAAAATTATCATTTGATTTTTGTTTTTTTGTTTTGGTTTTGTTTTGTTTCGAGTGTTTTTTGTGTAAGTGTGTTCCATGTCTCTGTCTTAATGTCCATTTGTTTTTATTTTTATTTTTAATTTTTATTTAATTTATTTAAATGTTTTAGTATGAATTAATTTATTTATTATTTTATTACTTAACTGTTAAAATATTATTTTTTCTTTTTTCTTTTTTGCTATGATTTTGTAATTTATTTTTAATTTTAATTTTAATTTTAATTTTTTTTTGTTTTATTTTTTATTTTATTTGTTAATAAGTTGTTGGGTATGGTTTTTGTTTTGTAGTTGTTGTTGTTTTTTTAAATGCTTATTTCCTAGATATTGTTACTGTTAATATGTAATTTGATTTATAAATTTTGTTCATGTTCATGTTCAAGTTGTTGTTGTTGTTGTTTTTGTTAATTTATTTAAATATATTGTGTTATTATTATTTTTTATTTTCTTTTGCTTTTATTTTCATGTATATATGTATGGTTTGTTTGTATATTTTTTTATATATTTGTTGTTGTTTATTTGTATTTTTGAACATAAATATCGAATTTTAGTAACATTTAGCATTCAATTAATTTGTTTTTTTTTTTTAAATATTTTATAATTTTTTCTTTAATTTTATTTTAGACAGTTTTAGATGGAAAGTATTTTTTGTTTTTTATATGTTACTGTATAAAATTAAAAAAAAAAAATTAAATAAAAAAGAATAGTAATTTTCCCTTATTTTTTTATATTTTATTTTAGACATTTTAGTTTAGAATGCATTTGTTTTTGTGATTTTTCTTTTTAGTTTTTAATTGTAAAAAAATTTAACAGTAAATGAAATAAAAAGGACAAAATTATTTTTATTTATTTTTTATTTTTATTTTAAACAGTTTTAAATGGAAAGTATTTTTTGTATGTTTTTTAATTTGTTTTTTTTGTGTTATTGTAAAAAAATTTAAAAAAAAATAAAAAAATAATTAAAAAAATTAAATAAAAAAATTTGAAAAAATTAATAAAAAAGAAAAAATAATATTTTATTTTTTTTTAATTTTTTTATTGTAAAAAATTTAACAAAAATTAAATAAAAAAAGGAAATTTTTCTTTTTAATTTTTTTTTTAGAAAGTTTTAGATGGAAAATATTTTTTTATTTGTTATTGAATTTTATTTTAAAAAAATTTAGCAACAATTAAACAAAAAATGAAGATTTCTTTTTTTAAATTATTTTTTTAATATTTTTTTTTATATTTTCAGATGGAAAGTGCTTTTTTATTGTATTGTTTTGTAAGAAAAACACAAAAAAAAATAAAAAGATTTTTTTTAAATTAATTTTTTTTTTTAATATTTTATTTTAGACAGTTTTAGATGGAAAAAAATTAAAATTATTAATTAAAAAAATAAAATTAAAAAAAAAATAATAAAAAAACGTATTGTATTGTAAAAAAACGTATGATGGAAAGTATTGTTCGTAAAAAAAATAAATTATTGTAAAAAAATAAATAAAAAAGAAACTTAATTTTTTTAACATTTTATTTTAGACAGTTTTAGATGGAAAGTATTTTTTTTTTTTGTATATTTTATTATAAAAAAAAATTAACAAAAAATCAAAATAAGAAACGAAAGAAAGTTTTCAATTATTTTTTTTTTAAATTTTATTTTAGACCGTTTTAGATGGAAAGTATTTTTTGTATTTAAAAAAAATTATTTTTAAATTTTTTTTTAAAAAATTATTTTTTAATTTTTTTTTTAAATATTTTTTTTGACAGTTTTAAATGAAAATATATATTTTTTAAAATTATTTATTGTAATAAAGTTAACAAAAGTTCATAATGATAAAGAAAAATGATTTATTTTAAACATTTATTTCTCTGTAAGTCATCCTTTAAATCGACAACTCTTCGTATGGATATCGTTATTTCATCAATTTTTCTTAAAGATCATTCGTTAAGATAAATGTGTTAGTTTAGATAGATTTTTTAGATAAATATTACAAATAGTAAATGTAGTTATTAATAGATTTAAATAATCGTGTTTTTTTTTTTTTTGTTTTTTTTTTTAAATTTTTATTTACTTAATAAATATGTTGCATGTATGTATACAAATAATTTTCTTAGAGTATTATTTTTAAACAATTTAATAATAATTAAAAAAAGACCAGATTTTACAATAAATTTTTTTTCTTTCCTTTTATAAAAAAAAATTAATTTCTCCGTAAAATTTAATTACCAACATCGAAATATACAGTTACTTACTTGACATACATAACTGATCATGTAAGTGTGTTCCATGTCTCTGTCTTAATGTCCATTTGTTTTTATTTTTATTTTTAATTTTTAATTTAATTTTATTTAAATGTTTTAGTATGAATAATTTATTTATTATTTTATTACTTAACTGTTAAAAATATTATTTTTTCTTTTTTCTTTTTTGCTATGATTTTGTAATTTTATTTAATTTTAATTTTAATTTTAATTTTTTTTTGTTTTATTTTTTATTTTATTTGTTAATAAGTTGTTGGGTATGGTTTTGTTTTGTAGTTGTTGTTGTTTTTTTAAATGCTTATTTCCTAGATATTGTTACTGTTAATATGTAATTTGATTTATAAATTTTTGTTCATGTTCATGTTCAAGTTGTTGTTGTTGTTGTTTTTGTTAATTTATTTAAATATTATGTGTTATTATTATTTTTTATTTTTCTTTTGCTTTTATTTTCATGTATATATGTATGGTTTGTTTGTATATTTTTTTTATATATTTGTTGTTGTTTATTTGTATTTTTGAACATAATATCGTATTTTAGTAACATTTAGCATTCAATTAATTTGTTTTTTTTTTTTAAATATTTTATAATTTTTTCTTTAATTTTATTTTAGACAGTTTTAGATGGAAAGTATTTTTTGTTTTTATATATTACTGTATAAAATTAAAAAAAAAAAATTAAATAAAAAAGAATAGTAATTTTCCTTATTTTTTTATATTTATTTTAGACAATTTTAGTTAGAATGCATTTTGTTTTTGTGATTTTTCTTTTTAGTTTTTAATTGTAAAAAAATTTAACAGTAAATGAAATAAAAAGGAACAAAATTATTTTATTTAATTTTTATTTTTTATTTAAACAGTTTTAAATGGAAAGTATTTTTTGTATGTTTTTTTAATTTGTTTTTTTTGTGTTATTGTAAAAAAATTTAAAAAATAAAAAAAATAATTAAAAAAATTAAATAAAAAATTTGAAAAAATTAATAAAAAAGAAAAAATAATATTTTATTTTTTTTTAATTTTTTTATTGTAAAAATTTAACAAAAAATTAAATAAAAAAAGGAAATTTTTCTTTTTAATTTTTTTTTTAGAAAGTTTTAGATGGAAAATATTTTTTATTTGTTATTGAATTTTATTTTAAAAAATTTAGCAACAAATTAAACAAAAAATGAAGATTTCTTTTTTAATTATTTTTTTAATATTTTTTTTAATATTTTCAGATGGAAAGTGCTTTTTTATTGTATTGTTTTGTAGAAAAAACACAAAAAAAAAAAAAAGATTTTTTTTAAATTAATTTTTTTTTAAATATTTTATTTTAGACAGTTTTAGATGGAAAAAATTAAAATTATTAATTAAAAAAATAAAATTAAAAAAAAAATAATAAAAAAACGTATTGTATTAAAAAAAACGTATGATGGAAAGTATTGTTCGTAAAAAAATAAATTATTGAAAAAAATAAATAAAAAAGAAACTTAATTTTTTATAACATTTTATTTTAGACAGTTTTAGATGGAAAGTATTTTTTTTTTTTGTATATTTTATTATAAAAAAAAATTAACAAAAAATCAAAATAAGAAACGAAAGAAGTTTCAATTATTTTTTTTTTAAATTTTATTTAGACCGTTTTAGATGGAAAGTATTTTTTGTATTTAAAAAAAATATTTTTAAATTTTTTTTTAAAAAATTATTTTTAATTTTTTTTTTAATATTTTTTTTTGACAGTTTTAAATGAAAATATATATTTTTTAAAATTATTTATTGTAATAAAGTTAACAAAAGTTCATAATGATAAAGAAAAATGATTTATTTTAAACATTTATTTCTCTGTAAGTCATCCTTAAATCGACAACTCTTCGTATGGATATCGTTATTCATCAATTTTTCTTTAAGATCATTCGTTAAGATAAATGTGTTAGTTTAGATAGATTTTTTAGATAAATATTACAAATAGTAAATGTAGTTATTAATAGATTTAATGAACTCCGAACGACAGATTTTTGAGAAACTTTTCATGGCAATTTTATTTACTCTCAGAGTTTTTTGCCAGAATTCTGCTGAGAGCAAGCCGCCGTAGAAATATTTTTTTTCATATTTCGTTTTTTTTTTTTTTGTTGTCTGACCGGGGATTCGAACCCTGGCCTTTCGTCTAATAAGCCAACACACTACCCACTAGACCACGGCGGCTACAGAAGAAATATTTTTTCAAATTCCGTTTTGATGGAGATATTTGACCATGGGGTTTTAACCGTGACCTCACGTCTAATAGAGTAGCACACTACCTACTAGACTATGGCAACACTGAATAACAAAGTGGAATGGAGCGTTCATATAGAAAGCATGTCAGGAAAGGCCACACATGGCATAATGACTTGCTGTGAATATCTTGGAGATGCGACCAACAGTATAGGGCAGTACAGAACACTTCTGAAAACAGCTCAAAGGAAGCTGAATACACAGAGAGACTACCATGTGATCTAAGCCTTCAACTCTTTTTTTTTTCATTAAAAAAAAACACAATTTCTGTCATTTTACATTTTCCAGAATTTTTCATCATCATTTATTTTATTTATGAAATATTTTCATAATTTCATTATAATTAATTATTTTCTTTTGTTTTTGTTTTTGTATTTGTTTTTGTTTTATTTTTTTTTTTTAATACTTAAATAACTAGATTGGTTGTGTTGTTTTGTTTTGTTTTATTTTGTAGAAATACATACATACATACATACATAATTGGCCATTACAACCCTTCAGTCAGGATTACGGCCTAGCTTCTCACACCACTTATGTTGTGTGTGTTAAATTTATATATGAGTGGCGGGACCTACAGTTTAAAGTCGATGGCAATTATTCATTTACTCTCAGGACTTTTGCTAGATGAGTGCTGAGAGAGGAAGTCGTCGAATACATGAATGGCGCTGGACCTACAGTTACAAATTGACTACGAACGACAGATTTTTGAGAAACTTTTCGAATTTTTTTTTTTTGATTTATTTCAGTTTATTTTGTTTGTATTTTTTTAATTTTTTTTAATTTCATTAACTTTACGATTAAAATTTTTGCAAAGCACCACCACTGTTTTGATTATTCATTTTGTTTTTATTCTTTCATTCTATTTTTTTGCCTTTTTTTTTATTATTATTTGCATTGTTGTTGTTGTTGTTATTCTTATTTTTGGGTCATTTTATTTTGTGTTGTGTTTTTATTGGTTATTCCTTTGCTTACTATTAAATTTTATCCATAAATTGTATAGGATTTCAACGCGTTTTTTTTTCTTTTCTTTTTAAGCCAAAACATAACAAAAAAACAAAAAAAAATAGAAAACATTTAATAAAATAACACCGAATATTTGTTTTTCTTTTATTTTAACACCAAAAATCTAAAAAAAAACCACCATCGAATAAAACTAAAAGTGGCCATTGTTTTACACACACACACAATGTTAAAACACCGCTGAACATACCTTACTCGTTGACGTTTGTTTCTAAACTAAAGAAAGAAAAAATTTTCAATTTGTATGGCTGGCTGGCCTTTGCTTGATTATTTGTTTTGCTTTGCAAACACTTGTCGTGTTTGTTGTTGTTGTTGCTGTTGCTACTATGGCTGTTATTATATTTGTTTGTCGTTCTGTTTATTATTTCTTCAAACGGAAAATCACTCAAAACATGCTAAACAACCATGTTTATTTTAGTATGTGTGGAGCATGTGGAGCTTGTTTTAGTGAACTTTTAACGAAACATTGCATGAGAGAATGCAAACGAGAGAGAGAGAGAGAGAGAGAGTAACTTTTTTCTGTAACAGATGTAGTGCGTGTTTTTATTTGAAAGTTTTGTGTTCGTTTTTAGGGCTGGTGGTGGAATGTTTATTATAATTTCCTTCAGGGAAAGTACCTTTTTGGTACTTTTTTAAACAATAATGAGATAATATATAGGATAGCAAACGATGAAGCAGGGAAGAGCGTAAAAAGTACCTTTTTGGTATTTTTTTTTAAACAATAACGAGATAATGTATGAGGTAGCAAACAATAAGACGTGCAAGAGCGTTAAAAGTACCTTTTTGGTACTTTTTTTAAACAATTTTTTAACATTTTATGTGAAAGTAAAATTCTATGTACAGAGAGTCCAGCCAAATACCATTGGATAGGTATTGTATGGTATTGTCACATATAAGGTACGGAGATTACAAATGAAGTAGCAAGCGTAGAAGCAACTAAGAGCGGTGAAAAGTACCTTTTTGGTACTTTTTTTAAACAATATTGTAACATTCAGTGTGACAGTAAAATTTTATCTCCAGAGAAGCCCACACAATACTCTTGGATAGATATAAAACTGAATGTGACGTATAAGGTTATGAAATTACAGATGAAGTAGCGATAGTAGTGATAAAGCGATGAAGAGCGTGAACCTGATGGAACTCTACCTGGAAACACTTTTTTTGCTGTTCGATCAGGTGATCAGAAGGGTTGCAAAAGATTTAAGATTAATGACTCATCATTGTGGGCATGAAAATGAACTCTTGGTAAAATTTCTGGCTTCAATCAATAGTACGGAGCCGCCCACTTTCATTGTAGCATTGCGCCATACGGAAAAAGCAGCCTTAAACATTGCCCCTTAGTTTGACTCAATATTTTTTGGTATTAACGCAGGACCTCACGTTCAGCTGCTGCCTTAGAAGATCTCTATCGTCTAAGGCCACTCAAGTTTATAAGGCACTCTTTAGACCAAAAATAAGTTTTTTTTTTCTTACAAAAAATTCCCTTATGTACCAGCACTGCTACTTACGATGAAGGTTAGCTAAGCTTTCTGAGAAAGCTTTCAATGTGACATTTAACAGCATGTTAATCACAATACGTAAGTCAACAAATAAGTTTAGAGAAATAAAATGTTAAACCAAAGATAACAAAGTCTTATAAAAAACTCCCTAATGTACCATCACAGCTACTTACGATGAAGGTTAATTAAGCTTTTCAAAAAAGTTTTCAATGTGACGTCTAACAACATGTTAACCACGGTACGTAGGTCAACAAATAAGTTTAAGGAAATTATTAAAACCTCCCACAACCAATAAGCGAGGACGGTTCCCCAAGAATTATGCACAATAATATTAAAAATTTCAATTTATTTTCACTTTCTTGGACTCTTGACCTACGAATAATTTAACAATTTTCTTTAAAAGCCAAGTAATTATTAACAAAAGACTTACAGCCATTGCACACAATGCTAGCAGGCAATCAATGCCATGCTTCTTAAAATAGTTCATATTATGGGCTGGATTACGTAGATGTAAGGCACCCTGATGCCTTAAAACATATTCGGTCCAGTAAATAGCCAAATCGATGGGTTTTATTGGCTGATCATGGTATCTCCGGGATATATCTTTAGCCTTTTCGCTATACGAGGGCGTATTCATTATTTCCAATATGGCTTGTTTTAGCTGGGCCTCTGTAATTGTAGCCAAATCTAAACGTTTGCCAACACCTCTTTGCTGGGCCTTATTAACATTCATTTGCTGATCGAAAAAGACCGGTAAACCCAATATGGGTTTGCCATGATACGTGGCTTCAAAGGTGGACAATAGACCGCCATGAGAGATGAACAGTTTGACGCGTGGATGGGCCAAAACATCACCTTGTGGAAACCAGGAGGATATGAAAACATTATCGGGTTTACCCTGTAGCGAAGGGTTTTCAAATTTCCATAGAATTTTATAGGGCAACTGGGTGAAAACTCTGTTGAATAGCTGCAACACTTCGGGAGGAAAATCCTTGCTTTTTATATTGGAACCCATGGAAAAATAAATGGCATCTTGAGGCGTAGACATAAGGAAGTCTTCAATTTCCTTAGGCAATGGCTTGGGCTGATGTTGTATTTGAAAACCACCCACCTCGACCATATTGGGTACATATGGGCGTGGCGTGCTTAAGGAAAAATGTTGATTCAATAGAAATAAAGAAACATTGCGACGCAATGACCATATATCCTGCTGAATATGAGGCATATATTGCTCGATTATAAATTGATGGCGTGGTAAATGGACCAAACGATTGTGTAGCAATTCCAATAATTTCAGGAATAAATTGTAAATCTTTTCCGTAAATAGCATATCCTCGGTATAGCCGGTTGACATTAAGGGCACATAGTTAAAGGGTGATATATTGCCCATGATATCATCAATTATGGGATCTGTGCCATAGGAGGAAACACCAATCATGGGGGCCTGAAAATGGGCACCAAAACTATACCAGGCATCGGTATTAATTGCCTCCAATATAATCAAATCGAAGGTCTCCTGTTTCAGCAATTGTTGCACCTCCGGATTCTTCATAACAGCCAAGGTAACATTGGTAAAGAAATCCGATAGAAATGTTAGTTCAGACCATAAACCAGGCGCTATATTCTCGGCACCAGCAACAAAATCTTTGAAAAAAATTTTTGGATTTTTAAAATTCAACTCTTGAGATGTCTATTCGGTTCACTTACCAATATCATGACTTTCCATAACCGCTACATCGCGAAAGTTCTTTATCTTCTCCTTAGAGGGATAGGCATTAATGACTGTCATTTCATGCCCCCTCTCAGCCAAGGCTTTTAATAGGGGCTGCACTAATATGTACTGGGATCTACCCGGAAAAGGAAAAACTGCCAAAATTTTTGCCGATTCATTGGTTTCAATCAAACTCAGGAATATTTGCAAGAAAATTATGAGAAAATCTTTTTTAAATTTCATTCTTTTTTTTCTTTCTTAGAAAATTATGTTCTTTACTCTGCGAGATACCTAATCTGACTGAAATTTTTTATTACATGATGAGCTTAAATTATATTTCAAATGTTCATAGAGAGATTAACATACAGATTCACATGCACTCAGAAGTTGTTTTAAATGATAAGCAGGTACAATGCTCGCTTCATGGCAGATAGCAGATAGGCTAGCATACTTAAATAGGCAGTAAAGAAATAAACGTAATTGTAAAATATTATTATACGAGGTGTGTTCTAAAATGATGGACAACAAATTAAAAATTTAAAGAAAACTTTTCAAATAAAAATCAACTTCGAAAGCTTTGTTTTAGGGTGCACCTAAGAGCCTGGGCAATTTCATTACGTGATTAACAGAAATCCGTATGCATTGGTTAGTACAAGAGCCGCAGTTGGATAATGTCTATGTCGGGAACATTGCAACCAAATGGGTGTTATAATGATAATTCCCTGCCTAGTACTTGATATGCCCCTTGATATGGCGTGTTTCTTTCTGGCTTGCATTAATTCCACACAAGTTGCATGAATGTGTTCATGCAAGTGGCCGCATGTCTTGGACTCGAGACAACCTTTATTCAAAATAAGTGCACTTTGAAACTACAGTGTTCTATCAAAAGCCTGGTTACAAGGATAGTCTAATGATGATCCAGATCTTCTTTTATTATTGTTTTCCAATAAAAGTTTTGATTGCCTCAAATTCATTTGGTTTAAGAAGAACTATTTCCTCTTTATCTTGCCTGTCGCTAAGCATAGTTTTCGAAATATAAGCTCCCACTCTACAAAAGGGTTCTCTAGTTCTATAAGCGGCTTAGAAGCCCAAACTTTTTCGCAAGCTCGCCAGTTTGCTTAATGCCAAGAATTCCCACTTGAAATGGTATCCAGCAGAGAGTATCAGCTTCTCTAGATAGTTCCATTCTATCTTCAGTTAAGTCTAATTAGAGTCGAGGGTTCGATTGGCGGCTAAACTGCCAGTTAGTATTGCTATGTCCTATCTTTCGATGGCATAGACTTCTGCTTGGAAGAAACCTGCATGTGTCCCCGTTAGCACGGAATACTACAGTTTGAGACGGAAACCTCCTGCTCCTGTTCTAAGATCCATTCTTGACCCATGAGTATACGACAAAAAAAAAGTAGTCCCTCTTTTAAGAGAGTATTTAATATTCAGATTACTCCAATCATTTTTGTTACAAAGTCTCGTTGGAAAGCATTTCCGAAAACCAAAGAGTCTACTGGTTCTGTTCAGGGACTAGTTAAAGAGGGATCTGTCAGCCAATCGCTTCCTTAGATGCTGAACTTGGCCTCCCCCCAATCTATCTAACCATAGACTCTAAGGTTTTAGTCTTCACTACCAAGTACATGCATACATATGTAGATAATTGAGCATTACAATCATTTATCCAGGATTACGATCCAGCTTCGCACACCGCTTATGTTGGTTCACAAAAATTCACTGCTTATAGGTGGGGTATACGTTGTTTTTGAATTTCAATTTAAAGAAAAAAAATCTCACAGATTAAATTTTTATTTTAATTTTTTGTTTTTTTTTCTTGGATTTGTATTGTCTGTTCTATTATTTATTATATTTTGTTTCTATTTTTTGCTTATTTTGTTTTTGTTTTTTTTTATTATTATTTTTTAAACATTAACTTGGCCATCAAAAACCATCTCATCTCATATATACAGTCACTGACTGCTCTTCAACAAGAACAAGAACAAGAACAAGAAGAGTCATTCATATAATCCAAACGAGTATAAATATTGTTCAGTTACGTTCACTTATACTCTGACAAATTGTAATGTTGATACTCGTATATCATTGCTATTAAAGTGGGTAGCACCTTAAAGGAATGAAATCATCCTTTAAATTAAATTTGTATTTTTTTTCTTTTGTATTTGGCTGGCCTTGCAAATTCTAAACTCATAGCAATGTTTATGGCTTATTTGACAATCTGTGAGCATCCTTAGAAAATAGGTTTATGCTTTAACCTTCACTGCAGAAATTGCAGTCATCAATTTTCTTCATTCTTTAATTCCGCGCGAGGTAATCGAAACAAGAGAAAGTAAATGCTTTTTGCAAGTGGTTACAGTTCCCTACCTCCAGCACCTACATAGGAATTTGGATCAACTTCTATATATAAAACCCAATGCTACAACTCATTCCAACTGCCCAATCACATACCAGAAATGACTGTGGAAAGGTCATTACTCAACTCCTTATTCATTATAACTCTTCAGTCAGAATTACGATCTAGTTTCTCACACTGCTTATGTTGTGTGTGTTAATTTTTTACATGAATGGGGTGACCTACAGTTTAAAATCGACTTCGAAGGACAGATTTTTTTTTGAGAAACTTTTCATGGCAATTTTATTCAATTTCAGAGAGAGTTTTTCACGGAAATCTGCTGAGAGAAAGTCACTGAAGAAATATTTTTTCGTAATTCGTTTTGTTGGAGATGTCTGACCTGGGGTTTGAACCTTGACACTCCCTACTAGACTATGGCGGCTAGCCTATTGCCAACTGACTGTTCACATTCCATAAATGATTTCGAAAAGAGTCCAATGCCTTCAGAAATGTAATTATTTAGTGTCTTTGGACCGTAGTTTTTCGAAAATTGCCTTGGAAGAACCGTTACCCCTAGTTTCAATCACTATGGCCGTCTAATAACAGACGTTTTTTTTTTTGTTCTGCACTGGAACACTATGAACTCAACGGCATGTGATTTCAACACGACTGATTTCGAATTTCTTGCATTAGAAGTTTTCAAAAAAGGCAACATAATTTGGTGTCATAAATTGGTCATCATGATTGGAAGAACCGTTTCCAACAGTTTCGGGCATTATGACCATAAGATAACAGACATTTTTTGACCTACGATAGAAGATTATAAAGATGTACTGTGATCCACAGCATTAGATTTCAACACGACCGAATTTCACTTTCCTGCATGAGAAGTTTTCAAAGTAAGGCGAGACGTTTTGACGACATAAATTGGTCACTATGATCATGAGTTTTGACGCTGTTATATTCTTTGTGAGGCAACGTCAAAGACCATTGCCAAAGCGGAAAATTTTCTAACATCAGAGCATTTGAACAGCAAACATTCGTCAGGTTATCGCAGAGACACCACGGCATGAAATGAGCCAATTAATCTACGAAGCTCATTGGTCATTACAACGCTTTGATTTCGAATGCCAGATTATTTCGGAAACTTTTCATGGCAATTTTATTTACTCTGAGAGTTTTTGCCAGAAGAGATGGTAAGAGGAAGTCACCGAAGGAATATTTTTCTTCGTATTTCGTTTTGTTGTAGATATCTGTCCTAGGTTTTCATGTCTAATGAGCCTAATAGACTACGGTGCCTACATTACTTCTGATTCCATAATATGATACCGGCACCAAAAGTGCGCTTTAAATTCACTTTGAAACTATCGGAAAATGCCCTGCTAACTGTTCGCACACCTAAAAAACAGAAACTATTTTTCTTATTTTTTTATTTTTCTTTCCTAGATTTTAGATTAAAGGAATGCATTCTTTTAAATATTGTGTTAGAAACAGTCGGTTCTGGCTATGAGTATGAGCAATGTATGCCAGCTGTTTGGTCTTTGCGGCTTTTTGATTTTTAACAAAATAAAATTCTTATTTATTTATTATTTTTATTTTCAAAATGTTTTAAAAAAAAAATTTCTTTTTTTTTTTTAAATATTTTTTTGCGTGTGCGTGTAAAAAAGTTCGTAAAAATTAATTTTTTATTTAAATTTTTTTTGTATATTTTATTGCGTTTTAATTTTTATTATTTTTTTTTTTGTTATTATTTTTGTTTTTTTTTTGTGGAATTTTAATTATTTTTTCTTTTTTATTATGGTTATGAAGTTTGGAAGAGAGAGAAGATATGTATGCCACGCTGATAAGCATGTTATCGTATCTACATTATCATAACAATTGTGGCAGATGGTAAGTTATTTTAGTTAGGATTACAACCTAGCCTTTCACCCCACCCATGATGTTTGTGATAATTTTATACATAAGTGGCGGGATCTACAGTTTAACTGCGGAAAAAAAACCTTCAAAATCTAGAACATGAAGTCAGGAGCTGATAGGATGTATTTCGAAACCAAAAACCCTGAAGCTTTTTTAAAAAAATGCTTCTTAAAAACGTGTAGTCGCCGTAGTAGATAGTGTTTTGGCTTTTTAGACTAAAGGCCGCGGTTCGAATCCATGGTCAGACATCAAAAACAAAAAAATATGGAAAAAATATTTCTTCGGCGACTTCCTCTCAGCAGATTTCTGGCAAAAACTCTGAGAGAGTAAATAAAATTGCCATGAAAAGTTTCTCAAAACAAAATCTGTAGTTCGGAGTCGACTTTAAACTGTAGGTTTCGGCACTCATGTATTAAATTAACACACACAACATATGTGGTGTGAGAAGCTAGGCTGTAATCCTGACTGAAGGGTTGTAATGGCCAGTTATGTATGTATGTATGTGTTAAAAACAAGTGAAAAAAATTATTCGTTAATAAGACCCAAGGCAGAGAGTTTTCATAGACAAAAAGGCACCATACCGTGCGTGGTAAAGTGCTTATGGGACACCTATTTTAATACAGAGATAATTAATGTGAGCATAAGCGTCTAAGAAGGGGGGGGGGGGGTAATACAAAAAAAAAAAAAAACAAATTCAAATGAATTAATTTTTTTTTTGCTTTGGTTTTATCCATAAAAGAAATCTAAGCCAAATTGTCTGCCAAATATTTTTATGGTTTTCATAACAAGCATAAGAGGAAAAATAAAAGAAGACAACAGAAAACAGCAAAGAAACAAAAAAAATAGAAAAAAATTGAAAAAATTTTTTGGCAAAAATTTTTTTTATAAATTAATTAGAATTGTAGTGAAAAGTGTATATAAGTTGTGTAGTAAAAAAAAGAAAATATTAAAATTATTTTTGTTGTTGTTGTTAGTTTTTTTATACGCACATTGTTTCTTATAAAATTTCTAATTCGTTTAATTGGCGCGAGTACAGTTGCTCTACATAGAATTTTACTTTTAAGTGTAAAATTTTACTAAAAAGAAATCCAAGAGAAAATAGGAATTAAATTGTGTTCCATTTATCAACAGAAAAAAAGAAAAAAAAAGAAGAAATTTAAAACATTTAAAAGCTGAACTTTAAACTCTCTACCAGCTTTTCATAGCTTGGTTACAAAAGTAAGGTTATTTTACGTATGAAAATGATTTTATTTCGTTTTAAACCCGTTTAAAACGAGAATAGAAATGAAAACAATGCTGAAAATGAAATTAAAACAGTTACGATCTACTCAAGATCGCATTCCCCTCACGTGAAAATTAATGTGCTCACGCTAATTCCCTAAAAAAAATTGAAGTTAAATATCTTTAACGTACTTTGTGGCGTCACAACGGGCCGTGATGTATCAAAGCTACCATTTCAACCTATCCAAATACCTACATGCATACATACATACATACATAATTGGCCATTACAACCCTTTAGTCAGGATTACGGATATTTTTTCATATTTCGCTTTTGATGTCTGACCGGGGATTCGAACCGCGGCCCTTTGTCTAATAAGCTACTAACACACTACCCACTAGACTACGGCGACTTCACATACATAATTGATAATAACAACCCTTCAATCTGTACACTGGTCCCTCTGTGTACACGTCTGGAGGCATGAGAATACTTTACAACAAATTCTACAGAAGCTGTAAAATGGAGACCACACAATATCTCCGCTGTCATTGTTCTGCTTGAGATAACATAGACATGTAATTGGTCATTATAATCCTCCAGTCACGATTTCAACCTAGCTTCTCACATTATCTCACTTATGTTGTGTATGTTAATTTTATCCATAAGGGGCGGGACACACAGTTTAACCTCAACTCCGAACAACAGATTTTTTCAGAAACTTTTCATGGCAAATTTTATTTTACTCCCTGAGCCAAAGAAATATTTTTTCATTTTTCATTTTATTGGAGAAGTCCGATCTGTGGTTTGAATCCTGCCCTAACGTCTATTAAGCCAACACACTGCCTACTACACTAGACGACTTTACCTATCTGCCTTCACCGAACAAAATACATAAACTATCGTGTGTTTGGCATAACAGCAGCAATGAGAAACTGTTCTACACCTTCCCTAGAGCTCTGTTGAATTTAAGTCTACTGCCTAGGGTAGTGAAGACCAAAGTTTTATAGTTTTTATATCAGACAAGTCTAACATGAAATTCTTATGCGATCTATGTAATCTTAGCTTAACTGTAACCTGGATAAAACGATTGTTGGTAGTGCATTGCAAGAAGACTTAGCAACAAAAATGATTGAAGTGATGTGGAAGCTACATGCATAAGTGGTATGTGCAGCACTTGGAAGTGTCTGATCTGGGCTTTGAAACGTGGCTGCGCGATCTAACAAGCGAGTACACTACCTACTAGACTACAGCGATTTCTGGAAGCTTTTGTGGTATTTTGTGGTATACAGCTGGACCAAGAACTCATCTTAGACTAGAAGCAGGAATTTTTGGTCTTAGAAAAGGTTAAAATCCTATAAGGAAACTCGCAAGTTTTCTTCAAGCGAAAGTCGAAAGATGTGCTGAATTCAACTTGAAGGTACAAGACTGGTGATAGCAATACTAACTGGTAGTCAGACTGCCATACGAACACTTGGCATTATGAGATTAAATCGAAGATAGCAAAGGAGTGTCTGGGGAAAGCTGAAGCGGTTAGGTAGCGGCTGGGTCTCAGATCAAGTGGGAATTCTTCAGACAAGCAAACGAGCTTGCATGTTGTAGGTGCGACATGAGCAGTTCTATGGTGTGAGGTAGGAAAATCAGGTTAGACGCTGCTAGGTTCTAGATCAAGTGGGAATTCTCTGCATTAAATAAGCTAAAGAACTTGCGAGAAGGGGGTCAGAACACTTATAAGGAGAGGAAGCAGATGTTTAGAGTCCTATGCTCAACGAAAGGTAAAGGCTCTTCTTAAACGAAATGTAGTTGAGATAATCAAAACGCTTTTGTTGGGAAATTGCAATGAGAGGAGAACTCAATTATGCATCAGACTATTCAGAAATAACCTAGTGTTGCCAATCAATGTTTTGACAGGACACTGTTGATGTAGGATATACGTATTCAGAAGAGGAAGGGAGTTTTGTGCCTAACATAAAGGTATTAATACAATGAAAATGGATCATAGGAATTCATAATTGAAACCTGTGTGGCCTATTGGGTATCTCCCTACTGATATGTATTTAAGTGTAGCTGAGTGTAAGGCTTTATTGCAAATTAATAGAAAATATTTTCATTTCATTGTCTACAAATAACCTTTAACCTTTTGAAATTGAAATATTTGTTTATAATAGACAGCAGTAAACTTGCCAACAATCATATTCACAATCATAAAAACTGTATAGAAAAAAAAATTCTTTTGTAATGAACAAAAAAAAAAAGAACCTCAAGAGTTTTGAAATATTCGTACTGTAGACGTACTGACTTAAAAAGTTCTTTTGTTTTTCTCCTGATAAGAATTTAAATGTAATTAAAATTATTACAACAAATTCTAATAATAATTATTATTTAATATGATTTGTTTAACCATAAATAAATTGTATTAAGCTACGGCTAAGGCAATGAGTAGAAAATAATTCTTTTTAAGTGGCCTTTTAATAAAACTTGAACTTGTTTTTGTTTTTGTTTTTATCGTCATCAATATTAAGTGGGGGCCCCATATCGGTATGGTATTTCACAGCTCTTATCTGAACATGCAATTTTTGATTTTAAAGATGTCAGGCCGTTGAACACGTAAATAAGGTTGGCGAAAATCAAGTTAAAATTGAGGAAATTTTTAAAAAAATTTTTTTTAAATTTTTGTAAAAATTTTTTAATAAATTTTTTTAATTAAATTGTTTAATTAATTATAAAAATAGTAGAGATTAAAAAGCAAAATTATAAATAATTTTTTTAATTATTTTTTTTATTTTTTTTTATTTATTATGGGTTAAATAATTGAGGTTAATTTCAATGTATTTTTGTGTTTTTAATTTTAAAACTGTTTTACAAAGAATTTTTTCTTTAATAATTTTTTTTTGTTTCCTTCTTTTGTTTTCTAAGCTTTTATTTAAATTGTTAAACTTTTTTTTTTTAATACTTTTATGGTTTTCAATATTAAAATTTAAAGCCAATAAAATTTGTATTTCATTTCATTTGATTTCATTTTTTTTATATTTTTTTATGGCTTTGAATGATTTCATTATGATCTCAATCACTACCAACAGATGAACGCATTATAATTGCGCTGGCCATTTGCGGTAGATTTGCAAACAGAAGCGAGAACAATCTATTTGCAGTGATGAATACACGAAAGAAACAAAAAAAAAAAAAAAAACAGAAAGTGAAATGAACCACGAATGAATACCGTACACCGTAGGTGGTCCAACCGTGGCACACAACTTCCAGCTTTCAAGCCACTGTTGTTTTACAAATGGCAGCTCAAATGTGTTCTTCCCGGGGCTAGAATTCTGTCAGACGAGTCTCTGATAAACGTTTCACAGTTCACTCAAAAAATACTCACTTATCTTGCTTTTTAACTGGTTTATTAACTGGTTGCTGAGAGGAAGTCGCCTAGGAAATATTTTTTTCATATTTCGTTATGTTGAAGATGTCTAAACTGGGGTTTGAACCATAGACTCACGTCTAATAAGCCAGCATGCTACTTACTGGAATACGGTGTCTTCATGCGGCATGTAACGCCAACTTTTTAAAACCAAATGTCAACCAAAAGCAACATTAATTGACAGAAAAATTATCGTCAAACGCTAACGACCTAAAGAATGGCTTCTAATTGCGCAAAACATTGTCTTGGAACTACGAAAATAGATTATGGGAGAGAAGGTACCCTAGATTTGAATCTATAAATGATAGAAAAAAATGCTGCCTGAAAAACGCAACTTTTTTCTGCAGTGCACTGTCAATCCACACAATAATCGATCACGAATTTATGTGCTCTACAAGAGGAACGCCTCTCTGCAGGAAGAACTCGAATTCTTTCTGTAAAACATTGACAATCCATCACGCTCTACGGGACCAAGTCTCTAATTCACTACATAACATACATAATTGTTCATTACAACTCTTTAGTCACAGTCACGACCTATCTTCTCATATCACCTATATTATGTGTGTTATTTTCATACATAAGTGGCAGGACCTACAGTTTAATGTTGACTTCGAGCGACAGATGTTTGAGAAACTCCTCATGGCAAATTTATTTACTCTGAGAATTTTTGTCAAAAATCTGCTGCAGAGAGGAAGTCGCCGCTAGAATATTTTTTCATACTTCGTTTTGTTCGAGGTGTCTGCGCTAAGGTTTGAACCGTGGCTTTACGTCCAATAAGCCAACGCACTATTTACTAAACTACGGCGACATAATAATGACATAATAATCGAAAACTTGTAGATGAGTAAGCTGAGGTGGCTTGGCAAAGCGGTCATATCCTAGAAACTCAAAGTCAAACGCCGGAGAAAATGAAATTATTTTTCATCATGGTTTTCGAATTTATAGCCTTTCAGTGATCCAGGTTTGAAAACCTTCCAGAAAGTATAACTTCAATAATGAACATCAGAAGTAAGTTTCTCACCACTAAACCCATTATACGAGTATAGGCCGAGATGTCGACCATACAAGCTGCAATAAGGGTTATTAAGTATAAAAATATTCTGATAGCCAAGCAGCTATAAGAGCCCTGGGTTCTAAAATAAGGATCTCTAAGGCTGTTTACATCTGTTGCAAGTCTCTCTAAGAGAGAGCGAACAGGGATAGTGATATTACAGGTAACTGTAAAGCATACGAACTGTCGAACTCTCTCTTTACATTGGGAAAACTTTCCCTTTACTAGGCAAGTAGGCCTAGCTTATGAGTTACAATGGAATTACAAGTACTACCAACGCTGGATAAGCATATTTGGATATGGGCAGGACAGCACAGCAATTCGAACCAAAGCGGAGTAGATGGTGCACCAAAAGTCTGCTTGAACTCTAAAGACGTGCGCTTAGCATAGTTTTTAGACATTGCTTCATGGGTACTTATGCAGGATGTATTGGCCTTGGAAAAAAACCTTTCTTCACCTATTGGCTACATTCCTCGCACTAGGCCTAGTAAGTAGACGATTTCAATAATTTGTTGGCAATGGAAATTGGGAGTCTACGTATCTTCATTAGAAGTTTCAAATGGTTCTGAGAATAAGGGAAATGGATAACTGTAACCTCACAAAGGGCTTTCTATGACCTTAGTAAGGTTATTTTAACTTTCTTTTGTGAACAAGCGTATCTAGCAAACTACCTAAACCAAGTTATGGCCACAGATAGCGATATTTCTAGGCGATGACATATGGGCCTAGAAACTGTTGTTATAGAGGAATATCCTGCTTACTTTCAATAGGAACGAATTTTGAAATGATGGACATCAGTTAGCAAATGTTCTGTCAAAAGCGAAAAATGAAGAGTTTGGTTCTGCTTGGCTTAATCTAGCCAGGGAGGCTGATCCTTTAGCCAGGAAGCGTTACTCATGGAGTGAAAATTATTACAAATAAGATTATAACGGTGCCTAAGTACCTGTGAATGTAGTTATAAGGGACAATGCAATCAATCAGTAGGAAGTCAGTGTCTAAAAGCCTAGCATGTTTAATAATCTGCTTAGATTAGCCTGCAGTGTTAACTGCTGCTTAGTGGCTCTCCCGGAGAATTTTGTGTCAGTGGGAAACCAAAATTTTTTTTCTATGAAAGGTACATGCAATAGAAATTGTTTTCCTCATTATTTTGTTTGCTGGGTTATGCTATTTTTATTTGAAACAAAAAAAAAATGTTTTCGTCTGCCTATGCGGACACATTAGCGTTGAGGGGCTAAAAGTCCAAATTATATACAGCACGCATGCATACTTTGGCTTTAAAATAAATTACAATACAACAACAACAATAGCAACAACAACAACTAATTTAAAATAAAATAACTTTACACATGAAAAAAAAAATGTTTTAAAAAACATTGCGTTGAAAAGTTCTTTCGTAATTTGTAAACTCAGCACATGAAATGTAAATTTTTTTTTTTTTTACCAAATTATAGAGGAGAATAGAAAGAAAATAAAAATTTTATTTTTGGAGAACATATTTGAAGCTATTTCAAGTAAAAAATAAATATTTTGATGGTAAAGTAAATAATTTTTGTTAAAACTAAGCAGTAAACATTTTAAAAAAAAATTTTTTTTTTAAAACATTTTTTGTAACTACGACCTTAAAATTCCTTAAAGTGAGCAAAAATTTTTTTTTAAATTAATTAAACCATAAAACTAATAAAAATATTTGCTAATACGTGTGCTTAATTAGTTTATTAACATAACAATTGGTCACATAAACAATTAATTTGTCCATAAACATTTGAAATTTATTTTAAAAACCCAGAAATACACTCAAAGAAATTAAATTTGTAAACTTCTTTGTTGAAAATGCTGATAATTTGTTTATAATTTTTGAAATTGTCAAGCAATTCAAAAATTTTTTTTTTTGTTTTCTTTACTGACATGTTATTATTGTTATTAAAACAATAACAATAATATTATGTTTACATTTTTTTATTTTTTTTTTTTTTCTAACCAATTATTATCACACAAACTTTTTCATTTCACTGGCCGTAATTTTTGTTCAATTTTCTTATTAAAAATTTCCAACGTATTTATTGTCTTACTTGACAGTAATATTATAATTACAATTACAATTACAATTAGTTTGACATTTTTGTCAAGTCATTATCAGGGTTGTTGTTGTACATAAAGCAATTGTAGGTATTAGGGTTACCAACAATTTTTATAAAAGTCACAGTCGCACAATGTCGTTAAGGAAAAAATGGCTGTAATGTGGTTCTAATCTTTGCTACACTCATTACAGTGCTATTGCACGTGGAATTTCCGCTCTCGATAAGGCAAATGAAGCATTAACCTGCCCTTTACAGCGTATTCAGGTTACTTAGTTAGCTTGTTCGAGTAAAGTTCCCGAGTTTTTATAAAAGTTACAGTCGTTAAGAAAAAAATGGCTGTAATGTGGTTCTAATCTTTGCTACACTCATTACAGTGCTATTGCACGTGGAATTTCCGCTCTCGATAAGGCAAATGAAGCATTAGCCCCCGCCCTATCAATCGATATACCAATCAATCAATTTAAAGTACGTCCAGAATAGTTCTTTCGTTAGAATTATTTTATTTATATTCACTCCTATCATGTTATTTATGGATGGATTAATTTTAAAAATTTAGGGAATCCCCACATAAAACTTATCACCTTTTTGTTTTGCCTTAGTTTACCAGAGATGAATCGGAAACGTAAAAAAAAATCTAAAACATGAACACCCTTTGCAAACATTAGTTCAAGTTTCTGAGAGTTTACTGTACTGCGAACGCAGCAATGAGATCGAGTGCCACAAAAACAAATAGGAATGGAAGCAAAAGTCATGCCAAAAAATTGTGTATAGTCCACCTGAATCTCGCTACAGGATACCAGAATCACTGGATACCAGAATCTGCTTTCGTTCCTAGTTTAAGTCGAAAATACCGGATATACCCAATAACGGCAATGATATATGCCTTCAAGAAAATTGAGAGAGAAAAAGAGAGATAATTGAAATAAAGAGTTGATTTGCAGAGAGACCACACGGATTTGACTCGATTGGAATGTATTAAGAACAAGTCCATCTTAAGAACTTTAATATGAGTTATAATGGGACTGTGTACAGCTGAGTCGAGACAGGGATTGTCTGACAACAACTTCAGCAGAAGTTGTAATGACAAGGAAAAAAAGGAGACTACACTACACCGTTTGTGTGGTGGCCCCGAACATGGCAAACTGAGATGAAAGAGTATAAGGTGGAAAATGTCCATTTTCCTATGTACAGTGAGCATCAAAAGAAACTGTACACTATGGATAAAATTCTAACAAAAAACCAAACTCAACTTTTAACACTTAAGGAGAGTGCCCGAAAAAATTTGACAATATTTTTGAAATTTTTTTGTATTTTTTTTTTTTGTTTTAATTTTAAAAACTGACAATGAAACAATTTTAAAATAAAAATAACGGTAATTTATTAATGCATATTTTTTTTAAATGTACAGTTTCATTTGACGGTCACTGTATTTTGTATATTTCAGCATTTTAAATTCATGAAATTACTACCAAACCAATTCCATGTTGCTTGGTTACCCTGCCAGTTGTGTGTATGTTATTTCATTGCCTAGAAGTTTTGTTACCAATTAAGGCTATAAAACTGTGTAAAGGCATAGAGGAAAAAAAAACATCGAACCTCATATTACATGCGGATAGTTTACAAAGAGTTTACGATTCGCTTTTTTTTTGGTATTTTTTCTCCTCTTTTTTTTTTCTATTCAACATATTGACTGAGTGCCTCACTAACAGACTATAAATAAAACTTTACAAGTTCAATATACAATAAATAACAAAAATAACAACAACAACAACATTGTAATTACAAAAATAAAATATTCAGCAAAAAAAAAATAAAAATTTTTTTTTTTTTGTATTTTCGTTTGTAATTTATTTCGGTTTCTTTCGTGCAAATATTGAAGGAATTTTGTCGATTCTCTGTTTTTGTTTTTTTGCGTTTTTAAATCGCAAACTTATTCTACATTTGGCAAATGGATGGCCACGTTTTTTGTTTCTATAGCCTGTCTATATAATGCGATATGTGTTGCATGGAAAGCGACGTGCGTTTTGTTTAAATTTCATTTCAAATTTATCGGAGTTCAGGGTCAAAAGTTTAATTGTGCCGCGTTGAATATCAAAAAAGAAGAAGAAAATTTTAGAAGCTTTTGCAAATTAAACGCACATAAAATGATCGTGTTATAATTAGTCTGGAGAACTGATGGACTTCAGTTCTGCCGCCGTTCATTAACTGCAGAACATTACTTGAAATTTTTAATCGTCATATGCGGCAGTATTGCTTATTTCAGCTTATTAGACGACAGCTCATGGCTCAAAGACCAGCTCAGATAAACACTTCTACGGCAACTTCCTCTCAACAGTCTTCTGACAAACACAAAAATTGCCGTGATAAGTTTCACAAAAATCTTACGTTCGCAGTCGACATTAAACTGTAGATTCCGCCACCCTTGGATAAAATTAACACACACACACACACAACATGGGTGATGTAATAAACTAGGTTGTAATCTTAACTAAAGGGTTGTAATGACCAATTTAGTATGCAACAAAGCAGTTAAACGATTGATTCTTATCTCTACTGTCAACAACAAACGAGTTGGATCAAGCAATTCAATTAAAACGATTAGAATTGATCAGAACAGAAACAGTATTGTGTACCATTATGAACAATGCGAGTGCACTCGTTAGAAACAAAGAGCAATTGATTGGAAAAACTTAATGTATTCCCTATACAGCTCAGCCGTTGCACCTTTAAATTGTCAGTTGTTTCGGCCTCTGCCTCAAGAGCAATTGGATTAGTTTTGTTTGCCAGCCTGTTTATAATGTGCCACAATTGATCTTTAATTAATGATAAATCGTAAGACTGCCTAAGGTTAAAACTTTTTCGGCAAATAACTTACGTCTACTGAGACCTTGACGAGTAGATTGGAAGCGTCTTTCTTGTATTGTTGGAGCAACACTTTGGAAACAGGCGCTACAAAAATTATTTTAATTCCTTAGAAAAGAGCTTGAGACACTGCAACTGCTTTTTCTATCTCTGAATTTTTATAATATATTGTGTAACTTTATGTGTCATTGAAAGCTATAAACACATTCGACGCGCCAAGTGCTGCGCAGTAACATATAATATGCGCATATAGAAGTAATAATTTCAAAGGCAGCACATAAAAAGCGTGAATACTGCTGCTGCGCACTTAACCTAATTTCCATTTATAATCACTTCAGTGCTTAGGTCATATTTTGTTTAGTGATTTCTGAACTTAAAATCTCAGTATGATGCTATAAGCAGAATAAACACAATGTAAACACAATAAACGCAAATACAGAAATCCCTAAAAAGTAGAAAACATGGGTGTATATGCGACGACCAGCAAATTCTTGTTGCATTTATTGCTGTGTTGCGTTTATTGTGTTTATGGCAATATACTGCAAGAGGTATTAACCATACTTTCTATAAGAGGTCGTTGTTTTTTTCAAACTTTCTTAGCTTCTTCAACATTATTCCTTTGAGATCAGTTATGACGGTAGAAATATTGAAATCTCGAGAATAAAATATCAGAACACATGCGGCGTTAATCTATTTTAGAAGAGAATATCATAGGTGCTTATCAAGCATCAGGCTAATGGCATCCAGAAATATGGCAACAAAACAGAATTGAGGAAGACTTTATAGGCATATCCTACATAGAGTGAGGGCAGTCTAATACATCATCTGAACACATTACTCTTGCACCCTTACATACATACCTACATACATAATTGGTCATGACAACCCTTCAATCAGGATTACGATCTCGTTTAAGCTGTGTGTGTTATTTTTATACATGAGTGGCGCTGGACATACAGTTTAAAGTCGATCCCAAACGACAGATTTTTTAGAAACTTTTTCAAGGCATTTTTATATTTACTCTCAGAATTTTTTCCAGAAATCCACTGCGGGAAAATCGCCGCAGAAATATTTTTTCAGATTTCGTTTTATTCGGGATGCCTGACCAGTGGTTTGCAACCCAGACCTCATGTCCAATAAGCCAGCACACTACTTAATAGAATTCTTGCGCCTTTACGCAACAATAATAAGATCTCTTAGATTATGAATCTTTTAGTAGGGGCTTGGCATTGACTCGCCAAGATCGTAGTAGATTATCTGTGTTTTCCCACAGAAAAGTTGCCAGATTTTCCGCTTAATTACAGTGATGGATTGTAATTGTTGGTCGGTATTGGGAAGGAGAATATTTTTTTCGATAATTTTGGTTGTCGAGGTAATAAATAATGGGGAGGGACCCTAACCTAACTACCATAATTTGTTATTTTCCAAAAATAATTTTATTTTGTATTATTTTGGTCTCATGACTGAACCTCTTAACGTCATAATTCAAATATTATTTACCAATCCATACATATATACATACGTGGATATCGAAACATTTCAACAGTACGGCGTGAAAGTATAACATTTAAACGTTTTCATTAGAAGGCCTTATTATGTTGCCAAAACAGTCAAAATAAAGCAAATAAGTGAAGACAAACGAACCGACAGACAGACACGATTAATGTCATACAAAAAAAGATCCCATGACAACACAACAGCACGTTTGAGTTTGTATGGGGCACGTTTCGTTTAAGGCTGCCACCATACCGAAGAAAACCTACTGAATACAAAATGTTATCGATTTTCTATTTCCTTCTCTCTCTATCTCTCATTCTCTTTCTTTTAACTCTTGCTACCAATGACCTAATTTGGAGTTACTAAAATACAACAACAAAATACAAACAGAAACAACAGAAACAGCAGCAGCAAACCAGCAACCGAATCCTCAGTCAAAGCTCAAGGATAACGAGTATAAATATTATGAACGATTGCCTTTACATTATAAAAGATACAATATACGGGGTAGTAGAGAGAGTATGTGTGTGTGTGTACCATATAATTTATTTTGTTGTATAAAGGGAAAAAAAAGCAATTTAAGAAATTGTAGTTTAAATGGCTTAAATATGTAGAATGTAACAGAATGTAACAGCAGAGCATATAAAGCACTGCAGCAAGCAAGAGAAGGGCTCTCTGTAATATCCATAAACAAAATTTAAAATTTGAGGTCCCACTATACAAAATAGGCCAACAAAAATGACCATCATTTGCTTTCTAATGTGATGCATAATCACTATCATACGATATGAAATGATAATTATAAGGCAATCTATCATATTAGACAGTAGATTACAACCTAAAACGAATGGAGAAAATAATTTGAAAAAAAAATTATTAAATAGACTGCAGCCCTTATAAATAGCGTTCCCATAAAGTTATCTCACAGCTAAGTTTACTAAACTTTCATACTTTCATGCTGTTAATCTTACCACACATGGGACTCCAGTTGCCATGAAAATTCTGCTTAAAAAATTAAACAAAAAAATCTAGGAAAAGCATTGTAAAACCACAGTGGGTGGCCTACGTAGACAGGGGCTTTTACCTACCTACCTAACTACCATTGTAATGTTCGGCTGTGATGTCCAGCAAAGGAAATTTGTAAGGACAACTCATTCCAGTAACAAAGTTTCATTCTGAGAATTTTGTCTATGAAGATAGGTTATCTTTGCCAGCTGACAACTCCCTCCTTAACTGTCCCTTGGAAAAGACCAGTTAACTCTACGATTTTGAAAACTGCTTCGCAACAAGACTTAGCAACAAAAGTGAATCGAGCAATCTGCAATTCAAGTTCTCCCCCTAAAAGAGAAACTATTTTACTGCAGTCTAGTAGACTGGACGTTGGCTCATTAGATGTGAGGCCACGTTTCAAACTGCAGCTCAAACATCTCTAACAAACTAGAGTATGAAATACGGTGACTTCCTTTCAGCAGATTTCTGGCACAAACTCTGGCAGTCAATAAAATTGCCACAAAAAATTTCTCAAAAATCTGTTCGGACTCGACTATAGACCCCACCCCTCATGGATAAAATTAACACTCATAACATAAGTGATGTGAGAAGCTAGGTTGCAATACTGACTGAAGGGTTGTAATGACTAATTATGTTTGTAAACATCCAAACATAGTTATCGATCGAAAATCGCAACGATCGTACAGTCAATCCATCTGGATTTCAATAATTTTGACGGAGAAGTTTCAGTTGTTAGTTCGTGTTAAAAGATCAAACATGCTCATGTATGATTAGAAGGATTCTTTCCTTTTCTTAGATTCAAAGAATTTTACAAAATATTGTACATCACGCGGTTTTTTGTTCAACGCAAGTATTGAAATGTAATCAAGCCCTGCACTGCTATCATTCTGGAAATTGTGTATCCTTCTCTATATTTTCAATTTAATTTTAAACATTTTCTGTGCTTCAAGTGCTTTCTCGTTTAAACCAGAGTAAAATGATAACAAAATTTGCGTGTCCTGCGCACTAGACAAAAATTCCTTTCATTTTTGCATTTAAATGCGTTGTTTTGTTGCTTAAAGTAATGACACCGATGTTTACAAAATGCACTATCATTTCAAAAACATATACATACACATATACATGTATACACATACTCTTACGTTAGAATAAATTGTTATTATTTTTTGGAGAGAATATAGGTTAATGCAGTTCTGTTTATTTGTAATCAAAAGATGACAGCAGAAAGAAAGTGTTTTAAATTGCCAAAAACAATGCCAGTCTTAAAAGATACATACGAACAGGAGGACAAGATGAATTTGAAAAGTTGAATTGAATTTTTTTATTTAAAAAATTGAGTTTCACTCTCAAAAAGTTACAGATTTACTGACACTCCCGGGTAAATTGCTAAAGAATGTTAGGTTAGGTTAGCGGGTAGCTTGCCATTCACAGGCAAATTCATTCGGTAGTCCATATGGCCCACAGTGTTACCCAGTGTGGGTTAAGCTCACTTGCCATGGATAAAGGATACTCACAAGAAAATAGAGAACACGATGACTTGCAGCAGTTCTTTTTACTATTTGGAACAGATCGATACTATGATGATGCAATGTCTTCCAGATTCCGGATGACGAACAAGTATAGCTTCATTGTCTTTACATTTAATAACAAAAGAAAGAATTTCGAAAAGCAGTGGGCATGACATAAGAGTAAATAATATAGCCATACGTGTTCTAGTAGGTAGTGTGTTGGCTTATTAGATGTGAGGCCATAGTTCAAACCCCAGGTTAGACATCTCGAACCTAACGAAATATGAAGAATATTTTTCGGCGACTTCATCTCAACAGATTTCTGGCAAAAACCCTGAGAGTAAATAAAAAATTGTCATGAAAAGTTTCTCAATAAATCTACCATTCGAAATCGGCTTTAAACTTGAAGTCCCGCTACTTATGGATACAATTAACACATGAATGGTGTGAGAAGCTAGGTTATCCAATTCAGATTCCCTAGACAGTCTCATATTATCTTTGATTGAATGTGATAAGAGCAGAGTTCTTTTATGGCGACCTGACTGTCAGATAGTACTTCTATGTTCTGTCCTTTATAACTCCTAACCAAGTTGAATAGAACATATGCACAGCATAAATAGTGATGAGAAGCTAGGTTGTAATCCTGACTAAAGGATTGTATTCAGCAATTATGTTATGTTCTCTACCTATCCGAATTAGCTTTCTAAGAGAGTTCTATACTATCTTTGATTTAACCTGATAAGAGCTGAATGCTCATCTGCCAACCTGCCTGTCAGGTAGTACTGCTATGTTCTGTCTTTTATACCTTCTAACCAAGTTGAATCGAACATATGCCCTGCATAAGTGGTATGAAAAGCTAGGTTGTAATCCTAACTAAAGGATTGTATTCAGCAATTATGTTATGTTCTCTACCTATCCGAATTAGCTTCTCCAGACAGTCTCATACTATCTTTGATTGATTGTGATAAGAGCTGACTGCTCATAAGGCGACCTGACTGTCAGATAGTACTGCTATGTTCTGTCTTTTATACCTTCTAACCAAGTTGAATCGAACATATGCCCAGCATAAGTAATATGAAAAGCTAGGTTGTAATCCTGACTAAAGGGTTGTATTGATCAATTATTTATGCGTGCTCTTGTGTAATGTTTCTCACCAGGCAAGTAGACTTGCAATAGGCAATGAAAGTCTGTAAATAGTTTGAAAAACTTATGAATTCCACCAGGGAGTTAAAATCAGGTTTAATGTGCTGTAACGTGTTAATTGTTGCCTTGTATGGAAAGCTTTGTTTAAATTTAAATCAAACGAATTATTCATTTACGTTCTACTGATAAAAAAAAATATACGCTTTGTATGCTTTATTCGCTTTTGCAAAGGTTTCTAGAAGCTGTTTCTAGAGAAGAGAGGAACAAATTTATTTTCTTTAGAAACGTAATCCATATTTCTGTTTTGATAGCACTATGGTTTGACTCACTTTCTATAAATACAATTGGGAACACACAAACAAACAAACAACCAATACATCAATAAATGAATTCCAAAGTGTAAAACTAACATTTGTTTCACTCGGTGATTATCAAACTGAAGCTAAATGTTGTAGAAAAAAATTTAAAAAAAAAAAATAAAAAAAAAATAAAAATAAAAACCATAAACCCTGACGTCATTTATTTAAGCTTTGAAGTGAAAAATAAAACAAAAAATCGAAACAATTGTAATCAGCATACAGGCGTTAAATACGGATTTTGATTCGCGCTATAATAAGGGATTTTGCTTGCTCACCTCAAAAATGATCAAAACAGAAGGGGGGGTCGCAAGTATTGTGTGGCCTTAAAGACCGTAAAACGGAGGTTCTTAACTGACGGCAGATATTTTAATAGAAACAAACAAACAACAACAACAACAACAACAACAACAACAACAAAAAATATAACAAATAAAAATGTTATAATAATTCAAATATTTATTTACGAGCATTATTTTTGCTTTTGTTTTATTTTCCTTATTATTTTGCTTTGATTTTGTTGTTATAGCAGCAGCAAATAATCGTACATCTATACATAGTATATGTATTCATACATACACACGTATATACCTTGTATTTGGCGTTTCCCAAGCCTATTAAATATTTAAAAATGGCACGCAATGTAGACGCCATTACTGCTACTACTAACAACAACGACTACTTTTAGTACAAATTAGTATAAAAAAATAAAATCAAAGCAGTACTGTAAAGGTATTAAAACATGCATGACCTACTGACACAGAACTCCATATTTTAAGTTGTTGTTGTTTTATGTTTTTTCTCTAGCCTTGTCCTTATAAGACCAGTTGCATTAATTTTTATATTTTTTTCCAATGAATTCATTCCTTTAAATGACTGTATGTTATTTCTAAGCAAATTCATAATAATAATAGCGATTAAATCGCTTGTCTGGGTATGTGCATACAATTTTGTAAATGCTTTAAATCTCGCAATACACACAAACACACAAACACTCTTAGTTTTTGTAGAACAAAAAATAAAGCCTTTGAAGCCCATTTTATTTCGCACCCTGAATTTATTTCTCTTTCTTTATATTTTTAGCTAACCAGGGCTATCACTAGGTTTACGTAGCTTCTGAACACGGTCCCTAGTGAAAACATACAAAAATCGGTGAATTCTACCTCGATTTTGAATACGCTTCCTTATAAAGTTGGATAAACACGACAAGACAAGATGAAAAATCGTCCCATATTGACCCTAACGGTTGCCAAACACCCAAAGAATTTATAAAAATTTTTGGATTCTTAGTCGATTTATAGAGTGGGGAGTGTACATAGAGTGCTTGAATATCAGAAAGTTATACAGAGTCCCGAACAGAACCTGGAGTGTACATATAGTGCTTGAATATCAGGAAGATACTCTCGAACCATTGTAGTGTCTTCCAAACGGAAATCATAGCTTTCCTCAGGGTGTTTGAATAGCTGCTCAGTAGCAGAATATATCCAGACAGGCCAGCTTTTATTAAGCGCCTTTCAAACGTCACATCAGCATTTAAATCGATCCATTAAAGCCTCCTGTTTCCTTGAGAAAAAGCGGCTGAACATCAGAACGCCCTAGAGGCTACCAAACCATTGTAGTGTTTTCCAGGCGGAAGTTAAGGCTAGCCCTAGATAGCCAGGCTGACATAAAATCTAAGTTTGCCCATTAAATCAACCAATTTCCATGAGAAAGAGTGCCTGAATATCAGGAAGTCATACAGACTCCCGAACCAATGTATTGTCTTCGAGGCTGCAGTTAATCCAATCCTCATGGCCTTTAAATAGCTGCTCAGTAATAAAATATTCCCAAATACCTAGACTGCCATAAAGCCCCTTTCCATCATCACATCATCATCTAAGTTTGTCCATTAAAGCCACCAATTTCCTTGGAAATGAGTGCGTGAATATCAGGAAGTCCCGAACCATTCTTTAGCATTCTTTAAACTATTAGCGAACAGCCGCTCTATCATTATGTGTCTTTTAAACATCACATCGGCGTTCAAGATTGTCTATTTAAGTTGCCCATTAACCTGGGAAATGGTGGGTTGTGATTAAGTCTCTATAGAGGCTGTATTGCGAATAGACTGGCTAGAAAGTTTAATACACTGGAGAGAATCCCCTATATGGCACGTCCTTAGGGCCACTTTTTCATTTGTTGGCTAAGGCTTCCAAAATAGGAAGCAGAAGCTGTTAAACCGGTAACTTAAGTTTCTTCCCAGACGTAACATTTATTATGCTGGCTCTGTCCTCCTGAAACATTACTTAATCGGAAGACAGGCCCGTCGACTAGGTGCCTTCTCACGTGAAGAGGAAGAGGAAGAAACAGTTTGTCACTCAAAGTGTGATCATTACATTGCTGGTGCAGTTAAGGTTTGGATCTTGGGTTAAGTGGCCTTAAGTAAAGACAAACTGAACTGAATATTGATCCATCTGCTCCCAAAAAGAGTACAAGGGTTTCAAAAAAATTGTGAAATTTTGTTCTCTTACGCTTTCGATACTGGATTCCGAAAATCAAAGGGTCGCTGGGCTCAATTTGCTTGTTTCTATGGCATGATTAAAGACTACCTACGTATGTTAATCGTATTGAAAGTGTGATCATTCTAGAACTGTTCTATTCGGTTCCTGGGTTAAGTGAACTTAAATAGAGGTAAACTGAACTGAATATTGATTCACATCAACCCAGAATAGGGTACAAGAGTTACAAAACGATATGATTTTTTTTATTCGTATTACGTTATTACGTATGTATGTTGGACGCTTTCAATACTAGGTACAGAAAACCCAAGGATTGCTGGGCATGTTTCACGTGTTCTTAACATGATTAAGGACTACCTACGTATGTTAAACGTATTTAGCATACGCTGTAGCCTAGTGGGTGGTGTGTTGTGGTTCATGTCTTAGCTCAGACATCTTGATTAAAAACGAAATATGAAAACTTCCCTCTCAGCAGTCTTCAGGCAAAAAAAATTTGAAAGTAAAATAAAATTGCCATGAAAGGTTTTTCAATAATCTTCACAGTCGACTGTAAACTGAAGGTCTTGACACTCATGTTTGAAATTAACACACACAACATGGCGGGCGTAGGCAGCTAGGTTGTAAAACTGACTAAAGGCTTGCAATAACCTAAAATATTCACAATTTCTATTTCATTACACACATCACACAAGGTATTGTTATTCTTGTTGATTGAAATTTCTAATGGTGTCAGCATACTTTTGTTTTAGACTGTATGTCGGCTTCTTACTGCAGTGATTTATTAAATTGCTTTCAAGTCACTATTTTCCTTTAATTTTACTACTGTGTTGACCTTTTTCTTTTAACTGCTTCTTCTTCTTAGTGCTGCTGCTACTGCTGCTGCTGCTGCTGCTGCTGCTGCTACTGCTGCTGCTGCTGCTGCTATTCGTTTAAATGTACGATTTATTCTCAAAAAGTTGTTTTTAATTTCGTTAGTATTTCTGTTGGTACTCTTCAGTACTTTGGTTCAGAATTTTTGGCTCCAACTAGACAACAACAACAACAACAACAACAACAACAACAACAAAAGTCTTTTGTTTTCTTTCATTTCATTTCATTTTTCGAATTTTAAATAAAAGAAGAAACAATAACAAGAACTTATGAAATGATGTCATCGGCGACATCATCAGCATTAGTTCAGCTCCCTCCGTATGAAATAAAAAAAAATTGGTTTTCTATGATTTTTTCTACTTTGTTGTTGTTGTTGCTGAAATTTTAATAAATTTATTTATTTTATTACACAATATATATACGTACGCCTGTCTATTCGAAATTTATTCATCAGCGTTCGTCGTATAATTTTGAAAAAAAAAAAAAAAAAAAAAAAATTTGAAAAATCTTTTTAAAACACGTGTTGTATTTACCTGACGACCTCCTCTTATTTCTTTTGTTGAAACATTATTAATTAATTATAAAAAAACATTGTTTTTCTTCAATTATTTTGTTTTTTGTTTCATATTTTCTCTTCTCTTCTATTAAGTGTAAGTTGCAAGTAAAGTTTATTGAACCTTGAAGTGCTGCTTGCTTGGTTGTTGTTGTTTCATACAATTTATATCTGAAGACGTAGAAACATTGTTTGAGAACCTTAAAGGTATAATTAATAATAATTATGGAAAAAGTCTTGTAAATTTTTCTATAAACTTTGTTTAAATATTTTGTAAAGAAGTTTTCTTCATAACATACACCATTTCCAAGTGTATTTCAGAAAAAAACAAAAAAAAAACACACTGTAAACCTTTAAAAAACAGTTTTAAACTTAAATTTCGCTTTTTTTTAAATACGATTAACTTACATAGTTAATTGGCTACTATAACCCTTTAGCTAGGATTACAACCTAGCTTCTCATACTTCACATGTTGTGTGTATTAATTTGATTCATGAGTGTTGGGTCTTACAGTTTGAAGTTGATTCTGAACGTCAGATTTTTGAGAAATATTCTCAGAGTTTTTCCCTGAAGCTGCTGAAAGAAAATCCCCGAAAAAAATATTTTTTTCATATTTCGCTTTTATATGCGATGTCTGAGCTAAGACATGAACCACATTCTCTAGTCTAATAAGCCAAAACACTGCGTGCTAGACTACACACATACATATGTACATACAAACATATGTACATACGTCATTACAACTCTTCAGTTTACTAACCCAGCTTCTTACACCACTTTTGTTGTGTGTGTTAATTCTATATACATGAGTGCCGGGGGAGCTGTCGTTGAAAGTCGACTCCAAAAGGCAGATTTTTTTTGAAAAACTTTTGATGGCAATTTAATTTTACTCTCAGTGGGTTTTTGCCACAAATCTTGTGCGGGGAAATCGCCGAAGAAATATTGTCTTTATATTTCGTTTTGTTGGAGATGTCTGAGCTGGTGTTTGACAGACGACTCACGCCTAATAAGCCAACACACTACCTTCTAGACTACGGCGACTTTGCCATCAATTTAAGCCAAATTAATTCGCTAGAGCGTTAACGATATTAGGCTATATACTGTGTAGTTAAGTACAAGATGACAGCAATAAGTCTACTCCTGATTGCCTTAACTGGGCAACATTTAGGTATTCATTTAGCGCCTGAACTCACAAACGGTCAGATAATCAAATGCTATTATGGTCATGAGAATTATTGTGAGCGAATATCTATGAAATGAAGTCGCCGTCGTCTAGTAGATAATGTGTTGGCTTATTAGACACGAGGAATCGGTTGAAAACCCAGGTCAGACATCTCCAACAAAACGAAATAGGAATAAAGTAGGCGCCATCCATTATAAAATAAAATTATCATAAAAAGCTTCTCAAAAACCAGTCGTTCGAAATTGACTTTAAACTTTAGGTCGCCCGCCACTTATGTATAAAATTTATACACTTAACATATGGGATAAGAGAAGCTAGGGTATAATGCTCTGACTGAAGGGTGTGTGTATGTATGTATTCCTAGTGAATTATTTGAAATTGATTTTATTTGTTGAACACTATACCCTCTTTTACTTTCTTCTATAAGCTATCTTTCCTGTGTTTCAACACAATACACTGAATGAATAGGGGTCATCCCCTAAGTGTTGGCCACAAAAGACAACAATTTATTGCAGAGAACGAACAAACATTTCAAAATGTTTGCCATTCAGATTATTTCACCTGATTGTGTACAATTTTTAAAGACTATTTGGTTCTTGAGGCCATAGCTGCAAGACCTTGCATGCCTAAATAAAATTAAGAGAAAATATCGATAATTTTGATGACAACAAAAAAAATTTTTTTTTTAACAAAAATCTTGACAAATCAAACACAACAAAAAAACCAAAAAAAATCTTAAGAGAGAGTATACTTTTTCAAATTTTCCAAGTATTTGAAAATGTCTTGTAAGAATATCTTGTAAGAAAATATTGTTGGTCTCATGTAGAAAGGCCCTAACTCAGACTTTTTTCGAAATTGATTTTTTTTTCATGAGTACAAACAAAATTTTTATATTAAATGCATTGGAATGACAAAAGAAAAAAAAACAATCAATTTCGAAAAAAGTGTGAGTTAGGGCCTTTCTACATGAGACCAACGATATACAAAATAGGGGAGGAAAAAAAAATTTTTTTTAAAACGTAATTAAATGGCAGGGGGTTTAAAGGGATTTGATTTAAAGCTTGAAATAAATAAGAATTTTTAAAAAGATACTTACATTACAGTGGAGTGCGGTATATTTTGATTCAAAAAACAAGCCAAGCCAAGATGCAAATGATGAAGGTAAGCAGGAGACCAAAAAAAATTTTTTTTTCGTTTTTGAAAAAAAAAAAAAACAGAATCAATCACTAGCTCTACGAACTCTATTCATATTCTTATTCAATCTTAAATGATCTCATCTCATCTTATCATAACACAACATAAGTGGTGTGAGAAGCTAGGCCGTAATCCTGACTGAAGGGTTGTAATGGCCAATTACGTTACGTACGTAATTTAAAACTACTTTGCAAAAAGATTATTAATCTTTGAAATTGATTTTCAAAGAAATTTCCTATAAAGTCAGGTTTGCCTTGACTTGTTGTATTAAATTTTTATTGTTTTTAAAAGTCGTTTTTTATACTAAAAACAAGCAATAGATTTTGTTTTTTTCTTTTATTATAAAAAAATAAAAAAAAATAAAAAGAATGAAAACTTATTGCAGTTCAATGTTCAAAGTTTAGTTCAACAAATGAAAATTAAACGCGAAAAATAATTCTCTTTTGAAACTTGTTTTATTAATTAAATATTGAAAATCGTTTTTCCATAACCGTTTTCATTCTATAATTAAAGTAATTAAAATCCACTTTTAATTATTATTAATTATAATTTAATAAAGATTTTTTAATTTAAAACAATTGAAGTCGCCGTAGTCTAGTAGGTAGTGTGTTGGCTTTTTAGACGAAAGGCCAGGGTTCGAATCCCCGGTCAGACATCAAAAAAGAAATATGAAAAAAAATATTTCTTCGGCGACTTCCTCTCAGCAGATTCTGGCAAAAACTCTGAGAGTAAATAAAATTGCCATGAAAAGTTTCTCAAAAATCTGTAGTTCGGAGTCGACTTTAAACTGTAGGTCCCGCCACTCATGTATAAAATTAACACGAGTCTAAAGTAGACTCATAATTAATATCTCAACCTACAGTGAGCTTCAAAAGAAACTGTACACTATGAATAAAGTTCTAACAATTAACCAAATCCAGATTTACCACTTAAAGAGAGTGCCCGAAAAAATTTGACAATATTTCGAAATTATTTCGAATTTTTTTTTGCTTCAATTTTAAAAACTGGCAATAAAACAATTTTAAAATAAAAATAACGGTAATTTACTAATGTAAACTGTATGTTTCACTGTATGTACCATAGAGAGATCATCTCTGCTTGTGTAGGGTACGGCATTAAAACAATAAAATTGTAAATTCAATTGCTTTTTAACTTTAAGTACCTAATAGGCCCCATTAATCTTTATTACCCCTGGCGTATTTTTGTCTCACTACTGCTGAACATTTCTTAAATCAAATTAAAATAAAATTTATTTAAAATCAATAAATTTATTTCGAAATTAATCCCAAAAATAGCTTGAGTAGGTTTATTAAATAAATTAATCGTCCGTAATGCTAAGAAGAGAATTTTTTTTTTGTTTTTTGTTTTTATTTGGTTTACGATAATCATTGTTCTTATGTATGTACGTGTAATTATTGTCTAGGGAGTGTTTTATTTATTTTTTATTTATATTTTTGAAATATTTTTTTTGTTTGTTTGTTTGTTTGTTTAGTTTATTAAAGATTTTTGTCAATAATTTCAAATAAAACACAGAAATTCATGTTTATGAGGAAATAATAAAAATATTTACTTAAAAACAAAAGCAAAAAAGATTATTTGCATAATTTTAAATTCAAATAAAAAAAAAAACAAAAACAAAAACAAAACAAAAAAAGTTAATAAAGTCTGCCGAATTGAATTTTAAATTATTTAATCTGGCATGGAACCAGAAGTCGTTCGTTATAACACAAAGGAAAAATTTGTACTAAAAAGAGACAAAAAAAGTTCGAAGCTAGCCGAACTAGGCCTTCAAGTTTGATTAGTAGAACTAAGAATTAGTGATTATGGTAATATTTACCTAAAGCCCAATGGCATAAGTTCCATATTCCTTATCATTTCATTTAAATATTGGGTTTTTTTGCTCCATTAGAACTATCGATAACAATAACTGTGATTTGACAATTGAGAATATTAAACTGGGTTAATATTTCTGTTCAGCACGGTTCTGCGTTAGGGACTCATATTCCTTATCAATATTTTTCCATTCAATTCAAAGGTATTTCATTTAAATACTGGATTTTTTGCTATATTAGAACTATCGATAACGATAACTGTGATTTGTAAACTGAGAATATCAAATTAGGTTGATATTTCTGTTCAGTAGAGTTCTGTGTTATCAATATGAGTTATTTTCTTATTCAACTCAAAGGTATTTCATTTAAATACTGGATTTTTTGCTATATTAGAACTATCGATAACAATAACTGTGATTTGACAATTGAGAATATTAAACTGGGTTGATATTTCTGTTCAGTACGGTTCTATGTTATCAATATGAGTTATTTTCCTATTTAACTCAGAGGTATTTCTTTTAAATACTGGGTTATTTTACTGTATTAGAATTATCGATAACTTGACAGCTAAGAATATCTGTTCTGTAGTGTCCTGTGTTATCAATATGAGTTATAATCCTATTCAACTCAAAGGCATTTCGTTTAAATACTGGATTTTTTGCAATATTAGAACTATCGATAACGATAACTGATTTGACAGCTGAGAATGTCTGTTCAGTAGTGTTCCGTGTTATCAGTATGAGTTATCTTCCCATTCAACTCAAAGATATTTCATTTAATTACTGGCAGCTTTTAGACGTATTGGGACTATCGATAACGATAACTATGATATGCAAACTGAGAATATTAAACTGTGTTAATAATTCTATTCAGTAAAGTTTAGCAAATCATCATGAATTGTTTAATGCCAGAACAATGCTTCCAATTTGTGGAAATATACTTTGAAAAGAAATAAATTCATTTGCTAAGTTCATAAAGCGCTTCTACCATTATATAGTGGACATAATAAGACAAGTGTCCACGCAATTCATGCCAATAATCACAGTTTTTGCTTTAGTCTACAAACACATTCAAGGCAGCAAGTGCTGCGCAGCAAGCAGCATACGCTTTAAATAGTTTAAAGGTGGTAACGTTACAGTACAAGTAAAATAATTGAAAATGAACAGTTATTTATTTCTTTATAAATGGTGACATTAAGATGTGTTACGCATGTATTCTATTTTCGATAGGTAGCTGCAGAACACTTGTCATGTCGAATGTGTTTACAGCATCATTCTTCACGATTCAAAACCCATCATACAAGTCAAGGAAATGTGCGTGCCGAAGAGAGTACTGCTGCTCTAGCCGGAAGTAATGAAAGAGACTCCGGATTCGAAAAAAGTTTCACGAGGATATTGCCTTACACACCTATTAAATACAGCTCGAATAGGAACAAAAGTTCTTTATTGGGTCTCTTTTTATAAAAGAATTTTGTTTAGTGATGAAATCGCCGTAGTCTAGTAGATGGTGTGTTGGCTTATTACGCGTAAAGCCAAGGTTCAAAGCCCAGGTCAGATATCTCCAACAAAAACGATTTCCTCTCAGCAGATTTCTGGCAAAAACTCGGAGAAGTAAATAAAATTGCCATGAAAAAATTCACGAAAAAAAAAACTGTCGTTCGGACACGGCTTTAAACTGTAGGTCCCACTATTCATAGATAAAATTAACACATACAATAATGGGTGGTATGAGAAGCTAGGTTGTAATCCTGTTTGATGGGTTGTAAAGACCAATTATGTGTGTATGTATGTGATACACAGATAGGAGTTTGGCAACTGCTTCAAAGAGCATTGCTTACTTAAGTGTTTTATAAGGTTTCATTGTAATACCGATAGAACGCACCTATCCCGTCAGTTTTAATTATTTTTAAAAGTTCTTTGGATCTAAAGGATACGTATTCTCCAATGGCAATACTTTTTTTAACGAAATATTTTGCCCAGCTTGGCCACACTGGCAATTTGTAAGCGATTATATGGATAAGCCCATGTAAGAACTCTTATTCTCTCATTTGTTAACTTAAATTTGTTCGATAAATTCCCTTTCTATCGAACAGATGCACAATTTTTTTTATAACAACATGATGACATCATCATCATGCTGCATATTTTTAGCTGTGATGACTACTGGTGACACTATTTATTTCGTTATTTTGTTAACCACTTACTTAGACCCTCCTTAAGTAGTTAAGTAGTTAATGAAGCACGAGAATAATAAATTAAAAAGTAAACATTTGTTGTTGTTGTTGTTGTTGTTTTCGAAACGCACCTAAATTTAAAATTCTCTTAATGACTACCGCTTTAATCTATTTTTGTTTTTGTTTCTAAAAAAACCTAGTAAAATAATAAAAATGACGTTATGCAGTACAACAAAGACCTAACGAAAGTAGTTATTCTTCTATGAAGTGTTAGCTTAAGAGCTTGAGACCGTCAAGTGTCAACACAAGACAGAAATATTGTTGACATGAATTTCTTTTTCTTTATTATAATGTGGCTGACAATTTTATGACATTTATTTTTTAAATATGATTCCTAGCATATGCCTATTGCGGCTACCAGTTCCATGGTTCATTCGTTCAGTTCGATTTTTAATAGTTTTTCCTATAAGTCTGGCCGCATAGCTTCAATGGTGGTTTAAGTATTGGCTTACAATAATTCAAGAGTGTGTGGTTTATTAGCCCCCCATAAAAAGTAATACGGAGGCATTAAATCGCCAGAATAAAGGGGTCAGTGATTAGGATCAGTTTTGAAAAAAAAAAAATATTTTTTTGAAAACAAAAATTAGGTTAGGTTGAGTGGCAGCTTTGATGCTAAAGCTCATTTGAACGCGCATAGCGGCTCGTTGTGATGCCACAGGTAAGTTCAGTCCCTGTACTGACTGAATTTCATCAATTAGTTTTGGGGGTTTTCGGTTAGTACTGCAAACTGCGCTGTGGCTAACACATCGGGCCGTTATGTGTGTGTGTCGGAGTTGCCGTAGTCGTAGGAGGTAGTGTGGTCATACATCTCCAACAAAAGCGACTTGCTCTCAGCAGATTTCTGGCAATAACTCGAAGAAAAAAAAATTTGTCATGAAAAGTTTCCCAAATATCTGTCGTTCGAAGTCGACATTAAACTGTAGGTCCCGCCACTCATGTATAAAAATTAACACACACAACATAAGTGTTATGAGAAGCTAGGTTGTAATCTTGAGTGATGGATTGTAAGGACCATTCAGGTTATGTGTGCTCAAGGGAGTTTTGATAATCAAAGCTATCACTTTAAACTGCCTAACTATCTACATACCTATTAGACTACGGCTACTTCTGTCTGTCTGTATATCGAGCGGGTTAAATTTGTAATGGTCCTCTTAGATACTTGATTTGAAATGTTTAACATTCAATATGTTTACTGGGTTAGTAACTAAATTATATGAGAAAAGTATAAACATGTGTGAAGACGTCGTATTCTAATAAGTAGTATGCTGGCTTATTAGACGTGAGGCCATGGTTCAAACCCCAGCTTAAAACATCTCCAACATAACGAAATATGAAAAAAATATTTCTTAGGCGACTTCCTCTCAGCAGATTTTGATCAAAAATTCTGAGAAGAAATAAAAAATTACCATGAAAAAGTTTCACAGAAAAAATCTGTCAATCGGAATCGACTTTAAACTGTAGGCCGCTCTACTCATGTATAAAATTAACATACACTAGGTTGTAATCTTGACTAAAGGGTTGTATGTTTGAATGTTTACTGGGTTAAATTATATGAGAAAAGTATAACCATGTGTGAAGACACCGTATTCTAATAAGTAGTATGCTGACTTAGTAGAAAAGAGGCCATGGTTCAAACCATAGCTTTAAACATCTCCAACATAATAGAATATGAAAAAAATATTTCATAGGCGACTTCCTCTCAGCAAAATTTGGGCAAAAATTCTGAGAAGAAATAAAAAATTGCCATGAAAAAGTTTCACAGAAAAAATCTGTCAATCGACTTTAAACTGTAGGCCCCTCTACTCATGTACAAAATAAACAAACACTAGGTTGTAATTTTGACTATGTTGTTTAAATGTTTACTGGGTTACTGAATAAATTATATAATAAAAGTATAACCATGTGTATGGAGAGAGTAGAATACCAATGCTATTTCCGTTCTAATGCAAAAAAAAAAAAAAAAAAACTTGAAAATAAATGTGACATTAACATATAGTTCTTGTTTTTATTGTTTAATAGCATTTGTTTACAACAAATTCATTTAATTTGATGTCATTTTTTATGAATGAAAATATTAAAAACCATCGCCAAAAACCAAAATTGAAAAGAAAAGAAGGATGGGACGGAAAAGTCGGTGACATACTTTGTATTGTTATGTTAAAAAAATTTATTTTAGAAAACTTTTTTTCTTTGTTTATTGTCTAGAAAGTAATCCTAGTGTTAAAATTAAAATAATTTAATTTAAAATTTAATTTAAATTTTAAATTGCAATACCGTTGGCTCACTCATACTCAAAATTTCATGAGTACTTATGAGTAGCGAAAAAGTGATTCAAAGCTGATCTCTGCTATCGATAACAATAGTTCTCATGCAGTTAAAAAGACACAAATGTTTAGAATGTTTAGTGTTTTAGTGTCGAACTGAATCCATCTCTTAAAACATATTTCGAATGGTAATGAGTTCGATGTTAACGTTGTACTCATACTCATTGCAACTTGTACTTTTAAATCAACGTTGTAGTGAGTACAAATGAATCAGAC
>QOCX01000173.1:0-77657 GCA_005959815.1 Sarcophaga bullata
CATTTTACCAGTTTTGTTTTTGTGATTTGAGTTAGTCGATTTGTAAGCATTTGAAAGAGTCTTTTGGTAGTCCTTTTTTGAGCACCAAACTGATAAATCAGTTTTTGGTCGTCCAAGAGAGTCAAAAAAGACTCATTTTGGTGATTTTGTAAAAAACGATCTTCCAATTGCTAGCTGGGTTATATATCGTGTTGTATTTCTATATTTATTATAATTTGATGTACTCGTATGTATGTATGTATGTATGTACATACAGATATTGAATGCAAAAAAAATTTTTTTTTAATATCAAATGTATTAAAAAGGAGGGTTGTGTTCAAACTTTTTAGAATCACATTTCTTAAAAGTAGAAATTAGATCCAGAGATGAAATAGCATCATATGTGCAGCTACAATATTCTAATAAAATATTATAAAATGTATAGTGTGGAGTGCATCTAAATCAAACCGAATTTGACCAATGATATGGGTTATGTTAGCTTTGACGATCGATGTGGTTGTGACTTATTCGCATACACCTGAAACTTAAGCAGACGCCACATGAGAAAATCTAACAGGTTCAAATCGTTCAATCTCAGTGACCAATTCATATTACGTCTAAGTGACATGACCATGCCCTCTAAATGATCGTTCAAAATATCCAATGTGATCCAATGTTGAAATCGCATGAAATGGGTATCCAGATCATACAATTCGACCTATAGCGCGCGCCATTGATAGTCAAAGATTGGTCAACGTCTTCTTCAAAAAAAAAAAAAAAAATGTGGACCAATTCTGCCACTAAACTACACACCACACAATCATATTTTCGGAATTCATTAGGCGCTATTGGGTCTCTTGTAGATTGGTAGTTGGAAGATCATATGAATTACTTTTAAGATCTTCCATGAGCAACTAAAAATGCCCATTTCGCAAATAGCTAACTAAGGCTTGAAATCCTTTTGTAGCATTGACCAAATTTCGATGTAACTTTTAACTTAACTTTAACAATTTAACTTTCACTTTGTAGAGAACATAAAATCTTTAAGATAATTTTGTAGTGGACATTTTAATTGCCATAAATGACAATCAAAAATAAAAATAAATTAAAACAGCTAGTCATACTCACGCGGTATAATATATGTACATATGTACATACAACAGATACATTAGAACATGCATGCAATTGAAATTTATATGAATGCAAGCTAACATATCTAGAAGGTCTTTTTTAAGCGCTTCCTATATTTAAATTTAAATAAAACAAAGTAACATCGACATTTTTTATTCAAGTATGTGTGGAACATAATATTGTTGAAATATCTACCATGGCTTCTCTGATTAGAGCTCATCCAATCATCAATCCAATCATCAATAGGTCTGGCACACAATTTAGGGTAAATTAGAGCGATGAGATAGCTCATATAGGCTTTAAGGGACGCTATGGCTTGTGGCTTATTTGCAAGCACCAGCGAGTTGAGGTAATCACACAAGAAAAATGCTTGGTCAATTCACAAAAGTCTCGGCGGCCAGTTGGCATCACCTGCGCGTGGAGATGTTTATGCCCACAAATCACTCGTGCAGCACCGTTTTGTTGAAACCACATAATGTTCGTAGATCATTCAAATCAGGCAAACAGAAATTGGTAAACATCGATCTATAGTGCTTGCCATAATGACCTGGCCAACGTGCTACTCAAAAATATAAGTACCGATGATGCGGCCAGACCAAATGACACCCAAAACAGCGACTCTTTCAAGATATTTTGGAATCTCTTGGATATCATGGGAATTGATATCGTACCAAATTCGATGATTTGTTCACGTACCCATTCATGCAGCGGTGGACTTCATCGCTGAAAATGATTTTTCCATGAAAATTAGGGCCATTTGCCAAATGCTCCAGAATGCTAGGCTTCAACAAGGGGGATGGCCGTTGTCAACCTGTCAAACTTCGGAAGTACGTAATGGAAGATCCTATACAAATAAACAACTTAAACTTAATAAAATAGTGTCATAACTTGCCTAACCGACTAATGTATGCACTCCATAAGGATTATTTCGAAAAAAAATTACAAAATTGTTTAAATTCTAACTGCAAAGAATAATACGATTTTATACATACGCAAATAAAGTATATGCGTGGTGTAATTCGTCGTTGAAATCGAATCTGAGTTTCTATATTTCGGAGGCATCGTTAACGTAATAAATTCGGACAAGATATTTTTATATCAGGTTCAAAGAAAACTTGCTTTCAATTCCTAATCTGTTACCGAGAGTGGAAACTGATTGTAGGAAATATCTCCGATTGCTAAACCTTATATTGTTTGAGAGACAGCATTTCAAAATGGATACCAGGAGAGACAAATTTTGCTCTTCTTGCTCTCTTGGCATATTTATTATTATCAGTTAAACATGTGAATAGTTTTTAAAGTATTCAGCAAACCGTGAGCAATTTTGTATTCGTCAATCCTTTTCTGGTACTCTTGATGTCATAGATGCACTAGTCCTGAAAAGCCAATATTGCAAGTAATATGTCAGTTGTTACAGAATTAAACATAGCAGTGAACTTATTTGCACAAATTTAATCAGGCTGGACAAAAGAAAAGTTTAATGCATGGCTGTCTTATAAATTGAATTGACAACTGCATATAGCTGATGAATTGCAGCAAAATCGTTTGATCGTAATAGTGGATAATGACTGCCTTATATTTGAAAATAATAATGAAAATTTGTTTGTTTTCAGTAATCGTAACGGTTATAGGTTATGTTAAAAACAAACATTTTTTAAGATTATTTGGAGAGTTTTTCCAAAAACGGGCAATCGAAAAAAAAAAAAAGAAATAAAATTCATTTTGGAAGCATTTAATAAGTAAAACTCATTTTGGGAGTTTTATTTTTCCCTCAGGAAATAAAGCTTATTTTTGAATTTCTAGTTTTCCATCAGTAAACAGCAATTATTTTTAGAAGTTTTAATTATCTGCTCAAAATTAAAACTCTTTCATCATTTTTTTCAATTTAAAACTGATTTTAAAAGTTTTATTTTTATTGCTGTTACACAATTAAATTCCTCTTAAATAAAGATCATATTTTACAACGTATTTATTTTCTTTTTTTTTTCTAAAAAATTTAAATCAAAATGAGTTTTTCTTGATGGAAAAAATAAAGTGACAGGAGTTTTATTTTTCCGTCAAAGAATAACTGTTATTATCTGATGAAAAAATAAATAATAAATAATAACTTCCAAAATGACTTTTATTTTTCCGTTAGAAAATAATACATACATACATGACTGGCCATTACAACCCTTCAGTCAGGATTACAACGACGTAGTTTCTCACACAACATTTGTTGTGTGATTTAATTTTATACATGAGTGGCAGGACCTACAGTTTAAAGTCGACTCGGAACGAAAGATTTTTGGGAAACTTTTCATGGCAATTTTATTTACTCTCAGAGTTTTTGCCAGAAATCTTGATGTCTGACCGGGAATTTGAACCCTGGCCTTTCGTCTAATAAGCCAACACACTACCTACTAGACCACGGCGGTTAGAAAATAATACATATATTATTATTAGTTAATATAAGACGCTCCTTTTAAAGATTCTATTCGAACTTGTCGAATTCTAACTAGATATTTGATTTGAAAAACTTGCTGGGACGAAACAATGATTGATGACAAAAGAAATTTGTAGGGGAAATAATTAACGAAATTTTCAAAAACAGTTTAGGCTCCAAAACAAATATCTGGGAAATTAAGAAATATGTATTCAGAATAAATAAATCAAAAACAATTTAACTTTCAATTATTTTTAAGCCACTTATGGAAAAATTAACTCAATAGAATTAAAATACTAATCATTATGACAAAATGATATCGAAAATCGTATACCATTAAGGCAGAGGATATATAAAGGTAGAAGGTAGACCTCCTACTAAAGTTCTTAATGATCATAATAAATTTCCATTGAAAATAAGAGTTTAATCTGTGTGTTAGAGAAACTATGACTATGACTCCAACCTGATAGACCCTGCGCAATATCTATGTTTACACAGTACACTTTGAACGATAAAATCATTTTATTTTTATTTCAAGTCATTATTCATACTTAAAATAAATGTTACGGGTCCATTACACTTTGATTTCTCTGTACCCGTACTCTCATTATAAGCATGCATTTGATTGTGACTGACTAATAAATTAATGTGTCGTCCGTCGTACAATATTATATTAATTTCATGTTTTTAGTATTCGTTTGATAAAAATTCATTTCATTCACACAGGTTTATAAAACAATAGAAAAATAAATTTATTGTTCAATTTAAATTTAGCAGTTGAAGCGTTTAAATCGTTTATTATCCGAATACATTTACTAATAATCCAATCGTAATTCGTAATGTTTCAATATTTCAATTTGGAAGAAAGTTATGCACGTTTTCCCGAAATTAAACGTGAAGATGTTCAAAAACTACAACAATGGATCCAAGCTCAACCTCATATGCCCAATTTGTGTGAACACGAGATATTGCTTTTCTATTACGCTTGTTGCTGTAGCATGGAATATTCAAAGCAAGTTATCGATACAAATTTAACTTGTCGAACACATGTTGATGAGTTTTTTGCCAATTTAGATGTAGAACGTCCCGAATTTAAACGTGTCATGAATACACTGTAAGTGAAACGAGTTACCGAAATATACAAAACATTTTCTATATATAAACAGTGTAAAATACATATGACAATACAATACATACAATATGTTTGTATTTTATAAAATTTCAGTGCTATTTGTCCGATACCTAAAACAACACCAGAAGGCTACAGAGTTATTATTGGCAAATTATCCGATACGAATACTTCAAATTATAATTTTGCAGACACAATGAAATTGTAAGTAATAGTAAGAGAACAAAAATGTTTTCTAATTAAATATCAATCAGTGACTAGATAGAACCTTAGTTAGAAACGATATACAAATTTTAATCGTTCATGTTCCAAAAAATTTACGATTTAAAAATTGATATTAAATTGTATTATTAGTATTATTAGTATTGTATTATTATAAAAGTTTACTTGTAATGTTACGAAGTATGTAAGTGTCACATCTACTGTCTGTTAATGTAAACAGTCTGCGAAATTATTTGAAGCAAACTTAGAAACTCTCACTATAACCGTTCATACAAAAATAAATATTTACAATGTTTGCCCGTCATTTCTACAAGTAGCAAGCAAAGGGCATCAATCACGAGTGGCAGCTTTTAATGTTTTATAACTGTACAAAGGTGTAGATTTTACATACGCATTAACGATTGCAATTCCCATACGCAAAGATAAAGAAAGTGATTTCCATAAAAAATTTTTACCTACAAGACTTTTTTCCAAACTTTAGATTCCGAAAACATTTTGTCACTTTGTTTTACTACGTCCGAGCAGCTGTGAGTAAGTAAACAAATATGAAAATTATTTAGACGATCCCACAATCCCTACACTATTCCCCATCTATTATCGAGAGCTTTTTCAACGATCATGTCCACAATTTCCCTCATCAATATGAAACTTTTTATACCATAAGTATACGACATAAGCTATTTATGAAACGTATGACGTAGACAGGGCCTTCTGTATCATTCCAATGTATCCACTAGTCCAATACCGCCGAATTTTTAAGTGAGTTTTTTATATTGACTACGAAGCAATTTGAATAAAATTTAATTTTTTTTCTGTAACCATATTAACATCTATACATAGTATATAGGTAAATATAGAAAAATATGTATATACGTTATGTGGAATTGTTTGAAATGTATGTATATACCTTATAGTTCCTTCCAGACATACTGAGAGACTCTAAAAATTTCAAGAAAATCGATTCAGTAGTTTAGCTGTTTATAAAGTCCAAGCTCACAAACATTTTAAGGCTTAACATTAATTTCTTTTTATAATGGCCTGTAAAGCCTTAGGGTTCAAGAGTTCCATGGTATTTTCGTATTTTCGCTACTCATAAGCATTCATGAAATTTTGAGTGTGAGTGAGTGAAAAATTTTAAAATTTAACGACTCTGATTCATTCGTACTCACTACAACATTGTTTTATAACAGGGGTTACGAAAATTTTTTGATTGTGTTTAGTGAGTAAGAGAGAGAAAATAAATTGAGAGAATTTATTTATTTACTGTCAAAGAAAAATAAAATAATAAAAATAAATAAAGTTATACATCTTTAACTCAGAAGTTAGGGAATATTTTTTAGATATTTGGTGGGAGCTACTTTTGGTTTATAAATTTCCTCACCTACTAATAACAAACCTTTTAATTTTTTCCAAAAAAAAATAATAATAATTGCTCTTTGTCTACAAAAAATCTGTTCTCTTTCCTTATCATTTAAATGTCATAAAATGTCATTTAACAATATAAACACATTGGATATTAATAAAATCATTTTTAATATTTTTAATATTTAAAATATTTTTTGAGTGTAAACCTGACAAAACATGTCATAGCATCCGCTAACAGGTACACTCATCGCAGTCTGATCGACGACTATATAAAAGAGGATAAGCAATGTGTACGTGTATTCTCTCTATGAAATGTTAATCCCTAATTTATAAGTACAGTTTGCAATGATCAAACTTATAACATTCGAAATATATTTGATGCATACGTCTACTCATTCAGATTCATAACTTTAGAAAAATATCGTATGTACTTATAATACTTTGTATAAATGATTCGAGTGGCAGTCTTAGTTGTTAGGCATTTACAACAAAAGCAAAAGACACATAAGCAAAAAAGACAGAGCAGCAAGCAGAGCAACCTTCTAGTGAGTACTTTAGTGTTCGTACTCGAATCATACTTATTTTGTGAGTCGTGCATATGATGAGTAAAGGAGAGTCCAAATCAAGGAATTCACACACATTTCTTATGCTCTTTTTTTAGTCGTCGATCAAACCGCGGCGAGATCACATCTTAGCGGATGCTATAACATATTTTTTCAGATTTACACTCAAAAAATGTTTTAAGTAGTAAATGTTTTACAAATGCTTTTATTAAATTCCAATGTCTTATATGTTCTAAAATGACGTTTTAAGACATTTAAATGATAAGGAAAGGGAACAGCTTTTTTTTTTAGACATAAAGCAATTTTTTTGGAAAAATTAAAAGGTTTTTTATTAGTAGATGTAGGTAGTAGGTAGGTAGTACCTAAAAAAACATTCCCTAATTTTCGAGTTAAGGATGTATAGCTTTATGCATGTTGATGAAATGAAAATCAAATTAGCGTATATTACTAACATTTGTCTTTGACAGCAAATAAATAAAATCACTCAATTTATTTTCACTCACTTACTCACTAATGTACAACCAAAAAAATTTTCGTAACCCCTGGTCCAAATCAACAACATCATACGTAGTGTTAAGTGTCAATATAGATGAGTACTTCAAACTGAACAGTATGGGTATGATATTAAAATATGTATGAATGCGTATAAGTATCAGAAATTATGAGTATGATTCGATTGTACTCATCTTTTTGAATATTCATTGCTTATCTCTGGTATGTACATACGTACACATACAAATGTCTGAGCCGATCATGAAAGCAGACAAAAATTAATTAAAAATTAAAGAATTCAAATAATATTAGTAATTAAAAAATTATTGATATAATATGGGCAAATCCCCATTATATTTCCTATAAATATGTGACAGTTAGTTTATAGCAATATTTACTCGACACTGTACCTCTTTATTAACATCATACATACATTATTGGTCATTAAAGCCCTTCTGTCAGGAACTCATATAAATTTCAAACATTTGAAATTTAGAAAAAACTCACAAAAACAAACTAAAAAAAAATAAAAAAAAAATATAACACGCAATAATAATTTACGATACGTATGTATAATTAAATGGAATTATTATCAAAATGAATTAATAAATGAATATGAAACATTTTAAAAATTTCTAGATATTGTTTAATCTTTGATCTTTGGATTCAAGAGGATGGCTTACGTCCCGGTCATATAATTGTTATCGATTTAAAAGGTTGTACTTTGGGGCATGTGGCACGTGTTGGCTTATTACAAATGAAAAAGTTTTTATTTTACTTGCAGGTGAGTACCCAAACTTATGATGATTTACACAAAATGTCTGAATAAAATTTAATAATTACTGGATTACTTAATACTTCATTGTCTAATATCAACACTATACATATTTCTATGTATGTACACACATACATTGCAAAATCTATTATAGTTCGTACATTTCTTTCGCAATCTAACCTATAAGACCAGTTTACTTTTGCTTATTTTAGCCAAACTCCTGACAGTGTTAAACTAAATGCCATGAAAAACTTTTGACGCTCAATAATTTATATCCCTTAATGCATCTGCATTCTCATCGTTGGGTTCAAAACAACAACCCATTCTGAGTCTATAGTGGCATTACCAAGCTCAGGTTAATCCCTAATAGTCTGATGCATAACTTAGATCTCCTCTAATTGTAATTTACCAACAAAAGTTTTGATTGGCACATGAGTTGAAAGACAGTCTCTTCCTCCTTCTCAGACAGCTTCCACAGCTTCTACAAAAGTCATTCGTCGAAATGCCAAGTCCTTCGGTATGCCTACCAAAAGGACAATGGCGCGTAAGAATCGCCAATGTGCAATGGATGGCGTCTTCCAGTTCATACGTGTCCAACAGAGTTAGCAATATTGTACGTACCATCCTAACACGACGAGATTGAGACTCTTTGTAACACGAGTGGACAACATCCATATTCACTAAGGCAACCGAAAGAAGTATGACCTGTAACATGGCGAGGATTACAAGCTCCGTACCGGCCCCGGCCAGCAATACAATTTTCAACGATATCCCGCAACCCATATAAGAAAGATTCGAAATTTCTCTGGGAAATATATTCACTTACTACGTTCGTTAGGGACTTAATCACAGCTTGGTTGTCCGTATTGTTTTGAAACCAATTGTCACCAAACCATAAAAGTTCGATTTTTAAGTGAAACTTAATATGTATTCTTTCAGGAAGCTGTTGCTGTTCGGCTCGTTGGATTCCATTTCATCAATATCGTTCCATTTATGGATAAAATTTTAGCTCTAATGAATCCATTTATGAAGAAGGAACTCTTAAGTATTTTACACTTGCACAACACTTTAGACGAATTTTATAAGTTTGTGCCGAAACAAATTTTACCCATAGATTATCATGGACCCGAAATGGAAATGGATAGTTTACGAGGTTTGACTTGAACATCATATCACCGAATTCCATTTAAGCCTTAATATACTTTTTCTTTTTTTTTATTCTTTCCAGAAATTTTTTATAAGAAATTACGTGAAAATCGCAAGGAAATCATTGAGCTTGAACAAACCCATCGTATTAATGAAAAGTTGCGACCGGGTAAACCAAAAAATGCTTCTGACCTATTTGGTATAGAAGGAAATTTTAAGAAATTGGATATCGATTGAAATCAATTAAAGAAAATATGAAAATAAAATTCTTAAACATGTATTGTACAAAAATTGTTAATTAAAGAAAATCAAACGTAAATGGAAATTATATTTTTATCAATTCATATTTAGTAACCCATATTCGGAATTCACTAAATAACTCAAAATGGAAGCCTTCAATTAGCATAGTTCGTCTTTAATAATTTTCTACCACATAGAAAACATCGTTACAACTGAAAAAAAGAATCAAGTAATCGATTTTAAATTAATTGTAGCAACACGAACAGTTGTTAGCCACTTTATTAGTGATGCATAAAAATCTCCAAATTACGAAGCTTCAAATCAATCGTTATCGTTATCTGTAAGCTCCTAACCTTCAATTCGGGATCGTTTTCAATTCAAGTAATAGCAAGTCACCCACACGTCGTCACAAGTAACAACCCGCTTCTGAAATATCACGATTATATTGTATTTGATTTCAAACTGCCTATTTTAAGTGATTTCAAAGGGAAATATTTATTTCGTAGGCAATTGAATCGGTGAAGTAGGTAATATTGTACCACGCAAACACAACACTATCAAAGAAGTTTCTTTATTTTTTTTCTAACGACATCTACCGTAATCTAATTAATTAATAACTGAATTAGTCAGGTCGTTCCATTAGTGCTAATATGCACTAAGGGTCGTCCAGCCTATAACTATCAACTGCCTCCTAATATCGTTTTGTACACTTGCATACGTTGAAGAGTCATGTAAACTATGCATAGGTTCACAATTTCAATTCGCAATTATTCCCAATAATCTTAATCGTTGTCCGAAGTAGTAGTAGCTTTATAATTGCGATACCCAAATTAATCGTTGAAATTGGCATTAAACTAATGTCCCGTTTATCTTAAGGATGCGTCCTAAATTTATATTTTTGAGACGAATCCGTAAAGTATGTCCGTAAAATCCTGTGTACACTAGCAAGGCACTTTCGAAAGAATTTCTGCAAGTATATACTGAAGTGTTCACACAATCTCAGCACAACTTGCAGTAGAGGTTGCTTCAAATTAAATGCAAATTCATATTCATTTTGTGGACGATTATTTTCAGTCGCATATATATGTGTTTCGAATCTCTAAGTATACGATTGAAGGGATTGTCTTGGAAAGCTTTGAATAAGATTGGCTTCCCAATTGCCTTGCTGCTATGAACGATAAGCATGTGGTGACACAGGCACCAAAGAAAGAAGGCAGTGTTTACTTTATTAATAAAAGCACCCATAGCATCGTACTATTTGCTTTAATCGGCCTTAATTATGATATAGTTTGCTTTGATGTGGGCCATAATGCCGAACAAAAATGCATTTGAACAAAATACATTCCTACTTCATACGTTATTGTTGAAAATTACGATTTCCATTAAAAAATCTCTTATGAAGAGCTCACGTCTCAAGATCCAGCCAGTGCAAAATCGTGTATTCAATTATCGATTTTCAACTCGTTATCGAATTTTATGTGAGGCCATTTGTGGTCTGCATAACTTTCTGTTAATTGGCAATTCTCAATATGCGTTGTCTATTACATTTTATTCTCCTCTATCTAAAAATCGAGGTGAGTGCCGTACAGGAGTGACACTAGATGTCGACTGCCAACGTATCTTTAAACGATAAAAAGCTTCAAGACGCCACTTCTGGAAGTAAAAGGACTGGAAATAAATTTCTTTATTGACAACATTTGTCTTCTTTTAATGGGAAACCCTTTGACAAACAGACGATCGAAACCAATAGAATTTAAGTTCAACTAATCTACTACACATTGACGTACACATAACAAAATAAAAATATAATTTTTTATAAATATTTTATATTCATTTCAATTGTTGTTTTTTACTTTTATGTACAAAAATGTACCTTTCACATTAAGGTATACATATACTATAGAATAGTTTTTTCTTTTCTTTTTTTTTTTAATTATCTTTTAGTTTTCATTTTTCTTTTCTGTTTGAAGTAATAAAAGACTATAGTAACAGTTCTAGCTTAAATAAAAATATATGTAAGTATTATTGATAGAAGTGTGTGTATATGTGTTTGTACACAACAATTAACTTTAAAAATTTAAACAAAAATAAGAGATAAAAAATATACGCATATGTATGTATGTACAGAGTTATAAATAGATAATGGAACGTTTTCTACTTTCTTATATCATAAGCTGTGTGTAAGTGTGTATGTGTGTGTTATTTCTTTGACGAAATTAAGTTAATTTTTTAAACAAAAAACAATAAAAAGTATTAAACCTATTACTTAAACCTTATTATATTTATTAAAATTATATACAAAATGTTTTGTTGTTGTTGTTGTAGTTTTTTCTTTTTTTTTTTACGAAATATCGTTGCACATGTATTTAATTTTGCAAGAAGAATTCCGTTTCTTTAATTTATCCTCGTTCTTAATTCTGTTACGAACAGTGTTCATTAGAGTCAACAATCGAATATTTATCACAATTGAATATTTTCCTTTTTCACAAATTAAGGAAATATGCTGATGTAATATGTTTAAAATTATTTACAGATGATGATGATGATAGCGAATTTGGGCTTTAGGAGATTTATTAGTCATAATTGAACCCGAATTGGAACGCTGTTGACCAGATACTTGTGGTACACTTGCTACAGGAGCTGCTATTGTTGAAGAATTTGTTGTAGTACTACTACCGCCATTGCTATTAGGACAACTCATGACCCAGCTGCTTCCCTGCTGCACAAGTGTATATGTCTGAGGAATATTAGTGTTAGCTGGCGTTGTAATGGGAAGCTGAAAAATTAAAGCAAAAAAAAAAAAAAAGAATTATTCAAACTATTTAAAAAAAAAACTCACAGAAATTTAATAAATAGCGTGTTAAAATGAAACGTTTAAAGAACCAATGAAAAACTCTTTTTTCGTACAAATGAAAAAAATCTCTACTTCACTTCATTTTGCACAATGAGCTCCATGTGAGAACTATTGATAATTGAACTTTGTTTAGCCAGTAAGGCAGCATTGTAACGTACAATAGTGGTCAGATACCCAAATATACGAAAGGGTCAAAAAAATTGGGGTCACTTATAAGATATGAAAATTTTGAAATTTAAGAAAAACTCAAAGTTTTTCCCAAAAATCCTTAAGAACTGTAAGAACACAGTAAAATTTTATATTCAATATCTGACATCATTTTGTATGAGGTAGATCGCGAAAGAGTTCCCGGCTAAGGAAGAGAATCATATTAACATGTCGTATACCCGGAATCCCTTTAAATCTAAGAGAAGAGAAAAACCATGGTAGGGGCTTTTGTAAACTAGGGATGCCTTTAAATCTGCTGAAACCATTAAAACTCAGTTAGAAGTTATAAGGCAAATAGAGCTAGACCTACAACTCGATCGGACCATAATCTATAATTCGCCCTTTTCGAATTACATTAAATAATATTAGTTGTTATCAAATTCATATAAAGTCGTTTTACAGATTTTCATATTTCAACTTAATTCGTCTCTTGAATGAAAAGAAATGAAATCAAGGTGCCTCTTACGTATCCAAGATATATTGGCGAGATTTTCAAAGAGAATTACAATATTATTTAGGAGAAACATTTTAGACTGCCCAATGAGGGCATATTTACATCACAATATTGGCTAATACAACAGTTTTGTCAGAACGGAGACCTCACGCCACAGCTGGTGTCACAGCTTTTACCAGAAGACTGCTGAGAGAGGTTTGACTACATTCTATTACTTTAATCAGTATTATTTCAAAACAAACTTGTTAAATTTCATTTTAAAATATCTTAACTTAAAAGAGTATTACTTATCAGTTTCTTTAAATCTAAGCTAGTAATTCTCCCTTAAGCAAAAGTTTATATTATTACGGATAGTAGAACTCGCGTCAAAAAGAATCGTACTCTAGTCACTCTAATTAGTTTATTTTTCTCAACCGCAGATATCCATCAAAATAATTGGAAATTAATATTTAGCACCCAATTTCTCGTTGTGATTTCGTATATTTTTATAGCTAAAACTATAAATAGAAAGTCACGCGTATATTAGGGTATGGTAATAAATCTAATATACTCACTTTTAGTATTGATATAGTATTGGGATTTTAACAACAATAATAATTATTCATATACATATGTATAGTGGTATACAGTTGAGGATTGTAAACTATTTGCTACCGAGTATTATTAAGAAAATGTAGAAATTAGTAGAGAAGTATAAAGCGATTTTTCGAAGAAATTAAATTTAAATAAAATTAAAGTACATGGGATTAGTTTTAACACAAAATTTATTCGGAAACGGAATAAATACCCACTTGGCTAATACAAAGTCAATAACCCTCTTGAAAAATTACGACTTCTGAAGTTATACAAATTTTCGAGATCTGTATCATGAAGCTCTTATTCCAGTTGCGCAGTTGCGTTTTGGATAGCAAATGTCAGAATAAAAGAAAATTTCAATACTAAAATTAATTCACCACGAAGCCTAAATATTTTGTTTTACAAAAATGTGTAATTGGTGCCAAAATCTAAAATTTTTGAAAAAAAGTATTAATACATTATGATTATATTTAATTCAACAATTTCAACAGTTAAGAAGAACTGTAAAGAAGAACTATAAAATTTTTGGACAACATGCTTGAAATTGTTTCCATCTTTGCAAAGAAGTATTTCCAACTAATAAATGTTGGATGAAAAGCTGCAAATGAAGTAAATGAAAGTCTGTGCGCTTAAAATAAAGCGATTCAGATGCATTAAGGCTTAGAATATTGAGAAAAAGGTGTGAAAAATGTGTTGTTGTTTTTGTAACAGTTTTCCGTTGTTCGGGAAATTTCTTTCCTATGGAAAAAATACTTCTAAAAGAATTAAAGCTAAATTTGTAATCTTTGGCCGTAGATCCAATTTTGATTGGTAACGATCGTCAGAAGTAGAAAACGGAAATTTCCTACACACATCAAAAATAGAAACGTTTGTTTACGAATACAAGATCCAATAACGCTTCGTTGGAGTTCAAAACATTATTTATTTGTAAAAACATTAATATTGTGAAATCAACGTAACGGTTGACATGTTAAAATCTCCCAAGACAATTAAATAATCAACTAGATTCAATAAGTGAAAAATGCATTTCATAAACTGCGAGGTAGAGGAAACTGACACATATGAATAGCTTATAAAGTTATAAATTGAACTTGAAATTAGGAATCTATCGTAGTCGAATTGCGATTAGCTGACTTAAATGATGGTAGGATTGACACATCAAGAATTTGTGAATTTTTTGTGAATTTTATTGAATTGTTAGGGAATAGTCTACTTGTTCATATTGTTCACTACAGAAGTATTTGATTTGATTGACTGATGCTGTCTATAAAACTTGAAGTGCAAATAAATATTCAAATCATACAAGAAAAAGTGGTAATGGGTACGCATGATTTACAATACATATGAAGTAATAATCAACAAAACGAAATTAATAAGAGGTGATAGCAGTATTATTAATCAAATTGTATTTTTATTTTTTAAAAAAAACAACTTGTTGGTGCCCTGGTATTCTAGTGTGTACTGTGCTAGTCTATTAGCCTAAGAGTCGTGGATTCGAATCCCAACGAGCATATGGGCGTATATTTGTAATTGTATTGTATTTAACAATAAATAAATACATACATCGATAGTGTCTAGCCATTTAGCTCTACAAGTCACTGTGTCTGGTTATGGCGAACAATTTTACTAAGAAAAACTATGCACAAATAAAATCTTTAATACTTTCGACTGAAATTAGTTAATTTCAACCATGCTTAATAACGCATTTAGTTTCGTAAAAAAAACCTATGAAGTTTATTTTCTTAGTTTGAAAAATGTATTAAAATTCTATTGTATTTATTTATTTCAGTAGTTTATCATATCATTTCTTATCATATTACTATTTGCTATATTATCGCTTATATATTTAGTCCAGATTAAAGTTATGAACGTCATTTACATACAAAAATTATTGGCTGGCTTTTCTTACCTTGATATTTCGGAACATTGAGAAAAGTTTTATTTTTGAGTATTTTTATTTTTTATTTCAACAGTGAAATGTTAAGGTATTTTGTATTATTGAATACGCTTTTCTTTTAATGTGAGAGTCAACTAGTTTTGTTGGGAAAACTCTAGCCACAGTTACAATAAATGGTGTGAACAAAAGTATATAACATATCAGTTCATTGTGTACTTTCGTTAGAAATACGCTAAATGGTTGAATAATATTTTCAAAATTTAGTAAAAAAAAACCGGTTACAACCAGTGACGATTCAATAACTTATTAAATTAAATAATTAAATTCAAATATTTATCTAACCTACAATTGTTAACAGAAGAAAATGGAAATGGATAGAACACTCCACTCTCTTGGGTAAAATTCAACTGAAAGAATATCTGGAAAATACCTGTTTTAAGACGATAAGACAAAAGCTTTGCTGAATTTCTCCACAGAGGGTTAAACGAAAACAAAGAAAATTAATTGAAAAAATTTGAAACAAACAAATGAATCCATCGAACTTAAAAGATCACAAGTTGAAAAAGACGGCAAATTTACAATTTCTGAAGAGCAATTTACTTCTAAATAAAATCCATTTACTTTCTTCATATAATAATTGACAAATACTACTTAAATTTCAAATAAAAAAAAAACGGGCATCCTAATATCAATAAAAAGCTGTTAATATAAATACATTAATGATATATGCTATGCTATTCGAGTCGATGTTAATAGTTTTCTTCAATATCGAATATTGTATTATAATTATCTCATAACGTAGTTGGATAATATCGAAATATTTGTGCTATATGATATTGTATGATAAGTAGGCTGATGTAAACCACTACTTAAGTTTTTCGAACAAATTATAGCATCAATAACGATTACGAATAAATAAAAATCGATAGGGTTGAGTTTTTTCTCTCACCTTTTCTCTTATCGACTGAGAAATATATGCAAATTATTTTTATAGATTTTCTATTGTACATTCTTCTAAATAAAATATTAAATTAAGAGTTTGTATGTAATTTATAAACTTACCGGATTCGTGAAACGTTGAACAGGTATACTATACGTTGTATTACATCGTAATGTTTGATTACTGAGGCTATTCGACGATACTGGCCTCAAATATGTATTCGTTGGTAATTTTAAAACGTCACTATTTGTACGAGATGTTGTAGCTGAAGCTGATATTGACGATGATGACATCATATGATTTGCTGATGAATTCTTTGCAGCACTCTTCTCTTTTTTCTGACTTATTGTTGTTGATGGTTTATTAAAATTACCAGATGAATTCATTGATATCGAGCTACTCGATTTATTGGTATGATGACGCTAAAATTGAGAGAAAAGAATAAAGGTCATTATAAAATTGAAAATTAAACTATTGTGTATCATTTTGTTATACTTCCGATTGCGTTGCAGTTGTACTTGTGCTAACAGAGGCAGCCTCATTTACATTAGGACGTGTTTGAGCACAGGTGAGCGCATGTCGTGACCAATGCAACTGTTGACAGGGATAATCACAATACGAGGTATTCCAACAACAATAGAAATTAGCTTCCCTAAAACAATTAGCACACCATTGTTTTCGTTTTGTTTCTTCTACCGATCGCAAACGCTCCATTTCACATTGTTTTCGTATCTCAATTGCTAAGCGAGTTTTTTCATTTTCCATACTTTTACGCATTTCGCATAACATAAGATCGGAGGTACGCTTCAATTCGGCTATTTCTTGTTCGTAAGCTTGTTTACTACGTTCTAATTCCATTGTCAGAAGGGTAACTTTGGCCTGAAGACTTGGATCATCGCCTTGGGCCATTTCACCCATTGTATCCTCTACAACCGAAATAAAGAAGTCCGTTAGCTAGAAAATAAAAAAAAATTAAAATTTTTGGTCATGAAAAGGATAAAAAATAAAACAACTTCTTAATACCTTATGAACATTTTCTACCAAACGTTTACATACAGGTCCAGCCTGTGATGGAAACATAGGATGGCCTTCTGATTGTAATGGCCCGCTCGGTCGTACAGCTAATTTTGGTGGACCCCTACAAATAACATCAGTAATAGCTGAAGCTAATGTGGGTGTAACAAGACCACCCAAAAGATGCGTATCGGTGGATTGTTGAGTAGATGCTGTGCCAATTGTTGTAGTATTGCTTTGGGTGTCATTTGTTTGTTGTGCATTTACTAAATTTGTGTTGGATAAACCAGCTAATGGAGGTGGTGTAGACCTAGTTATAGGATTTATTTGATTTGTTGATGGCACAGTTGCTATTAGAGATGTTGAAATTACAGGTGTAGGAGAATTTCTAACGTTTGTAGGAGAGGTTGCTGCAGATGTGGTAGTAGTCTTTGACTGCGTTAGAACCGTTGTGGTTGTTATACTAGTTGACGTTCCAGATACAGTTACAGTGGCTGGGGAGTTTCTAGCGGTAGAATTGTGACCGGCTGATGAAGGAACTGTTTTGGAAACGGCTGTCAAAGGCGGCACGGGTATGCTCCCAATGATTATTGTACCAGCCGAAGTGGAAGTGCGATTTGCGGCCACGTCAACTGGTATGGTAACCATTGTATTTTTTGCCATTGCTCTTTTTTGGTCTAAATGATGCTGATTTGTCATGGGACTGGATGTCTGTACTAAAGAGTTTTGATTACAACTGGGTCTGAGTTTTTCTATAGGAGGAGAATGCTGTGGAAATGATTTCTTCGCTCTTGGCTGCATATTAATGTCAGAAGATTGCAACGATTTCGATGTTAAAGATTTTGGAAATGCTGACGCTGGCAAAGGTCCGTACGGTACACCTTTAAGTGCTGTACGTTTTGTGTTACTATAACTATTCGTACTATTGTTGTTAAGGCCTGCACTACTGCATGAAGTTATTGGGTATGGACTTTGACTTTTGTTTGATAATTTTTGTATCGTGGTGTCTCCCACGATACGAACATTATTCGAACTCATAGCTTGCTTTTCAATAATTGTGTCGTTTACTATTTTTGTTTTTTGGATATTCGAATTATTTTGTGCATCTGTCAGTTCTTCGTCTGATAAAACTTCTTCTTTAACTTGAGTTAATAAAACGGGCGATTCCTCCTTTTGAGGTGATCTTGGCAGGGAGGAACTATTAGTGTTTGTAGCGTTTGCAGACACAACCTTATTTTCCTGCGGCGGTGGCTCTGGAGACTTTTCAGTTTTATTTTGGTTTGTATTTTCCGAAGAATTTGTATCCTTATTTAGCCTATCATCAGTTTTCTCCATTTGCTCCATTTTTTCTGTTTCCTCTTCGTTGTCTGAAATAATTTCCTTTTTAACTTCCACAAATGGTATCAAGCCCTTCAAAATATTATTCACCTTCTGATTTTCACGTGCTTTTTCGTCGTCTGCCTTTTGTTTAATCACTTTTTCTTTTTGTGTTTCAACTGATTCCTTCGAATTATTCAGTTTAGTTTCCTCTGTGTTATTGCAAACTTCTTTAGAAAGCTTTTTTATGGTAACACCCTGTTTGTTCCTCACCAAATTTTCTACAACTTTTTGAGTCGATGTTGATGTTGATGTTGATGTTGATGCTGATGATAATGGTAGTGAAGCTTACCGATTGTTGGAGACATTTTGGCGGCGTCTTTAGGTTTATCAATATGCTTTGAATTTGTTTCAGAGTGCGTTTTATTATTCGTTCCGTTCGAACTTATACTTGCTTGTTCCTTTGCCAAAGAAGTTTTAATGGTCATGATTGGAACTTTCAATTCTAATTTACTATGTTTCTGTTTTGGCTTTTCAATACTTTGTGATTCCAGTTTACGTTTAGCATTTAGTCTTTTTGAGTCCTCCTCTACAATATTGTCTTCGATTTTTGTCATTTTTGGTAAGGGTAATTCAACAGCTTCATCGTCTGCTAATTTCTTACTCTCTCCATTCATGGATTTACGCTTCAAAATAACGGTACTTAATTTGGACGAATTGCTATCGTCGGAACTTACTTTTGAAACTACTTCATACTTTGGAGGTGAACTAATGTTCTCTTCGCTTTTCTTTAAATCATTGTTACTGTCAAGTAAAGGTTTCTTTCTCTTCTCATCGCTATCATGTGCAGTTGACTGCAGTTCCGGTGTAGTGGAAGCTTTTTGGACAATAGACAAATTGTTGTCGGCAGTTTTATAAATTTTAAATTGCAGCGAAGGTTTTATTACCATCCCCTGTTGTTTTCTCATGAAATCCTCTACACCTGGCATCATTTCAGATAATTGCTTTATTTCTTCTAACGGTTCATACGGTGTTTTAAAGGGAGCATATTTAAAACCTCCTACTTTCGTTCTTATCTTTCCAATATGCTCTTCTACTTCCTTAATACAATCTGCCAGCTCTCTTGCGGCTCTTTTACCTGTAGCCGTATTAGGATCTTGTTCAGAATATAAAAAACAATCCTTTAAGGGTACAAAAGCTCGATCATGTTCTCCAAAAAATCGAACATTAATTAAAGAATTTTGGCCTAATCCCATCGCTTTAGCCGGCCAATACGGAAATCCTTTCAATTTTGCCCACAACAAAAGATGTGGCTGTGAACAAACGTCTACAAACCAATCAGTTCTTGTATTTGCATTAAGGTAGCATTCAGCACACGTTTCAATTTCATTTGCCTCTTGTCGACAAATTTTAAATATTGATTTTGCAGTCAAAACAGTTTTTGTATTGTCTGTAAAAATATTTGAAATCACATTAAAATGTATTCATATTCAATTCAAATCTATATATGTCTGTATAAAGAAAACTTACTCCGACTACTTAGCACGTAGGCATTATGCAGCATCCATTTAGTTTCATTTACAAATTCTTCCGCGCAACGAAACTCTTTATTTTCAATTTTCTTCTGAAGTAAGGATAATGTTACAGGATTAACAATATATTTCATATAAGTCGCTGATTCTTCATAGGGCATTACAAAATTATAGTGCTAAAAACGAAATAAAAGGCAATTAGACAAACGTCAAATTAATAAACAAAAAAATTAAGTTTGAAAATCTTCAAATACGCTAAACTAATAATAGCGGAAGCAACAGAAATATGTTTCTTATTAGAATACCACAGATAAGAATTAGTATTATATGCGGGGAAAAAAATATAAACAAATGAAAGAAGAATATTTAAAAAAAAATTTAGTATTTTGCATACTGGTTTACTAAACGATGTTGAAAGCATTTAATTTAATTAAAGTCTTATGAGAACTGAATTCTAATCAAATTAATTTGTTCAGCATATGTATGTATACACAAAATTACAAAAGCATTTATAATATTATTCATGTATGTATGCATGTATGTATGTATGTATGTAGGAGGAAACATACAACATCAAATATAAATCTATAGATAAAAGGCGTAATAAAATATATCTTTATGCGAAAGAATGAATGCTTCTTCTTTGTTTAATTGAAATAGAGTAAAAAATATACAATCATACATAACCTCAATTTTTATTTTATACGAAATTACAAATTAATTATTGACATGAATGTAAAATGCGTATATATGAACATAAGAGCGGTAACGTGTATGAGAGATAACGAGAATACATTAAAAGAGTTTTGAAAAATAAAACGCTAATTGAATAAGTAAATGAATATGCATTGATAATACATACATATATACACACTTTTTGTATGTATTCAAAAAGTATTTCAGTTACTTTAAATGGCATTTGTGGTTCCTAGTAAACATTTATCATTATACGTTATACATACATACATATATATAGTTTTTGTAGAGCAGAAATTGTTTTAAATACTATATTTTCTAAACTTAACTCACTATTTAAGCTTTTAACTTAAAAACAAATTATAATAAAATACAATCGATAAACAATAACAAACAATAAAAAAAAACTTCTATTTAAAGTTGAATTTTTACATAAATTTCGGTTATATTGCCACAGTACATTGTAGACAGACGGAAAGAATAAATAAAGACTGCAATAGAAAAAATTTACAAGAGAAATTCGAACAGCTTCATAACGAAATATCTAGAAATTGTACTTATTGTTGTTGAAGTAATATTTTCATTGCAGTTAGGATAACCCCATTAATTTTCTATAGAAATTATGGTGGGACTTTGAGAAAATGTCCCAATTACAGGTGGGGGACATAAACATAAGCTCTATGTACGAGATAAGTACCGTTATATAATGCAAATAGAGACCTAATCGTGTGGTCCCCATAGTCTAGTAGGTAGAGTGTTGCCGTACTAGACGTGAGACCACGGTTCAAACCTTAGATCAGACATCTTCAACAAAACGAATTGAAGAAAAATAATATTTCTTCGGCGACTTCCTCTCAGCAGATTTGTGGCAAAAACTCTGAGAATAAATAAAAACTGTCATGAAAAAGTTTCTCAAAAATCTATCGTTCGAAGTCGACTTTTAACTTTAGGTCCCGCCACTCATGTATAAAATTAACACACGCAAGTGGTGAGAGAAACTAGGTCGTAATCCTCACTAAAGAGTTGTAATGACCAATGAAATTAATTAAATGTGCATAATTTCAAATTGTTTCCAAATATACTTCTAATTTTTCGTCGAAATCGTGATTAAAATCTTGCTGTTCAAGCTCCTTAGGGCTCCTCAAATAGTTACTGCGTACTGATCACGCTACGATTATGTTGAACGAAATGAACTTCGTTAAAAATAAAAAAAATTTTGCATTACATTAACCAACGAAACTGTTCACTTTATGAGTAACAAGTGTAATTGCAATACATTATAAATTAGTCAGAAAAGAATAAGGATTGTAGGTTTTAAACCAAAATTTTATGCAAATCTTATTTGCGAATTATAAAATCACTCTCAAATCAAACATTCTCTAAATGTAACTGCAAACTTTTAAAAATGTTCGAGATAGATGATAAAAAATCTGTCAATGAATTTCAAAAGGTAGTCGAAGGATGAAACCTTTTTTTAAACCGTGTAAATAAAACTGTGATATGTCATGTAAGAAAAGAGAAGTTCCGTAAATATTTCTCGAAATTTAAAAAGTAACCACATGTTTGAACACATGTCGTAGACCTCTAATGCCGATGTTCGACCTAATCGATACTGATTTTATGTTGAAACAATAATTTACAAAAAAAAAAATAAATAGAGCAGTAATACTGCTACAACTAAAGTGGAAAACATTAAAAATTTCAAATTTTGTCAGATTATGGTTATTAATACTATTATATATATCAATATAAAAATATATCAATGTAGATCATAATTTTCGAAACTTTTTGCATTATAGCAACAAAGTAATACTATGAGAAATCATAAATTTTTAGACTGAATTTCTTTGTTAAAGGAGCCTAAGTTAAGTTTGCTAAATTTGTTTAATAAAGCAAAATGGTAAAGTCTAGTATACAAAAAAGGAATTACAATATTAACCTGTCCACAGTTTCGATAATGCCAAAATCGAGACCTATTATTCTATGATTTTTATTTTACAAAATTATATCAATCAATAAAAACAATACATGTATGTATGTATATGCAATCACTGGCTTTAATATCTGTTTTTTATATTTATATTAGATTTTTTATGTTTTTATATAAGTTCGGCAGAGCCTTTTAAAAAAATTGAGAAAATGAATCAATTGAATCGGGTACCTAATGTTTTAAGTTTTAACTAATGATTTTGTTTTTTGCCTTGTTTATGTATGTATATCAGAAAAAAATCAATTTTATCTGCAACATGCCAATGATAGAAGGAAAAGAGCATTAGAATCTTTCCATCAGCATTGGCTATTGTTTGAAATTGAAAAATGGATTACAATTATTATCATATACATATAAATATATGACTCTTAATAAAAAAAATAACCATATACTAAAAATGTATTTTTTAAGGTATTTTTATTTAATTTCATTTGGTTTTACTCTAACGAAGAAAATTTAATATTTTTTATTAAAAAATAAAAATACGACAATTTTTATAGACATATCTGTGAAGTCTCTCATTTGTATTACAAAGAAATTTCTATGAATTTCCTAAAATTCGGTTGTTCATACATATATCGTACAAATTCATATAAACGTTTTAATTAATTAAAAAAAAAAGAATTTAATTGTATCTACAATTGGAATAAGTTAATTAATAAAGATTTCATTTGAAATACTTACCCCTTTTGCATAACGCATACGTTTTAAGGCAAATGAAAGTAACTGACTCAGCAAATCTAAAGATAGTTCATTACGTCGTGACCTTAAAGAAATTATAAACAACATTAGGCGTATTATATTCATCTAAATACGAAGAATAAATTGATAAGATACCTTTTTGGATTATTTAACATGTTTTCAACAGTAGTACACTCTGGACACAACCATATATTGTCAAATTTACTAATTTTAATACATGATGCATGAAAGCTGCGAATACATTTGCAACAACATAGGTTTACATTGATTTCGTGACATTTCCAGCAGAAGCTATCATAACCGGACTGAAAAATAGATAGTTTAACAAAAACAAAGAATTACTTTATATACTACATAATAAAAAATAATAAAAAGAAAAACAATATGAATACTTTAGATGAATCATCGTTATTTTTACTTAAGTTACTAATTGTTTAAAATTCTAATTATTAAAAAGTTTATTTGACTATATTTATACCGTTAAGGTATAATATTTTGTTCAAACTGAAATTGTTCTAAATAACGGCTTTAGCTTTAGCAACTAGCTTGTTTTTAAATACCAACTTTAGATTTTTGAAATTTTAAATGCTACTTTTGATAAATTTTTTAACTGTCGATTGACATTACCTCTCATCACTTTTTAAACGTTACAAACCATTCAAACAAATGCTCAATTGCTTTCTTAGAGATATAAAAAATTCACTAAAATAGGAACACTATTAAAAAGCGCCCTAAACCTCTAAAATAAGTATTTAGTACAAAATAAACAATTATAAAAAAAATATAAAATTTGTAATGCAAAATATTACGTTTTAAAACGATTAACACCATTCAATGAAATAAAAATATGTAAGCAAAAAAGGATTTTTGATTTACCTTAGGTGGTGCTTGCCAAATGGATTTAAGATGAGTTTCGACGGTATCATTGTTATCTGTCATCAACGTGTCAATAGACAAACTGACACCCAGCACAGATGCATTACTTTCGTTTACAGACTGATCATCGTCTTGCGGTTCGGATGATTCCGCTAATGATCCTTGCAATAGATGTGACTGATGGTCATCATTTTCAAAAACTGTTTCATTTTTATTACGTTTTACACTACGATCTTTATTTACGCTATTCTTTTGACTATCGCCAACATTTTCTCTTCCTGTGGAAGTTTCACTCATTTGATTTGGAGTTCTTCTGCCACATGAGCGAGATCGTGATCTAGAACGACTTCTTGGAGTTTCACATGCGTGTATTACACGTTGCAGAAATTCCATTTGTTTTTGTGCAAATTCGGAGTTTTCTGAGCGCATATTTGGCCGTTTGTGTAAACGTTCTTCTGACGGCCATTTCTTAAGTTTCTTATGTGAACGAAGCAAATTAAGTTCACTATTGTGCATGCTTTTGCTGCGAGATCTTGGTCGCAGTTGCGACGAAGAGTCCAATTCAGTATCGCCATCTTTTAGTGGAGCATATCGTTTATGTTGACGTTTGCCATGCGATGGACTAATACTATTTATAGAATCATCATGACCGTATTTTTCTGGAGTCAATTGATTATTTTTCCGTACCGATGAATACGAATGATCTGTTGCTGTAGATGTTACAGTAGCCGGATCCTTTGTTCGTAGTTTACGTGGCTTTTCATATGCAGCTTCAGTAACAAATTCAGTTAAAATTTTCGATTCATTCACTGATCTCTGTAAAGCTAAATATTCCCTAGACAAAGGCGTACTACTGCGTTGTGTCAAAATGTTATTAGTTTCTGTTGGTGAATTAATTAATGACTTATTACTTTTACCATCCGTTTTAGATTGACCCAATTGAGTGTGATTAATTTCTTTTGTATTACAAATTTTTATTTTCTTTATCATCCCATCATTGCCCTGAACAATTAAAGTGTCGTTCTTATTGTCGAGTGGTGTGTGTTCTGCGTATGTTGGTACATCCGATTCATCATGCACATACTCTTCCGATATTCCCTCCTCATCTTCATACTCCAGTGAAAAGTCCTCATTATCAATATTCTGTGTGCTATTTTTTCTCTCTACACCTACATCTTGTGGACCTGGCACAGTAGATGTTGATGACTGTTCCACTTCATCATCTGCTGCTTTTGTACATCCATCATCCTCCTTGTCTTCTTCAACATATGAAGCATAATGAACATCTTCCTCCGTCGTATGTTTAATACTATTAAAAGCATTAACATCTTCCTCTTCTAAAGGTTCATATACTGGTTGCGGCACTGAATCAAGGCTTTCATCAGCCATATCACTACTTTCCATATTGTTGAGTTAACAAATAAATTCCAAATTCCGTCTATTTCAAGATTCTAAGGCTAATCTGCAATTGAAAGGAAGGTAGAGAACAAGAGATTAAAAATTCAATTTTAAATTAACGCTTTTGTTTTTTATAATTCTTTTTTTTTAATTATTAAATAATTACATAAGTTGGAGAGGTATCGTGTAGTAAGTTGTAGCAAAATTTATTTTTCTTATAATGTCAGCCCACATTAATCCACTTTTTTCATAAATTTTCTTTTACTTTTTTAGGTATATTTCTATTCGTTCGTGAGTGCAATTTTCTGTGCAGAGACCACTCTACTATATAATGAATGCCGAACGAACGATTATTATTGAAAATATATACCGAATCGTCAGTTTACGTTTGTTGTACTACTAATACAACTCAACTAGAGAAGCACTACATCAATATTATTATAATAATCAAGAAGAAACGAATGAACTAACGAAAATAATATAAATAAAACAACAAAATAAAACAAATAAAAACAATAAAAAAAAAACAAGTAATATACAAAATAATGTACGCAAAATGGGAGCTAAGCAATACAAAACACAATCTTACTCTGAGTGAGACTGACTGGCTGGCTGACTATTAAAATTTAATACCAACAACAAAAAATACCACATGGCAAATATAAAGTGTAGACTTGATACAATTTGTTTGTTGTCGTCGTCGTTCGACGTTTGTAGACATTGTTGAAATCTCTTTTGTTTATACTGAGAGCTTAGTGTAAAAAGAAATACTTGTATATTAATTGTTAATTGTGGAGAGTTATACATATCTTTTCTTTTTTAATGCTAAATAAAAAATAAAAAACAAAAAATTTTTTCTTAAAATTAGTTTTTTTTTTTATCAAAAATCAAGTTTCTAAAAACTCTTTTTCAAATGCTGTTACTAATTATTTGATAGTTTTTTTCATTAATTTACTAATCCTAAAGGTGGTATTATTATTAGTTTCTATATTAGCCATAAAAATGGTTAAATAATAATCAATAAATCTAAATACGAGCCAAATAATATTATAAACAGATTTTAATAGTGCCATGTATTTATTTCACCTCAGTTCCTTTTAGGCAGATATGTACATACATATGTATGTACGTAAATATATTATATGTATATATATTACGGCAACTGAGAACTTTTGCAAGGTATTAAATTAAAATATATAGTTATTAATATCTTAAAGTCATACAATATACAAGTCAATATAATTTCGACGGGTAATATATACATATCTACATCCACAAAATTAATATATATTTGTATACTATAATAACTGATTATGTATATATTTTCTAAAATCTTTCTTGACCTATAAATAACATTCTCTTCAGGTCTATCAAATCGAAAAAACCCTAAATTGATGATTATGTACTATGAACTGTGTTTACTTTTCTAAAGTACACGAAATAAAGAATTACATTTTGTAAAAGAAGAACAATTGAAATCATTAAAATTTGCAGTGAAAATCTATGAAATTAAATTCTAATTATAGTACACTAATCACACTCTTAATTGTAAATAACTCGATACATGAAATTCGAACATCAAAGAAATAATCAGAATATGGAGGAGATGTTACGTTCCTTAAACACGAAAATCAATTCGGTGCTTATAAGCACATCATTTTCTTATGTTTTGAAGTTGCTCTCAATCGAGTTTTTATGAATGCATAATTCAATAACAGAAGTTTCACGTGAATCAAATGTTTACTCTACTCTTAAACGACTAAAAATGTGTATCTGTCGGTAAACTTTGTTGGTCCACAGATATTAAAGATTTTGTTAATTGAGTTCGACAATGGCACTAAACATTTCTTTTGGGTATGTTACATAAATATAACATCAATCTACAAATACTATTGCAAAACACAATACTGACTGAGATATTAAAAAATAATTGAAATCTTTAATACTAACTCATTAAACTTTAACCCAAAAATATTAATTATTATAAGAAATTGTTTCTAAGAATGCTTACAAGCGATGCATATAATATAACATTACTATATTCGAGTATACATATGTATGTATGTATTAATAACTCTCCATGCATATAGATAATTTAGTATAAAATTTGTAATAAAAAATTAGTGCTAATTGTGGCAGTCGATAACAATAAATGTTCATTTTCTATCTTTGTTGGCACATTTTAAGTTTTTTTTTCGTTTGTTCTTTTTTGGAATGGCTATAATAAACAATATTTTTTAATTTATACATACAATATATGTATGTAGATGAGGAATTATCCCTATGCTTTATAAAATTGGTTGTAAAGTTTTTTTTAAAAAATATTAAAATTTTTACATGATTCTACCGCGTGAACAAACAATCTCTGCCAGACAATATAATGTGTAAACAAAATGTAATATTGCTTCCTAGCACTACACAGAATAGAACGAACAAACGAAGTGAACAAAATACATTAAAACACATCCATCTATACTAACCCGACAACGACAGCAGCAACCACTCAACGACTATGTTCTTGGGATTCGATGGACTGACTGGACTGACCGAAGGATGAAATGGATATTAAAAAATAACCATTATGTTGAAATAAAGAAAAATAATATTTATTTATTTAAATTATTCTTGCTTCTGATTGTTATTAAAGCAATTCATAAAGAACACTTACTTGATTTATTTCATATAGAGTGCCAGATATGTTTCCGTAAGTGAATTTCTCTATTGAAGGAGTAACAGAAACACTTTGAGTTCGGGGTATCAATTTTGTTTGCCGTTCCACAACTTGTTTCTTATCTATTCTTTTTATTTGCCACTCTAACATCACTAGGAATTCTTCTATTTTCTTCACTTTAGACAACCAAATGGACCAACATTTATTATGTACTTTTATTTGTCTTCAATAGTTGGTCATTTGCTGCTATTTTGTCTTTCCTCTAGTATTATTATATGTTGTGTTTTATATTTCCTGTTTTGTATTGGTTTTCTTCTCCTTTTTCTTCTTCTGCTTCCTTGCGTTTTTTATATTTTCTTTTTTTCTTTCGTTTGTTGTGGAAAAATATTGCTTATAGATATTAGCAAAACTTACTTTTTATATTTTGAAATAAGCAAATCTAAAAATTACTATCAATAGTTTGAATACTGTAAGTTTATTATTTAATGAATTTCAGCTAATATTTAATGTTTAATATTCACATTTTCCAACTTTTTTAATGGGATCTCTCCAATACGACGATGTTGATTTTGTTAAGGTTTGTTTTAATATAACACCGCATTTTTGTTCTCTCTTCTTTACACACTCATACATACATGCACACATCCATATAACCCTCTCAATATTTTGTTGAATTGTTTAGTGTTACCAGGTTATTGAAATCGCGCCATTGTAGAGTTGTGGTAAGTTTCTAAACTCATGATTTATGTTAAACGGCAGTGGTAAAAGTTATAAACTTCGAAAACAAAAATCCATATAAATTACGTCATTACGGAATAATTTTCAGTACTAGGTTTTTAAAATTCTTTGTACGAAAAGGTTTTCTCAAATAAAAATGCAAAAAGCTATTTATTTTTTTCTAATAAAAGGCAAATATTCTGTGGAATCTGAACGTAAAATAAAGACGACAAGAACACTCTCTTAGTTGATATAGCACAAACAAATAAAAGTAAGATACTGAAGTAAATCTCCAACAAAAACATATTGTGCATAAACAATTCACGTAATGTTGTAGAATTTCAAAGAACCACTTATACTAATGCAACAATTGTTTTGTAAATTTTAAATACTGTCGATCAACAATTAATAAGTTGGTTCACACACCCTGACTGAATAGAAATCTTAAGTTTATTGTTATTATAATTTGAAAAGAAAGCATGAGCAATACAAGATCGAAAACTAAAGGAAATCATTTAATACGTTTGTAAGTCACAATTCTTACAAATAATACGATTTCGATGAAAAGTTTATAATTTACAAATATTACAATAAAAAAATTTTAAATAATAACATATATAGCTACAGAGATACTAAAATTAATTCAAATTTTATTAAGCCTCTTAAAACCTAATAATTATATATTTAGAAATTTATGATATTAGGAATTGATTTCCCTTTTAGGAAATGAAAAATTAACTCAAAATTCTACAATTCAAACTTATTGTTGATGAACTTATAAGTTAAGTCTTTTTTATTTTCAGTATTAAAAAATATTAATTGTAACAATATGTATATATGTATGTAAAAGACATCCATGTAAGAATTTCATAGAATGTTAAAGTCTACATATTACTACTACATATTATTGGAATCACAATTTTATATATTTCATCAGTTTTTCATAATTTGTTTTCATTTTATTTAAATGTCCAACAGATTTCTATAAAAAAAAATAGAGCTGTTGTCATTATATTATAAGTATGCTAGTGTTATTTGTGTCATTAATTGCTTCTAGAGTTCGACATTATTTAGGTTTGAACCCGAGGAAGATGGTAAATCAACATCACTTGGTGGTATGAATGTTCCTTTACTCTGTACGGATTTGTTCTTTTCGCTTAGTTTTAACATTTCACTACGTAGTTTTTCCAATATGGCATGATTTGGTTGATTAATAGCGGCTTTGCTTTGTAAAACTGTAATTTCCTGTTCTTCTTGTTTCTTTTCCTTAAACGTTTTTATGGAATTATTGCCATATAGACGCAACAGTGAACCCCAAGTTTTAATGTGAGGATGTAAAATCTAAGTAATTAATAGTATGAAGGAGTAAGGATATAATATGCGCATTAACATTAATGAAAACAATAAAAAATAATTAATTATTATACCTGCAATATGGCTTGGGAGGCGAGCTGTTTACCTTCACGTTTATTCTTACATAAAACTTTCGCAGTGTGTTTACCCACAGTCATGGTGAATTCATTCTTTTTATTATGCGTACGATTTATTTCATAGTTAATTTGTACGTCCTCGCCTAAACCGAAATTTCGCTGCAAGCAAGTTAGGAGTATCGCATGAGGAGAAGGTTCGGTGGTTTTATTACAAAATTCTGTCACACGAGGATCTTCTATTCGTATATCATCGAAAACCTACAAAAAATAAAATCAAAAGTTAGATCCTAGTCAAATGATATTCAATCTTACTGTTCGAACTTAAATGTTTACAAAAGATATGTGTTATGATTTTTCTGATCATCATCGAACCTTTAGTTTATTTCCTGTTGAAATTTGGGGTGAGAAATATTATACTCACCGATAAATCCTTTTGATTACTATTCGCAACCGCACTTTTATCCTGTTTCACACCCGTTATTTTATCCTTCATTTCCGGTATTAAAATTTCTAATGTTTCCCTAGCGGCTTCAGATTTGGCTTGTCTCTTGCTAGTGCCATAGCCAGTGCCATATTTTAAATCATTTATCGAAACTGTGGCAGCATAAGGAGTGGCAGCATTTTCCAGTTCTTTAAATTCATACGTTGGCTGTTTTTTTAATGCATGTTGAACATACTCATGTAAAATACAAACATAGCTTTTACCGCTAGGATTCATAATCCACTCCCTACGGGCGCGAGGATTCGATTTACCATCTCCAGGTACTAAAACAGGAAACTTAATTAATTTAGTGCCATCCGGAAGTGTGGGTCTTTGTATATTTTTAAGATTTTTACGATTTTTAGTAAATTTACGTCTCGCATTCCAAGAGCGAAAACGCAAAACCCGTATTACACGAAACTTGAACAACTTTTTGCAATATTGATTAAACTGATCGGGTGTAAGAGATTCTTTTTGTATATTTTCGTTGACAGTTACAATTTTGGCAGCAGGCACTAAACTACGTAATTTGTCCGTATTAACAGGATTTGTAGTGGAAGGAGTAGAGTTATCGGCGCAATCTTCTTTATTTCTAAGTAAATTACATTGTTCTACTTGAGTATTTGGTTCAATATTATTATCGCTTTTGTTCGCACTATGACCCAAGGGACATCGGTTTATTGAAGGAGCAACAATTGAATTACTGCTCACGGGATTGGCATCAGATGAAGTAACTTCTGCTTGATTCTCTCCACTTTCTACAGCCTGAGACTTTCTGCGTTCAGCGTCTTGTTCTTCTTCTAAAGCCCGTCTATAGTTAAGACATGGTATAGAACCTACCGGAATGGCATGTTTCTTGATTGCCATATGTTAGAAAATGCAAAAGGTTATTATTATACTTATAATAAAATTAAAATATATTTATTTACCCTAGCACTTCCCGTTCCCAGAAAATATGGCCTCGAAGTTGTTATCACCCTTGTCTTTTTGTGCAAGTACAGGGGCATACCGCTATTGTGCGTTACTTGGACCCATCCTTCTGGCAGTACTTCAAAGTGATTTATACGTTTTTCTAATATAATTTAAAAAAAAAACAAAATAAATATGGTTATTGCATTACATATATTAAATTTTATAAAAAAAAGTGTGTGTTTATGAAAATTGTTCACCTTCTAAAACGGTTTTAAAACGTTCCTCGTATTTAGGTTTCTTAGATCCTTTCAAGTCGTCTGGCAAGTTCTCATCAAGTAAATGCTCAATTTCCTCATCGTCTAAGTCTAATTCGGACGAATCATCACCGCCATCAACGTCATCTTCACCGTTTTGTTGGCTAACGTCATCACCATTCTCACTCGCATTATCTAAATGTTTTTTTTATTGTGATTTTTTATTTTGGATTTGAGTTATATATGTGTTATATAGATAGAGAAATTAAATATGAATGTAAATAAATTACAATTTTATTAAATAACCGTGGAATGCTTTTTTATTTATTCAAATCGTTTTTGGGTAATTGAAATTTGTTATGAATTCTTTAAAGTCAAATCGACGTATAACATCATAAACAATGTAATATTAAAATTAGTTTGTGGTTGTTCACAATATCATTGGCAAATATTTGTTCATCTTCAGTGTGACAATAAAATAAATTAATTTATTAACTATAAGAAAAACAAAAACACTTCACCTGCTTTGTAATTATGGTATGGTTCGCTTAAATCCATACGCAGTATTGGTATCATACGCATTTTGGTAAATTTTAATTTTTCTTTATATTTTTAATTATAATTTGTCATGCACTTTACTTAGAGAAAAAAATAGGTATAAAAAAAATATAGTTAATGCCATCTACATGCCTTTAGAAATATTATATTTCACGATCTTAGTATTTATAAATTAAACGTTTAACTAAAAATTATTTATTCTCTATTAAATGTATTACAAGAAAAGATACAGCCTCTTTAGGTAAATTCTTATCTTAAGTTTAACAAATATTATCTGTGTACATTTATATATCAAATGAGTGTGAGAGCGTTGATGTAGAGATAAGAAATTTAGATTTACTTTTCAAAAATTTACAACAACGGCAACAACAACAACAAAGTTGATAAAAAAAATATTTAAACATAATGTACAAAACTCTAGAAACAAGTCAATGCGCGAATATTAAAATCAAATAAAATTGAGCAAAACTTTTATTTATAAAAGTTAAAAATTAATTAAAACAACAATTCCCTAATAAATTGTAAGTATTAGAAATCATATATAGTAGTGACCTGTTGGCAAGAGGTGATGGATATAAGCTTAATCTTCAAAATAAACAAATTCATTGACTAGTTAACATTTAGCGGGTGCTAGTATGCCATTCAGGAGAGGCCACACGGAGGCTGCATATCAACTTGAATACAGCAAGACAAGGATGGTCCTGAATGTCGGCACGATAACCACAGTCACAAACTTTACGTTGTTTGCATGCATTCTATCCCGTTACTATTGGATAAAATAAACACACACAACATGAGTGGTGTAAGAAGCTAGGTTATAATTTCTAATGTTCAATTTAGTAAGTAATCAGATTCAACACTATAACAAAATTGTACAACTGAACGACTTCTTAATGAATTCAAAATGCGTTCCATTCAATATACAGTAGTGATCAAAACATTTCCTTCAAATATTGAACAGATCATAGACCCGCCAGACCATAATATTGTTTTTCATTGTTGTGGAATTCAATTCGTATGTGCTCATGAAAAATACAAGAGGAAAGTGTTCTGTAGAAAAGGTACCAGCTGAAGAAAAAGGCAAATTATTTTGTGTTCTTTGCAATAAATATGGGCATCCAGCATCCTACAAGAGGTGCAAAAAATATAAGCAGCTGAAACAAAAAATGATTTCGAAAAGAAAAAATTTACTTGTAAATAAAGCTTATAATTCTAATACACCATTTTCTTTTGCAAATGTAGTTAAGGGTAATGAAGTCGCCGTAGTCTAGTAGGTAGTGTGTTGGCTTATTAGACGAAAGGCCAGGGTTCGAATCCCCGGTCAGACATCAAAAACGAAATATGAAAAAAATATTTCTTCGGCGACTTCCTCTCAGCAGATTTCTGGCAAAACTCTGAGAGTAAATAAATTGCCATGAAGTTTTCTCAAAAAAATCTGTCTTCGGAGTCGACTTTAAACTGTAGGTCCCGCCACTCATGTATAAAATTAGCACACACAACATAAGTGGTGTGAGAAGCTAGGCCGTAATCCTGACTGAAGGGTTGTAATGGCCAATTATGTATGTATGTATGTAGTTAAGGGTAATAACATTACTGATTTCATAACCACATCTAACACAATCAATAACTCATTTATGCAAGAATTGAAAAACTTTATGATAATTATTAATAATCAAATGATAAACTTTCAAAAACAACTGGAACTACAGGTATCAAGAATTGATAAATTTTTTTTTATTCTTGAATAATGGCTCAAAACAACCAAACTTTCTTTTCAAAAAAACTTAAATTAATACATATTAACGTTAATTCTCTAAGATTAACGGTTAGAATATATGAGCTTTATCAATTCATATTGTACTTATAAACGAAACAAAATTAAATCGTAAACATAAAATTCAGTTTGACAAATACCATGTTATAAGAAGAGAAAGAAAAGGTGCAACATAAGCAGGTGGAACAATGATATTAATTAGGGATAACCTAAAATTTGTTAACTATACAAATAGTATAATCAATTCCTTTAACTCGTTCGAATCCTGTATTATTGGTCTTCCTCTCTCTACAAATGAAATGTTACATATTATTTCCGTATACTACCCTTCGGGTAATAATGATACTCATTTGAAAAGTGAGATCTATAGACTTTTTGAATCTATGAATTTACAAAGCACAAATAATTATTATATTTTAGCAGGGAGCCTAAACTATAAACATACGGAATGGGGCAATCCTAGTAATAATCAAAAAGGGTAATATACTTTACACATGGCTATTAGATAATAAAATTCGTTTTAGATGTATGCTTTATGCAACATGTCGTCCATCATACCCGCGAACTGGTTCTTACCTAGATATTTGTTTAATCGATTGTAGACTTCATACTATTACTGAAAATAACACAATAAACTCACTTAAAACTTTAGATTATGATAGCGACCATGATGCTGTTCAGATAATAATAAGATACATGAAAAAAATAAATTTTTGACCGATACAGTAAAATTTACTAAAAACTATACAAGTGGAAAAAATTTCAAAATGATATTCGTCGAAAACACACCCAAGATACTCAAATTCCTAATAATCGTAACCTTTCTAATGCAGAAATAGGCTATCACTTAGACAGATTAAATGATGCTATTCTTAAAGCAACAGAGGAAACAGTTCCCAAACATAAAAGTGGCAAAACCTGCTCAAGAATAAGCAATTCAACTACTAGAATGTTATATTCTGAGAAGAGCAAGATATTAACATTATTAAAAAACATAACAGATTAGAACTAATACTTTCCGAAGAGACACTAACATTAGCAAAGGCAAAAATAAAAATAATTCAAAAACTTATCATAGATAATTTTGCAATAAATATCAATAGACAGATCAAAGAAAAATTTTACGAATATAGATACCAAAGATTCGAGGGATATGTACAACCAAATAAAGAAAAACTTTAAAGTATTTAAACCCTTAAACTAACAAGCAATTAAAATTCCTACAAATGATGAACTTATTCTGAATAACGTGGGGATAAACCCCAAAAGTTTAAGAAAAAATGATCTATATAATTATATTGTTGAAGATCAGATTTAAATGTTAAATACTATAGGATCCTATTTCGAGACCATTCATGAGTGCAAAGCAACTATTCCGAATAATGTGGTTCACCAACAAGTCCAATTCTCTTTTAATAGGTTTCTAGAATTGAAAAGGGAATATGATATGAATTGAATAATATCTGACAACTTTGATGAAGACGATTCTATTGACTTTTTCATAACAAGAAATAATATTCTTTATATTTTTTCTAAATAAAAAAATAAATTGTCGTCCGGAATTTATAATATACCAAATATAATCTTAAAGAATATTCAACAATAAGCTGAATAATTCATATTTTCCTGACAAATAGAAAATAACTAAAGTTGTGTTACTACCTAAAACGGATAAAGAACCACAAATTAAATCTGTGAGGAAACCTGCTAAATCAGTTGGAGAAGTTCACAGCATTAACAAACGATACGCAACTGAATATTGACATTTATAAGCATGCGTTTTTATTTTTACTGCCTTATTAAGCCCGATATTTTGTGGAGTGTAAAATATCATGTTATTTACGCATTACCGAAATTGTAATATCGTTTAGAAAATATGTAAATAATATCAGTAAAATAGAACATTCCATAAATTCATTTTTAAATTTAAAGAACCTTTAGATCAGAAGATCAGAAAGTCAGTCTCGACTATTTAATGGAATCACTGTATATTACTATTTCAAATCACCAGATAAAGTAGAAAACTTTAAATTTTAAAAGCAACTTACAGTCATCATCTTCAGAATTGGAACCAACTTCATCGAGAACTTGAAAATGTCGCAGCTGTTGGTCTAGACTTTGACTATTACTGTCCTCGTCAGCACGATTGCGCATTTCCTCAATTGCGCTCAGCGAAAAACCAGCCACTTTCATTGCTTTTGCATGATTATCCACAGCTGATAATGCTGTAGTCTCCAATTTCAATTTCTTACTTTCAGGACCGGGCATAGATGGACAGGAATCTGCTTTCTTTTTATACGATTCGTTAGAGTCCATTTCTTATCGTTTGTATTTCGCTTAATATACGTATACGTACTAATGAACAATTTTTTTATTTATTACTATATAAATAGTATGTAAACGAAGATAGTGGGACAACTCGTTTTAATAGCCAATTATGAATTAATCCAATTACAAATCTACTCCGCAAATGCTTTTTGTAAGGACAAAAGCATAACATTGGATTAAATCAAATTGATTATGTTCGAGAACCCTTTTAAAATTGTTGTTCCTTATACTTCTTCTTTTATAAAACACTTTCATATGAGTTCATTTCAAATATATTAAAATTCTAAGGAAAACTTATTAAAATAAAACCATTAATAGTTTTCCTCCTCTTGTACCGTATCCTTGATTTTGGCCGTATCGATTTTTGTGCAGCTTTAGTAATTTAAGAGCCGAAGCAACTTTTACAATGGTTTTTGTTATCTTATGATATTTTCTTTAGATAAAATCGACATAAAACCTATTGCAAAAGTACTCCACTTATTTTGTCTTAGGATTTTCTACCTGAATGGCGAAAACTGGATTATCACTTTTAGCAAATAAAATAGCTAACGCAGAAGAAATTTTCCACAGTTTGTTACTTTTCCAAAGTATCGCCAGTGTTGCTAACGGTGTTGAAAATCAGAACTACTTAAAGTAAAACAATGCACAAAAAATAATGTTTTATTAGAAAGGGAAAATAATGTTTTATTAAATTTTTAATATGTCACATAATATGTGAATATGGATATGGATATATAATGTACATAATATAATGTAAAATACATATAATAATTTTAAACATATTTAACATATTTAAGCACAATATCAAAAAATAAAAGAATGGTTGACAACACTTAGTGTGAGGGTATGTTTAGTTAATGACTATACATTTCCTTTAGAGTTGCCAAATTCTGTGTTCAAATGCTGTCTTGACATATATAAATATAATTGAATTTGTTTCCCGTGATACAGAAATTAATCTTAAAATTTCATAAAAAAGAAAAATACACTGAAACAAATCTTTCTGAATACTTTTTCATTTTAGTAAACTACGTTTTTTGAATATACGATCACTATTATTTCCTTATTTTTAATTATTTAATTCCAGAGTCTTCATTTTAAGGTAATATATTTTATTTCATTATCTTGTTAATCTGATATACTGGAATTTTTGAGTTTGTGGAGCGATTGAAATCGGTACTGTAATAAGTGAACGACAGAAATAACAAATTTTCTTTGTAAAATTTATATTGTTTTATTTTTGTCACATTAGAAAACAGAAAATCGCTAGACTTAAACATAAAAAGACGTAGTTGACAATAGTGTATCTGAGCAATCAGCTGAACAAGTTTGTTTACACTTTTTACCACAGGGTAATATTTTTACAATCCTTCTTCTCTTTTAACACAATGAAACTTAATGAAAAAACAAAACTTGTCGGAAATAGGGTCATACTAGTACCGTATGAAGCTAAACATGTGCCCAAATACCATACTTGGATGCAATCTAAAGAATTGCAAGAGTTGACAGCTTCAGAACCATTGACACTTGAAGAAGAATATGAAATGCAGCGTACTTGGCGTGAAGATGAAGACAAGTGCACCTTCCTTATTCTCTGTCGTGACACATACGAAAGGACATGCAATGAAATTGAAGCTCTAGTCGGTGATACAAATTTATTTCTAACAGTAGATCCGGAAACAAACGAGAAAATTGCAGAAGCTGAGATAATGATAGCTGAACCTCATGTCCGTGGTAAGGGCTACGGATGGGAATCCATGCTGATAATGATGAAATATGCTCAGGAAAATTTACAAATCCAAAAATTTGAAGCAAAAATTGGCATGGATAATGAAAAGTCGATCAAAATGTTTGAAAAAATGCATTTTAATGAAGTTCGAAGAGTGGACGTTTTTCGCGAAATTACTTTAGAAAGGTTGGTAACAAGCGATTGGACACAGTGGTTAGATAGTCAAATTAAATTTCAAATTCAAGAATATTGAATTCAGTATATACACACATAAATCAAGCATTTGAAAAACACTTTCGAATTTCCTAATACATTTTCAGGAATTTCAATTTATTCGAATTGTTCTATTTTTAATCCGAATCCGACTCCATAATAATTGTAAATAAATTAATATTTTTACTATAATATGCAAGCTCTTTAGAATTTGAGTCTTTTTTTAATACAAATGAAATTCACTTTTAACGGAAATTGGTCGCCTTTTTTTAATATATTTAGGAACTAGTTAGTGATAAATGTATGGATGCCATCTGGCATGATTTCTATATGCTGTGTGCATGCTTATACAACCAGATTCTTCCGCATAAATGTAGCTTTTTATGAAAAATTTAATAGCGAGATACATATAGATTTATTTGCTACAGGCTGAAAGAAATGTCGTACCGTACCGTCTTGCTGGGACTATATATATGTATCGTCAATAGATAATGGTAATCGCCTTTTCAACTGTACATTTTTAATGACGATGTCGGCTCATGTCAATGCATGCATACATAAATACATAATTATTGGCCTTTAAAACACTTAAGTCAGGATTACGAACTAGCTTCTCAAACTGCTTATGTTGTTTGTGTTAATTTTATACATGTCTAAGAAGCTAACGCTCTACTTGCTAGACTACGGCGAGATTTTTTGTCATTCCAGCCTATAGAATTTTATCACCTAATAACCGTAATGTCAAACAATTTGCCCCAACATGAAATTGCAATTTGATATGTAGGGCAAGTTATTTTATAGATATGTAGCTTCTTTGGCATGAACAGAGATACCAAGTGATTTTTAATGTTTTCTTTTCTCGTGTTCATGTTAAAAACTGATGGACTGAAATGAAACCCTAAAAACCGTTTGAGGAAGTTTTATTGAAACGACGAAAAAAGGAAAATACTATTTTTAATTGTATAAATATATTTTTAATTTATATTCACTTATTTTACAATAAAACTACATTTTGTTGCATGGAAACTAAATCTTCTTAATATGTTGTTATAAATGATCTGAAGTTAATGATATTTTTTTTGTTACTTTCCATCTCTATATAAAACAAATACATTTGTGTAATACTTTGTATGTATTTGTAAATAGAGTTTTGTTTTGGATACAAAAGAAAAAATTAAACAGAAAACTGAGTAAATAATCTGATTTAACCGCTTGAACTTGTTTTTAGAAACCATACTGAATATTAGGAAGGAAAAGAAATAAAAATTTAATAATATTGAATTACTTTAGATTTAGTAAATATTTTATATAACGAAACTGAAATTCTAATTATTTTATTTAATATACTTCAACCAAAAATAAAATAATTAAAGTGAAACTGAACAATGTAAAAATAAAACAGAATGTCAAAACATTTTTTGTTTTTATATATAATTTTTACAAAATTTGTTTTTAATAGCAACTTGTATATTTTTCTCGTTTTAATTTTTTTTATTTCAATAAAAAATAGAGTAGAGTCATATTTTTGCATTTTTGTTTTAAATTTAAATATTAAATTTTGACTTTTTCTTACGTCTTGTCGTTTAATATAATCTTTTAAGTTTATACTTTTTAAAGCAATAATCAAAGGCATTATTTTAAAAATAATAATAATAAACTAAATTAAACAATAGTTAATTAAAAAATAGTTACATTGTATGTATATATTATGTATGCATGTGTAATGTTATGTATCTGAACAACGTATTTCTTTAATAGAATTGCAAATATTTCCCTTCATTTGCAAATGTTGTTTATTTATTTAATTTTTCAACAACACTCAATGAAAAGGTTTCTTCTCATTTCTTTACTAAATTCTTAAATTCTAAGCTAGAGCTCGTGGACCGTCTATTGGCATAGCATGCAAAACTTCATCCAATAATTGTAGAGCACGATGCAGATGTACCTCAATCCAACAAGGTGTCTCTTTGATCGATTGTCGTGGATAGTCAGGTCCCCAGCCTTTTACAAAACTTAAACGTAAAATACACAAACGTCTTAAATCATCAACTCCTATACCAGCTGCGGCCGAAATGTCTTTTATATATTAATTAGAAGATTAAAAAACAAAGAAAATTACAAATTATTTCCAAGTATACATACTTCTTGGTGGTGCACCCAATTGCGAACTGGGCAGACCGGCAACAGCAGCAGCTTGAGCTGCAGCAGCTGCCTGAGCATTACTGGCTAGTGAATGCATTTGTTGATGACATTGTCGTAAATCAAAAACCTAAAAAAAAGTTTAAATTAATATAATAAATTATTAAAAAATAAATATTTTATTGAAACAACTAAAATTTTTAAACGGTTGCTCCATTAAAAATCGGTATAAACATCGATAAATTTTTATTTTGCAATGTATGCATGTTTGTACACAATTTGTATAACGAGCACCTTTTATAAAAGAACTGATTACAATAAATTATTTATAAATGTCGTTTGTATTATTCTCTTATGATCCAAGTTAAAGATACATATGGAATAAACATTATAATTCACAAACCTTAATGCATGCAGCTGGATATATTTTATGTACAGCATCGCCAGGTGTACGACCAGCCTCACGGTCTAAATAGTAACTTTGTACAAATACGGAATTGTCACTAAGGCAACGCAGCCAAACATCACCTTCGCCTCGTAAATCTAATTGAACGCCTTTGCCAATATGAAGTCTTCATAAAATAAACCAAAATTAGTTTAGAAATTAGAAAAACAAAAAAAAAATAATAATCTTCTTACCTTGCTCTTTCTGATTGTTCCTGACGGTGGACATTGCTCAGAGCACCTAAGCAGAAACGGCTATCACCCGAAGGATCAACATAACCATCAACTTTAACATTCGGTTTGGCCGAGGGTACTTTAAAGGTTTCTCCCACTTGAGTGTCTAGTTCAAAATATGCAATAGAACACCAATATTCAGGAGGAGGTTGTCGTGATAACAAACGCGGAGGCTCTTGAGGCGGCATAACATTTATATTGTTCCCTATTAAAGAAATTTAAAATATAGTTTTTTAATGCCTTAATAGCTTTCAAATCGAACTACATACAATAGCCACCTGGCATTAACGTTCTCGGATCTGGTGGTTGCATAGCCTGAGTGTATGTAAGAGTACTAGAACCTGTCCAAGTACCCGCTGCAGGTGTATTATTTCCTGGGACTGCCCCCGTAGCATTGGATTGATTAGCATTTTGTGCGGTGCTACCAGTCACTTGTTGACCATAATTGGCTTGACCAGGTGGTTGTCCCGAGACATAACCATTTTGTTGCATATGCGGTGAAATAGGCTGCTGCCCGCCTCCACTGTTTAGAGCGGCATTAAATTTGGCTTCTGCAACATTTGGTATTTGCGATGTTGTTGGCGAGTTGTAATAACCATCCTGTTGTCCATTATTAGATGCACCAGTTTGTGTGCCTGGTTGTGGAGGCTGTTGCATTCCTAGGCCAGTAGGATCATTGGGAGAATTTGTTTGGCCATGATGTGGTGGACCACCATGACCATTGCCCTGAGGGTTTTGGGGTTGTGGCGGCGCCATTACAGGACCAGGATTCATAGGGCCAGGCATTTGCATAGTATGACCCACTGCTTCAAATTAAAAAGAAATATTAAAATTCAATGAAATATATTCAAAATTATTATTTAAATAAATAATAAATGAAAATTAATTGAAGTAAAAATAATTATTAAGAATAATAATCTGTCTTACAAAGCGAATGTTGTGGTGTTTGAGTGGTATGTTGTTGTTGTTGTTGCTGCTGCTGTTGCTGTTGTTGTGTTGTAGTTTGTTGCGGTGGCACAGGTGGCTGTGATTGCTGTGTTTGCTGTTGTATGGCCTGGGGTGGCTGCAGTCGTGGAGGTGGCGGCACCATCCATGAATTGCGTGTTCCACCACTTTCATTTGGTTCAATTTTTGGTATTGTACGTCCAGCTACAGCAGCAGCAGCGTACATAGCAGCAGCATTCATATGATTTGGATCACTAACTAAATCATAAAATTAATAAACCAACATAAATTTAAATAAAAGCAAATAATAAATTAACAAACACAAATAACAAACGCAAAACAATCTAAAAGAAAGATATGAACTACTGAAGTTTAAAATTGTATATTTTCCTCACCTGGTCCCTGCGGATATCCATAGCCACCACCAGGCGGCCCTACCATTTGTGATGGATGATGTTGTATGGTACCTATGTCATTACCATCAATGTCCATGCCACCGACAAGAGGTCCAGCTGAGTATTCATCTTTAACAAGTCGGCTTGGACCCGATTGCAAGCTGAGGCCAGAAAGGTCAATGCCCGGCGATACCACACGTTCATAATGATAAGGATTCACGCATACTGAATCACATTTGAGATCAAAGGCGAATGCACAATATTTAACATGCTTCAATTCATTCTTATGTAAATCCGGCCAACGCCATATGCGGGCATATATGACATGAGGAAATCCTTTGCGTCCAGCAACCTTAAGAAGAACATAGAACAGTAAAAAACAAATTCAAATTAATTTAATTTAAAATAAAAAAAACAATACTTGAAGACTCGCAATGCAAAAAGGAAAAAGATTTCATCAAGTTGATATATACTCATGATGGAAAAATATTGAAAGGTGTTAATTTGCAGCGTAAAAAAGTGATTAACTGAGAAAACCTGGCAGATAGAGTAGATCCTCTGTAAATATCTTATAGAGAATTTAAAATACTTAAAAAGTGCTTGGATCCTTTGACGTGATAAATTTATACTTCAGTATTTGTAGTTTAGAGTTCCAAACGTCGATAAATTCCAAAGTATTTTGGAAGAAGAATTTTAAGAAATTGAAAATTAAATAAACCTAAATCAATAACTATACAAACTAAAAATTTGGTGCTTAATCATGTGAGCACAATTAAATAAATAAATATACTAGAATAGGATAAGAAAAACAAGAGAATAGCCTACTTCCTTGGATAGGAAAAATTCAAGACTAGACAAAAATTGCACCAGACGAACGTTGTGCCATAAGTACTGCCAAAAATAGACAATTAATTATTACTGAATGCTTTTTATAAATTTTGAATATAATTTTTAATATGTTCGTAGTATACAATTTTATAACCGCTAAAATCCAAATATGGATAGGCAAGTAAAGTAAAAGAAGAAAACTGTACATATGTATGTACATATTTACAAATTGCAAATATCAATTTACGTTGACAGAGTTTACTTCAATGTTTGGTATAGAAGAGAATAAATAAATTTAAAAGAAACCACATTTTACAGCTTCTCAATTTCCATTAATGAGCAATTCTTCTCTAACTTCACTTTGGTTATGGAAACAAAATTCTTTTTACAATGATGATATATTAAAAGAAATATTTTTTCATTAACTTGTGTACTATGGTGGAATTTGTCTAGATTAATCGATCTTGCTAAATGATATTGGCAATGATATTGAACCATATGAACATGATAAGAACAGAGAAAAAATGCTAAAAGTACACCAATGCTAATAAACGAAAATACTTGAAATGATTGATTAGCACACACACACACACAATTATTTGACACCTATACAAATGCGCTGCAAAACTCACCTGTAAGCGACCGTCCAATGTTCGCTGTATGGTTACACATTTACTGGGATGGGCACCGTTTGTTGTAATGGCAGTGATAAGAGAATCCAATTCATCACGTTTTTCTTTCAGTTTCTTTACCAATGACTCAATGGCACGCTTAGCGAAACCTTCACTTTCACCACCTTGACGATGACACATCAACGAATGAACTATACTTAGACAAGCATCGGCTGAAGTAGGTGCATTTGACGGCGGGGGCATTTGTACAATATCACGAACTGTTATAAAGTTAAAATAGTTTTAGATATAAATTTTGCTATTCTTAGGCGTCAATATCACTTACTATCTTGTGGTCCGACGGCGGCGTACATATGACCTGGTCCCACTCCAGCCGGACCAACTGGTGACACTCCCACACCCGGACCACCATTTGAAACGCCCCCAGTGCCACTACCAGGCAAACCCACCATGCCTGTGTAGTCCTGGGGACCTAGGCCTCCGCGGCTATCCACTTTGCCGGCGTTTGGATTGTCGCCGTCACAATAACTGAAACCCACCGATGCCCACAAAGTGTCGATGTTATTTTCCTAAGCTTATTGATGGAAACTGTATTAAATGCGATTTTTTTCTAATTCTGCTAATAATCGGCAGAAATTCAATAATATAAAAAAAATATTAAGCACGCGAATAGCAGAACAAAACAAAAACTTGTCAAAATCCCCCTATACGCTGCATAAACAAATTAAAACATTCACTCATACACTAAAAACTTGTTCTTTTTGTTTGGAATTTTTGTTGACGAATATATAAAAAAATTACAAGCAATTTCCTTTTTTCTTAACAATGAGATTTTCTTTTTTCTTTTTCACTTTCTTTGCTTTACGTTTTATTTGTTTTTTCGTTGTTGTTATTATTTGTTTAATGTAAAAAATCACAACCAAAATAAATGTTGATGATGATTGAAGTAAAGTAACAAAAGAATAGAAAGAAATAGAAAAAAGTTTTTACACATACACAAATTATTATATGCCGCTCTTTTTCGCACTTATACTTTGATAGGATTTTCTTTGTTTTACACAATCGCAAAAATCTATTTTTATGCACAAATTAACACAGCTTGTGGCAGTTCTCTGCATTTTTGAAAAATTTTCATTCAAATTTAAGCACATTTTACAACATCGTTAATAATTTTCTATAAATTTCAATGGTCGAATTTTTTTTAGATCTCTGCTCTATTATTTATTGGTATTGTATAGAAAATTCAATTGGCAGAAATTTTTTCACCTCCTCCTACCAAGTTGGTTTAATTAATAAAATCACTTTTCATGTTACGATTTCGAGTATATCTATACTAATTCTATTTCAAATACAATTTAATGTTGAAGATTACAAACAGTAATAAATAAGTTTTGTTTTAGTTACACTTTTTTAACAAGATTTTCCCATTTTTTAATGAATCCAGCGGCTCGTTTAGCAAAAGATTTTCTTGAATATTGACTTCACATATTTTTTCTTCTTTTTTCTTTTTTCTCCTTTTCTTCCGTAACGATATTCAAGTAGTGATGAGATATAATGGGACAAAATAGTACTACAAAATGTCTTTTTTTACAAGTGGTCGCAAGCAGTGTTGCTGATTTTGTTATTTCTAAGCAAAACTGGTTATTTTTTGTTCAATGTGTACTTTGAACACTTTTGGTTATTTTTTTTGTTGTAAAAAAATGGAATTCAATTTAATAATTATTGTGTAAACTAAATAAACAATATTTATCGTGAAAAAATATAAAAACAATTTGTAATTTTTTGCATTTTTCATGATAATATTTTCAGTGTTTCAGTGTTTTCTCCTGGCAACACTGATGGGTTGAAAAATCCGTTTTTCTTCGTTCAAAAAACAAACATTGAATTATTCGCACATTCTTTTTTCGCTAACGATTAATATAAATGAAAATTAAGCCTATTTGAGTTCCAAAAGGATTAATCGCGAGTGTGTGTGTTTGTTTGTATGGACTTTTTTTCGCTCTATGTGTTTTCGTTTGTGGCAACAGTAATTCCGAATGAATTTGTTGTGTGTGTATGCGAAGTTTGTTTTGTTGCGTTTGTGTGGTTTTTGGTTGTTCGTTGCTGCGTGCGTTGGACTGGACCTCCAAAATTAATTTTATATTTACTTTTTTTAGTGTATTTTTAGGAAGCGGTGGTGAATTTATTCGGTATGGTGCGTTCATAGGATAGTAAGTTTTAGAAAGTGTGGTGAATTTTCCGTATGGTGAATACAACTGAAATTCACCAAACTGCCGTTATTCGATAAATTAGTAAGTGTGTGTTTAGAAGAAGTAATTTTCACCTCCATTAGTGGAGCCATTGGGATCCAACGAAGTTCACCATAAGAAATTTGGTGTGAAACAGGGATTGGTGGGAGAAGTCACGAAGTGTTGCCATTATGTCATGCATAATATTTTGTAATTAATTTTTGAAGAATTTTTTTACTCATTTAAACTTATTCAAAGACAAATATGATAGGGACGAATATCCTCTTCAACTAACTAAACCTTTGCTGTAAACTTAATATAAAATATAATAACAAAACACGTCTTTTTTCTCTTCTGCTTCAAAATACTTGCAAAAAAGCTACATATGGGATGGAATTTCTTTGTCGAAATTATTTATAATTTTTTGTGCTTAAGACGTAGTTAGTTGTGCTTAGATGTAGTTATGTGGTTTAAAGTTGTTGTAATTTGTGTTAAAAAAACGCTAAGTCCACAAAACTACGAAAAATATTAAAAGCACATGCTAACTCCATAAATATTAATTATTAATTGATTGAGTAATTGATCTAGGTCATTTAAAGGGAGCTATTTTGTAAAAATAATTGCGTTTAAAAAGTTTACAAATTTAAAAAACTGAAAAAGCTACAATGTTTTTTATGTCTACTGTAAAATTTGAAAAAGAGGACTTAACACATTTGCGAATTAGACTAACGATATAATACATAATTTGGTACGTTTTATTTTGTTTAAAATGATCTAATTTTTCCACTGTATTACCGATAACTTTGGGTATGTCGTAGAGTGTATTTTTATTTATTCTTTTGTTATTCAACACTGAAATTAATGGCCATATGATTTTGACAGTTTGATATGTAGATTCGACTGTGCGAATAAGCTTGCAGTTTTGTAAGAATAATAAATGATTTAATTTGAGAAAAGAGATTTTGCTTTGTTTTAGATTTTTAGTAAAATCGTATTTTTAAATGCATACGATAAATGTTTACAAAAAGGTAAGTCTGTCAATTATTTTATCTATAAATTTACTTGTAAATAGTACATTAATTTAATTTATTTTTTTATATTACATTCTCAATTTCGTTTTGGGTAAGTAAAGTTTACAAACTACACGGCAAGTTAGTTTATCATATGCCGTAGTAAATAACATACGTAGATTTGGACGTTCTCTCGTAAATTTAACAATATCAGTTGGTCATCGTTATCAGCCGCAACAACGTAAATTTTGTTGTAGATCAACTTGTACTTTGCAAGCGATAAAATTTGCTGACAGCAAATTTTGCATCATAAAACGTCGCGTGTCGTCGAAATTGAGCAGCAATAGCGACAGAATAAAAATGTTGAATTATCTACCATTTTTTCTTAGCGGTGAAATTATTTCCGGATTCGGTCGCGGCTCAAAAGAGTTGGGTATACCCACAGGTAATTTTTAAATTATTGTTTTGATATAAAAGGAAATTTATGGTATTAATTTCTACTAATTTTTCTTTCTTGTTTAGCAAATTATCCATTAGATGTTGTCAAGTCTTTGCCAGAATCTTTCATACCAGGTGTCTACTATGGTTGGGCAAAGGTTGACAATGAACCAGTATATAAAATGGTCATGAGCATTGGCTGGAATCCATTCTATGACAACAAGGAAAAAAGTATTGTAAGTAATAAAAGCCAATAAAAATGTTTTCACTTGGTATAAGCTTTTAATTGAATGACTTGACAGATTCTTTATTAGCAAACACAATACAAAAATGTATTGATGAATCTCTTTTAATTTAGTCACATAACATAGTTTCCCCTTACATGCCTTATACCGCTTTCAATAAATGTACAATCTCTTAACATGAGTACACTTAATTGTCAATCTTATCATGCAAATGCGTAACAATATCAATCTGCCAATACAGTAACGTATTTTATAGATACATTTGAAATTTGTTGTCATAATATTAAATTAAATTCTTTTACAACATTGAATTATTTGAAATAAATCTTAAAAAGGAAATGTCATCTCCAAATTGTGTTAATAATTTTTTCAACTAACATATATAAAATCTAAAGTAAAGGATAAACAATTTAGTATTAACCATAAACCATAATAACAATCAAAAATTTATATAAATCTAAACGATTTTTAATTTCATTTGATGGTAAAGCCTTTTGATTTTGAAAAATATTGACTAAAAGCTGTTCAGTAGTTTCAAAGTTTACTAAAATTAATTTTAAATTTTCTTTTTAAATCAATCTTGTTGATTCCATGATAATAATTTTTAATTATTTGTATAATTAAAAAACTATATAATTCTTATTTTATTATATATATAATATAGTATTCTATGTGAAAGATTTTTTAAAATGTATAATTTAACATTTTCTATTGAGAAACATTTGTAACAATTGCATATAGCAAGCTTTTTTGTCTGATGTATTTTTTTCTTTTGTACTTTTTAGGAAACCCACATCTTACATAAATTTAATCGTGACTTATACGGCTGTGTACTTAAAGTTTGTATTGTCGGCTATTTAAGACCAGAACAAAATTTTCAATCGCTAGAAGATTTAATTACCTGCATTAGAAATGATATAAAAAATGCTGAAGAATTACTCGAATCAAATGACACTTATAAACAATTACAATATCATACATTTTTCCATGAGAACGGTCGTATACATAATGACAATCATACAAAAAATACATGTAGTTAAAATATAGAAATGTAGAAATGTAGAAACTTTAGTTGTGGTTTGATTTTATTTCCAAAAAATATTGTTACCTCATTGTGTATATTATTTTATTTACTTTAAAAGTACTTAAGTAGTTATTTATTCTGTTTCTATGTTCTTAAATTAAACAGTGCTAATATTTAAATAATTCAGCTATAAAAATAGTTAAATAATTGTATATATACATATGTGAAAGAATAAAAAGTAGCCAATCTTTAATGTTTGTTTTTGTCTTCATAATTTTTCTGATGCATGTTTGCAAAAAAAAAGAAAAAAACAAAAACAGATTAAAATCATAATTCCAATTACATGTGTATTAAGTTTGAAGAAAGTCGCATACTATATGTTTTTATATATGCAATTATGATTAATAAAGATTATATAATACAATAAATGAAATTATATAATTTAAAGTACGAATGTGAGCAATTAGGCCATTAGGCAATTATGTATATATTCAGTCTTTGATAATTAATTATGATATATAGTTTTAAATTAGAAGTGAATGAAAAAAATATTTGTATTGTTTATGACAAATATTTTTCAATTACTTCTCTAAAAAAATGTTATTGGCTAACGCCAATAAGCTCTTTAAAAATGTTTTAGTCCTGAAATTTCCACCAAATGTTTTCCTTTTCTGGAATATGCTGAACTTCGACTAGAACTACAATTTTATTATTTTGTACAAACGATTGTTATGTTGAATTGCTGGGTGGTCGTCGGTTGATTAAGGATAAAAAAATTTTGATTTTTATTCAAGCGACGACTAATACGATACTATTGTACAATAACAATAGTATACAATATATAAGCAAATTTGGTTGAAAAATCGAAATGTGTGAAGTAAGCGACCAACCGTTAATTCAACATGTTTTACTTCAACAGCAACGTATAGTGGCCGCATAACAGATGTGAAGTATAAATATTTAAATGCGTTAAACAAAATACATACCTTATAGATTTTTATAATTGTTGATAAAGCAGTTATAAAACAGTCGAATTCAATTAACTTATCAAATTTAATTTAAATTTAAAATAAATTCACTTTCTTAATAAAAAATTGAAAAACTTGTGTAAATTTTTGAAGCAAAATTTCAAACCTTAACAAATACTTTATGAAATTCCATTATTTTCTAATCCTCAAAATTACATACCATTAAAATGGTTCTTTTTTTTTAATTATACGAACTAATTGTTAAAAATTGTAATATTATTTTTTAAAATTTTAAACATTTTTCTACATTCCTTTTTAAAATTGTATTTTGTGTTTAAAATAAACTTTTAACTATGATTGCATTACTTGTTGTTACTTTATGTCAAATGTACAAAATTTTTATTGGTAACACCTATGTTATATTACATCATTGCCAATTCAACAGATAAGGAAAATTACAACAATTATATTTAATTCAAAATTTAAAAGGGAAACAACTAACGACCTCGAGTTATTTGCGTATTAGGAATAAACTTAGAGATAAAATATGATCTCCAGAATATTTCTCAAAAATAAGAGTCTTTCAACAAAATAAAACAAAGCAAAAACTATTAATAGATTAAACAAATAAAATCAAGGGCAACAACATGGGCACTTAACAACAAAATTTGGTGGAGATCAAAAGAGAAGAAGAAAACAAAACAAAAGAGATTGGCCCTTCAATTAGGAGTTGTACTAAAAAATGTAGAGAATTAGTGTTGTAAACTAATTGAATAAAAAATGGTTTAAATTTTTTAAAAGCAAATTTTGAAATTTTTATAAATTTAATAGACATAATTAAGAATAATAAATTATTAATTATAAATGCATAAAAATTATTAATTTAGTATAAATTTAACGAATTCAAAGAAAAAATTAAAACAATTATTTATATTATTTATGAACGTATATACAATATATTCTTTTCTTCATTTTACTACTTTTTTGCGTTTCACTAAATGTGTAGTAATGGCAATGTCATAATATTGGTAAGTAGTAGTAGATTGCGCGTGCGAGCATTTAAAAAATATTGTATTATTTTTAGTGAGTTTAGTGAGTGCTTAGTAGTGGTTGGATGCCTGTGTTTGGTAATCGACGTAATTGGGTTTGCAGAATTTATGAATTATTGAATAAGCAGTTTAAATAGAAACAGAAAAACATATATTTAGAAAAAGAAATCGTGCAAAGAAAGTTGCGTAAATTTGAAGGTTTGTTTCAAACAGTATCAGAAAATCTAGATCTTAAAGAAAAATAATTAATTTTTAATTTAAGAACGAAGAAAGAATAAAATTAAAAAATCAACGAAAAACACATGGAGGGATTTGCAGAAACAACAAACACCTGTAGAGCTGATGAGAATGAATTGGTAGTTGTTGGGAAGGCATGTTGTACCACAACTACAGATACTGATAATTGTTGTAAAACAAATGGTGTTGCTGATGTTGATAATAATAATGCGAGCAATATGAGCGTGCTACTAGAAGATACAACAACAACTTCGGCGAAGATAATGACTGAAGAAGAGAAACAACAATTACAGCCGTCAGGGTGCGGTAAAGAGGTAACCGGTCTAACACATGAATGTGGGGTATTTGGAGCTATTGCTTGTGGTGATTGGCCTACACAAATTGAAATCGCACACGTGATATGTCTGGGTTTGGTAGCCTTGCAACATCGCGGTCAAGAATCTGCTGGCATAGTAACTAGTGAAGGAAAATGTACGAAAGGTTTTAATGTTCACAAGGGCATGGGCATGATAAGTAACCTATTCAATGAAGACTCAATGAAGAAATTAAAGGGAAACTTGGGTATAGGTCATACCCGTTACTCTACGTCGGGAGGCTCGGAAGCCGTTAACTGCCAACCATTTGTAGTACATACTACACATGGTGCCATGGCTTTGGCTCATAATGGTGAGTTAGTGAATAGTGAGTCGTTGCGCAAAGAAGTCTTAGGTCGAGGTGTAGGCCTATCGACTCATAGTGATAGCGAATTGATTGCTCAGAGTTTGTGCTGTTGTCCAGAGGGCATTTCCGAAGATGATGGCCCCAATTGGCCAGCTCGTATTCGTCACTTTATGCAATTGGCCCATCTGGCTTATTCCTTGGTTATTATGATTAAAGATAAAATTTACGCTGTGCGTGATGTTTATGGCAATCGACCCCTTTGTTTGGGTAAGATTGTTCCCCTCAACACTGGTTCGACTAAAGTTGAAGACGCTGCCGCCGAAGGCTGGGTAGTTTCAAGTGAATCCTGTGGATTCTTGTCCATAGGCGCCCGTTATGTGCGTGAAGTGGAACCTGGTGAAATAATAGAACTTACACGCAACGGCTATCGCACTGTGGATATTGTTGAAAGACCTGACTATAAAAAGATGGCCTTCTGTATCTTTGAATACGTGTATTTTGCTCGAGGTGATTCAATATTTGAAGGACAAATGGTCTATTCAGTCCGTATGCAATGTGGCCGCCAATTGGCTAGAGAAGCGCCCATTCAAGTAGATATCGTAAGCTCTGTTCCCGAATCGGGTACAGCCGCTGCTCATGGTTATGCAAAAGAATCTGGTTTGGAATTTGCTGAAGTTTTGTGCAAGAATCGTTATGTTGGCCGCACTTTCATTCAACCTTCGAACCGTTTGCGTCAATTGGGTGTTGCCAAAAAATTTGGTGCTCTTTCCGAAAATGTGGCTGGTAAACGTTTGGTGTTGGTGGACGATTCTATAGTGCGTGGTAATACAATTGGTCCCATTATAAAATTATTAAAAGACGCTGGTGCTCTAGAAGTGCACATACGTGTGGCTAGCCCTCCATTGCAATATCCATGTTATATGGGCATTAACATACCAACACGTGAGGAGTTAATTGCCAATCAATTAAACGCTGAACAGTTAGCCCGTAAAGTGGGTGCTGACAGTTTGGAATATTTGTCTGTAGAGGGCTTAGTAAAAGCTGTTAATTTGAATCGTCAGCCTTTGAATCCCAGTAAGAGTGGTCATTGCACTGCTTGTTTAACCGGTGAATACCCTGGAGGTTTACCTGACGAATTAAGTTGGTAGACAATAGTAAGAAATTAACAGAATTGATGGATTATGGTGAAAATAATCATATCATAAATTAGAAAGTAAAACAGATCATATGAGAAAATAACTATTAAAATTAAACAAAAAAGAACGATATATATGTATATATATATATATAAGTGTAAGCAAATTAATTTTTGCAATTCTAAAACAAGCATTTAACAAAAACTAAGTAACGTACCTCAAATAAACTGCTTTAAAGCGAACTTTTTATAATATTAAAAAGTTGTACGAGTTAAATTCATAATACAATAACATACAACTTAAATAAAGCATTTCTATTTTATTATTATTATTATTTTTTTATATTAATTTTCATTAAATATATATTTAATAACTGTTTGATATAACTAACTCTATATACCTTTATATATAAATTTTTATAATAACGAAAAATGTAAAACAAAAAACTGCTTCGTATTATAAAAAACAAAAAAAGATTTGCAAAATATTGAAATAAATTTTGTTCAATACTAAATGAATACATACAAATAGAAGTTCGCTATAAAAGTTGAAATTGTTACTTATTTGTTCTTAGAATTTTAATGAAATATACAATATATTTATGTATGTACGAATAATACTTCCTCTTTGTTAGATTTAAGTTGTTTTTTTTTTTTTACATTTAGTTAGAATTTTATTTGAAACATGTATGTAAGAACTAACTACAATTTTTATTACTGTAAATTTATTTTATTAACAGTTGCATAAAATATTCTTTATAACTTTGAATTCAATTAAATTTAAACTATGTATTTAATAAATTTTTTTTGACCGACTTACTCTACAAACTAAAAACACTAAAATAAATACATAAAAACACTTAAATTCTTGGCTTTGTATATTTGTTTTTAAAAGTTTTAAAAACGTTCTGCTAACCGTATTGGAAAATAAGTAACAACTGCAACAAAGCGGTATATGTCTTGGGGTCAGATAGGTTAATGATTTAAATCAAAGGACCAGTAACAATTCATTTACAACATTGAAAATATCCGATTGCATTGTTAAGAAAAGTTATTCATTTAGTTTGACAATGCTCATATTCATTGGGTATGTAAAAAGAACGTTGAACCAGAAATAATACAATGTACGCCTGTGTAACTACAAATTTTTGCCAAAGTATGTTTAGAAAACTTTCTCTAATTAGTTTCGAAATATCAAGAAAAGTAGTCCATTGCCTAACTTCTGTTTTGAAGTGGATAATTTGGCCTAGTACAGCTTAGGAAATGAATAAGGTTTAATTTTCAGATTAATGAAAATATATATTTTCGGAAACGACTTCAAACTGTAGGTTGCGTCACTGATGTACAAAATTACACAACAAAAGTGATGTGAAAAGCTATGTCATAATCCTGACTGAGGGGCTGTAATGAAAGCGGAAATTGTACATTAATTTGTATTATTTACTTGGAAGCTTTCCTTTCCAGTTTTAGAAATTTTAGCAAAACAGTTTTAGTTTTAATAAGACTACTCTTTTAAGCTCGCATCAAAACACTCATTATTTATTCATTTAAATTATGCCAAATATTTAGGATGACTGTACATTGAACCCGGAAGCTTTTAGTAGTAATGTTTTTCTTTAATTATTGTAATATTGTGTTCATGTTAATATAATTGGGTAGGGGTTGTGTTTATTCAGCCGATCATTAAAATCAATAATAGTAAAAGAAACAATTTCAATAAGTGACCTAATTTCATTTTGTAAAACAATTGAAAAATACAATAGTGCCGATTGCTTCAGTTAGAGAAGTACATGTACAACAAAACAAGACATATTGTTTAGGAATCAGATTTATAACTTGCTGCAGTCTCGTATAAGAATCCATATGTTTGTCGCGCTTTTATTTAACATTTGACACATTTACGTCAATTATGTGTTGCGATGGTGAACAATTCCATATTATTTGGTAATACAATGGAGAAGTATGATACAAATAATAAAATTTTTCACAAGGTATTGCATTTAAAATTTGATGACACATATGAATCCACAGACCTTATTGTCATTAATTTAAATGTTTTCTACAATTTTAAGAAGTAATTTTGTTAATAACATTAACAATGTAGTATTCTTTAAAAGAATGTAATATATTCCTTTCGAGTAGGTTATAAAATGATAAGAATATCTTTTTATTCTTAGTTCGATTTCAAACATTTTCTTTATTATTAATTTATTTTAGAAGTATTTATGCATTAGTGAATTTTTTAAAGCATACTTTCATAGTCTTTTAACTCAAGTTCCTTTTCTAACATTTTACTGGCCAAGTTGTCTACAGTGTCCTGCATACGTTGACGTAATGTTGGATTTTGTATTGAGGAAATTTCTTTAGCCTTTTGAGAATGTTGGGCTTTGGTATCCTCTAATTGACGACGCAATTCTGATATTTTGTTTTGTATATCTTCCGTGCTCATTTGAGGTGGTGCATCGTTAGAAGAATCGTCATCTGATAAAGTACGTTTGCGTTCTTCAAAATACCCAGAAGCGGCGAGATTTGAATTTGAACCACCATATTTAGATTGATTGTCATCACTAGCTTTTGGACTACCAAAAAGTGTTTTGCTGTAAATAGTTATATCTTCTTTAGAGGTATTTAGACCAGCATTATTTCCTCCTAAAGTTGTATTATGTCCCATAGAGTAATCCGACATGCGGGAATCGTCTGCCGAAAGGCGCGAAGTTTCATCCAAATCACGCATATGTGATGTGCCATGATGTTTAACATCTTCATCATCATCGGAAGATGAAACTTCTTCACCGAAAATGTCGTGTTCGCCTACGCCACCTATCGGTACTGAACCAGACGGACCATCATCGTCATCACCATCCGACTCAACATTAATATCCTTTTGTGAAGACGAATCGTGAATGGTTTTTTCGGCGGCATTAATATTTTCATCATTATAGTCCTCTTCGCCTTCATTTTGATCTTTAAATTGGGCATCTGATGAAGATATTGATAAATCTTCATTAATAATTTCAAACTCTACTTTAACAGCTTCATTGTCTACACGTAGTAAGCGTTTAACTTCTTTTTCAATTTCAGGCGCCTCAACATTTTTCTTTTTTAATGTTTTGCGAAACCGTCTCTTCCGAACATTCTTGCATGGTGGCGTTATGCCATGAGCCCATAAAAATTTCTTATCTACCTTATTAGGATCCTTCTTTTTACCTTTATTTGGTGACTCTTCTTTGTCTAAATCTAAAGGTTCCTCTTTACAAATCATCTATGAAAATAATACATGAAATTATCGAGTTATTCTCTTCCTCGAAATAGAATAAAACCTACCATTTGACAAATATCGGCAGATTTGTAAAAGCTTTTGTTATCTATTGTCTTTAGGCATTCAATTATAGTAGGTAAGTCTACAATTTTGGCATGCAATAGCCAATGGTCAAATCTTACTTCACCATAACGTAAATCGTTGTCCAGTTGTATAGACATGCGATCTTTCAGGTTCGAGTTAGCCGATTGTAATATTTCTCTCAAAGCTTTTGCTGGTTCTTCGGGCATCCGTAGAATAAATTGGTTTTCAAGTTCAACACCATCATCTCGTGGTTTCTGTTCTTGTTTATTTGTATCACCTTTCTTGTAAATCATTTTACGATGGACTTTTGAAACACAGAGGCTATTGTTTCCAGAAAACTAATTTTCGTTTATTTTGATTGAAAAAGCAGTGTTGTAAAGTGTTGCAAGGGATAATACACTAAAAAAGATTTTATTTATTTAAAAGTGGTTATAATACAGTGCTGGAAGAAAAAAATCTAAAAGTTATTTATATCTTGTTATTTGTGTTCTTTTAAAATTTAAGGTTGGATTATTACAAATAGTTATCACCGTTTTATTGTTAATTTTGATTGAGAAGTAGAAGTTAATTAAAATTTATGATTTTTATTGAAGTGGCGTAAATAGTTGTTATCCAGTTTGTGCTGAATTATTGTTGCTATAATAATATTAAATATCTTTACAATCCAAACTTAATTTTGGAATTAATTTCATAATTTTATGTTCTTGTTGTTTTATTTCTGAACATATCTTGCTCGTTAATTAATGCATACTTTCATTAAAATTCTCAATTTCTTTCAATGCATTATACAGATGTTACTCGTAATAGATTATGAAATGGCTTCTAATAATATGGTAGCCTCAAAAAATTTTTGACAGCCGCACATTAATTTTTTTCCTCATCTCATCCCCAATTTTTTCACGTTGAGAAATGAAAAATTATTAATTAAAAGAATTAAAAATAATTAAAGTAATTAGTATTAAAATATTTTTAAAGTTTAAGTTAATAAATAACTAAAAATGCACACTCTAAGAGACACTTCAGTGAGTTTGCTTGTGCTTTTTATGCTGTTGGCAGGAAATTTAGTCAATTCCCTATATGAAGACCAAATAAAAAAATTTGATTGGTAAGTGGAGCAAAGGTTTTCGATTTGATTTCGAATCAGAGACACGTAATTTATATGACAGACTTATGACTGAAAGTACTTTTATTTTCTTTTAAATCATGTAGGAGAACTTTACAGATTGGAGGTGTAAACCAGGCATTCTTGGAGTTGAATGGATTTCAACCTCGTCTAATAGTCAGCACCAGAGAAAATGTGGTGGCATCTCTATGTCCCAAAACAGGAGAAATTATATGGCGACAAGTTTTTGAAACGGGTGCTAGAGGTGATATCAAACTATTGCAACTTTCATCTTCCCCAGGAGTAGTTGATTCTACTGCAGCTGCTACAGCTGGTTCTAGTCATGGGTTCGACATGTTAACTGTTCAAGGGCATGCGCCGGCTTTGGTGCGTGGATGGAATTCAAATACTGGCCATTTGGAGTGGGAATGGTCTTTGATGCCCTTGCAAACTGATAAGGCTATCAATTCGGTTTGGTTTTATCGCAGTTCTATACTATACCATGTTATACCCGTTTGGAAATCTCATTTGGAAGTAACAGAGTACTTTGCAACATCTGGACAATCAACTGGTAACACAGCTAAAATTACAGCCCCTTGGATAACAAAGGAAAAATGTGTATTAGCTGGTGTATATTATACATGCGCTGAAGGCAACAAGTTAATTAGTTTAGACCTGACCGCATCGCAAGCTCAAGTAGTTAGTAAAGAACTTGGAGCTATACCTCGTCAACCAATTAAACCTTTGGAGGTAAGTGACCTTGAAATATGTAGATTTATTAAAATTTATGTCAACTTTTCCCTTGTTAATAGGGTACAAGTGGTGTTATTGTAGTTGATGGCAAACTAGTTACAGTTAAGGACGATATACAAGCTTGTAACATGTTATCGAGTCAAAATTATTTGGTTGGACGTTTTAAAAATGAAAATGTAATTTTAACAGCCGATGTTAAAAATAACGTAAGTTAAATATACTATTCTCATGTGAATTTAGAATTAAAATCTCCTTTTTGAAGGCTTTAAATATTGAAGGTTTTTACGCTGATACATGCCAATCGGTGGTAGAGTTATCGAATTCAGTTACATATTCCGAACATTATGGCGCGCCTACACTCAGAACATTTGATTGTAAAACAAATCGCAATAATGATGGCAAAGGATGTCTTTTCATAATTGATACAACAGACGATAGTATTTTAGCTGTACAGCAATCTAAATTCCGCTGGGCAAAATCGGAAGCGTTAGCAAATGTTATTGCAACAGAATTTATAGACTTGCCATTGGCCGACAGTGAGGGTGAATTGGAGAATGAAATGAAGGGAAAAACAGGTGAGTACACACATCAAATTATAAATAATTTCCATATTTAAAGGTAACTTTGCTTACGTCTGTCTACCACAAATGCTAATTCAAATTAATTTATTAATGATATGTTTATCTTTGGTTTATTTAAATTGTATTTTTCTTAATATTGTATCCGTACAAATCTAAAATGTGTTCTGTCACGATAAAAAGGTGTTGATCCAAGTCTGGGGAGTAAGTAGCGTTTTGTTTTAATGCTTGTGTTTATCAGATTTGTTTTTAATATATTATTACATTATTTTTGAGTTTGCTCTACGTTTGCTTTTGTTCCTATTGTAAAAAATACATTTGTGTACATAATTGTGAATTTTATTTTTGTGCAATTTTATATTTTTATTTAATTTTTTCGTAATTAATTTCATTATTTCATTTAAAAATTGATATTATTAGAATAAAGTGGATATAGCTTTATAAATGGCAAAAAGTTACTTAGCCATCTAGCATTTTTATCCAAATAACAATTTGGACAATAAGCTTATTGTTTTCTTAATATTTTCGTGTTTCAAGTTAGGTAAAATATCCGTTTCTATCTTGAACTTTTTTTAAGTTGAGGTAGAAGGTTTTTATAATAGAAGAATATAAGCAAAGTAGTATTGTGAGTAATATAAATATATTATTATATTATATTGCTATATAATAATAATTATTAAAGATACAAAAAGAAAAAATTGCCCAAGTAATTTTGGACCAAAATTAAATCATCATTATTTTTTATTGTTACATATTTCATAATAAAAGAGTTCTTGAATTACGAAAGGACATTAGCTATCTTGGGTTCTATCTCCTAATATAATCCTAACACCCTAAATCTTGAGCATTCCTGTCTTACTACAATGTTTGATTATAGGTGTTAATTTTTGTTTTGTATTTTTTTTATACAATATATCTCCATACATACATACATACGTATGTTGTATAAAGAAATCCTTTTTTTTAACAAAATAGATATCCAATATATTTTACGTTAATTCATCATGTTTCATTATTAAAAAACAGTAATCGATTAAAAAATACTTTGGGTTTCAACAAATCTTGATAATTAATTAATACTCAATGTACTTGATGTGTTTTTATTTACAACAATTTGTATTTGCTTATAAATTATCGCCGCTTATATATTTAAGCCGCCGTGGTCTAGTGGGTAGTGTGTTGGCGAAAACACATGTCTACAGTAAATATATTGTTATTTATATTGTTTCAACTAAGGTTCGGTTGTTGTATAATCGTTGTATATTCGGACCATATAGTGTTAGAGGAATAAATGTTAGTTTCATTATTACATAGAAAAATTATCATTTTGAAAGTTTTCGAAATTATGGAATGTTTAATAAAAAATAAAATTTCCTTAAATGTTTATTTTTCTTAAACCTTAATTTATTTGTTGTAATTATTTTTTATCATAATTTATTTTAATTTTGATTTTATTCATTATTGTTAATTCATGCAAGACATATCGTATGTACTTCTGAGAGAATTAAAAATCGCTATTTATTAATTATATTTTTAAATTATAGCTGATATCGCTAGTGCTTTTATACATCGTTTAACATCGCAAATTGTGCACTTTAAAAGTCTATTTCTTCATGTTATTGGTTTGGGTCCAAAACCATCCGATACCCAAAGAGCTGGCTTAGTACGGGACTCGTTTGGTTTGCACAAAATGTTAGTGATTCTGACCAAGTGCGGCAAGGTTTTTGGTATTGATAATATTAGCGGCAGACATCACTGGCAAATATACTTAAAAAATGTAGATGAATTTGCTAATGGCGAACCAATGCGACTACTTATACAAAGGACAAGTAAGCATTTCCCATTGCAACCTCTCTGTACCATTGTTGCTAGAGATAAAGAAACTGGCAACGGTGTTTTATATCGATTTAATCCCATAACCGGAGCACCAGCCGAAGGTGGTCTCTTACAACTGAATCACAAAATCAAACAACTTTCCTTATTAGCCGAAACTGAAAATGATTTCGTTAAGGGTATTTTAGTTATGGATGCAAATAATAAGGTTACGGTTTATCCCGATCATGCTAAATCAAAAGTACGCATTAAAATTCAAAATTATGACGTCTGTAATGAATGATGATATTATTATTAAATATTCTTTAATTACAGGCTCATGGATTATATTTGTTCACGGCAGATAAATCTACTGCTCAATTGAATGGTTTTTATGTTAAATATGCAAATAATGTAAGTTTTGTTGTTTACCGCATACATTTTCAAAAGGATTGATAAAATTTCTTCTTAAAAGGAGTTGAGTACTATATTTTTGTGGAATGTTGACTTGAGTGGTCATAGTGGTGATCATAAAATTGTAACTGTTGCTGCCAAAAATCCCATTGAAAGAGTCCATTCACAGGGTCGTGTAATGCCTGACCGATCGGTTTTATATAAATACATAAATCCCAATTTAGTAGCAGTCTTTACGCAAGCTTCTGATAGCATACATAAACGTAAGTTATAATTTAAAAGTTTATTTAAAAAAGGAGTTACAAATAATTATCTTAATTTAGATTTGCTTAACGTATTTTTGGTGGATGTTGTATCCGGTTCTATTGTTTTCTCAATGATGCATCGCAAAATTCGTCCCCCACTACATGTTGTACATTCTGAAAATTGGTTAGCCTATGCTCACTACAATGATAAAGTTAGACGTACCGAAATCAGTAAGTATATAAGTAAATAAGGATACAAAGAATTAAGAAATTATTATTAATCTCTAAACGTTGAAATTCGAAATGGTTTAAGGTTATGACAACTCCTTACGATTGATTTTTGGTACTTGAGCTAAAAAATGATTGCAATATTTATGTATGAGAGGGAATGAAATATTATTCCAAGAAAAAGAATTTGACCAAGGCATTTTGAGATAAATAAAATTCGTTATATAAATTGGTACTAACCTATTTGAAAAGCGGTATCGTTTGATTCACAGTTTGCCGAAAGCAATATTGTTTCAGTTATACAAACCAGTGAAACTGCCGCATATAATTGAACGAATTTTCGCTACATCATTGAAATTATAATAATATAGCCACATTTAATTTTGGAAGTCAGTTGATGTTTTGAAAAGTTTAATACAATTTCGATTGAAAATATCGGGAATTGTAATTAGAACGTATTCAGTTCTAACCATTGATAGTTGGAGTTGTCCGAGTCTCGTTTCTAATTATTTTAATGACTTATGCATACATAAATTAACTGTATATATTCATTTTAGCCACTATTGAATTATATGAAGGAAAAACTCAAGCAAATAGTACAGTTTGGAGTTCTTTAAATGCACCACCTATGCCAATGGTTGAACGACAATCATATATTATACCAACCGGTGTAACAGCAATGCGTGAAACTATTACAGAAAGGGGAATTACAAATAAAGATGTTTTAAGTAAATTATACTTTAAGAAATTAATAATATGATGGTAAAGTAATAATTTGAAATTTATTTATTTAGTTGGTACTGCTAGTGGTTCAATTGTTGAGTTACCCTGGGCCTTACTAGATCCTCGAAGACCTATCTCATCATCATCGAATGGTCGTGATGAGGGCGCAATGCCGTACATTCCAGAATTACCATTGCCAACTGAAAACATGATCAATTATAATCAAACTATAGCCAGATTACGTTACATTTACACTGCACCTAGTGGTTTAGAAAGTACCTGTTTGGTAGTGGCGGCTGGTTTAGGTAGATATTCAACAAAAATTCCACCCAAAATTCAAATAAAAAAATAATAATATTTATCTTTTACAAATTTCAGATTTATTTGTTACTCGTATAGCTCCATCAAAAACATTCGATTTACTTAAAGAAGATTTTGATTATATATTAATTTCAATTGTTTTGGTAGTTCTAACTTCAGGTTCATTAGTGGCCAAACATTTAGCATCACGCAAGTCGATTAAACAAGCTTGGAAATAGTTTTATTTTCCTTTTTTTGTGTGTAAAATAAATATAATTGAAGACAAAAATGACTTTTTAGCAGCATTACATATTAAAATAATTACAATTTTATATACGCTTAGATATATAAAAGTTATATAGGAAAATTATTTCATTTATTAATTTTATGAATTTCTGTTCAAATTGTTAATTGTCAACACTTTATTTTACTGTAATATATTGTACACTGTAAAATTTCCTTATATTTAAAATTTAACTTTTGGTTAAATTAATATCTTTGCAGTAGTTATTCACAAAATATAAATCCAACTTTGTTTAATTAAATTTATCCATAATTCTTGTTATAATTTTGAATTATTTTTAAAAGTAAAATGAAATGAAACGCAGCAGTCATTTATTTAAAATACATATAAAACAAATTGTATAGATTTAATTCAAAAAACAATTAATTATAAATAAATTCAAATAAATAAACATTTGTGTAAAAAACAACAATTTTATTTTTTTCCATATGGTAACGAAATTTTTAATATGTATAATGAATGGTTTAAATTTGGAACATAAATTTTATTGCAAGAATAGGACACATTTACATAACACTATAGCTAAAATAATCCAGCGTTATACAAAAAAAAAAAAACATTGGCGTTGGATCCACTTTTCCCGAATATAAAAAAATATTACTGTTGTTATTTGCATATTCTTGCCAAAGAAGATATACCGTTGAAATAGATTATCCCAAAGATCCCAAACTTTTCGCCTGAAGTGTAAAATTCGATTTGACAACTTTGATAATCTGCGTTTCGATTCCGTTCTATTTTTTTCGATTCTAATCTATATCTTCTCAGTAACAGGGGTTATTTCGATCTTTGGTGTCTTTAGCAAAAAAAGAAGTGATAAGTGATTTCAGTATTTCATTTTTTATTTAATTATTATTTTTTGCACTAGAAAGTGAAGAAGTCTAAAAGACGTTAACTGCATTATGTAAAGAAAAAATTACAATATTTTGACAATATAGGTGGAGTTAACCCAACATTATGATGTGCCCCAAGTTCATTTTGTTTTCACAACTCGATTAAGCAGCGCAAAATATGCTAAAGCATAGATCCGTAATTGTAATTGATTTAATAAGCCTGATAAAAACTACTAATGAGATAAACTTTCTCTAAATTTTCGCTTCTTAAATCCTTGTTCACTAGATTCTAGTATGTTGACCTACTCCTCCAATAGTAAGGCAGCTGATAACGCCTCCATGTCTTCTTATAACAATAAAATATAAAAGATATATATAAAATCAAATAATATCCTTTATTTCTAATGACGAATTAAAAGAATAATATCACCCCCTGCGCCATAGTTTCTTAATATTTATTTCTTATTATTTTATATATTGAAACACTATTTTATTTACATTTTATTAAACTTTTTATAAAATTTATTTAAAAAACAATAACATTTTTCTGTTCACTTTACACCTGTTCTACAACAAAAAAGATTATGTTGAACATGACATTCTTCTTTTTCATAAGATTCGATCGTAATTGAACGCGGAGATGTAAGCGAAACGTAAAATAGGGGTGTATATAGTTTAAAATAGAATAAATGTGGGATTCCTTTTAGCGGATATTTGGAGATTATGGGGAACTACCTATACTTCCTATATCGAGAAATTCCTAGCACGTCAAAACATACAAAGCTTTGTATGTCATGGCAATCACAGGACTCATAATATATTGGACTACCGTGGACATATTCGTTTATCTCTACACAAATTTCATAAATGGCTGGACTATTTCTGGTAGTCGTTATAGTCTAGTAGATACTGCGTTGGCTTATTAGACGTGAGGCCACAGTTTAAGCCCCAGGTCAGACATCTACAACAACACGAAATATAAAAAAATATTCTTCGGCGCCTCTTCTTAGCAGATTTCTGAGAGTACATGCAAAATTGCCATGAAAATTTTCTCAAAAAAAAAAAAAAAAAAATAAAAATTGTCGTTCGTAATCGACTAAAAACTGTAGGTCCCGACACTTATATTTAAAATAAACACACACAACATAATTGTTGTGAGAAGCTAGGTCGTAATATTGACATTAGGGCATTAGGTAATAAACAGGTATGTATGTGTATTTCTGGTATTGATCGACCATGAATAATGCATGAACTTATTATAAGTCCAGTATAAAAATTGAAGATTCAGTAAATAAACAATAAAAAAATAATAATAATCAATTAAGCGATTAAAATCTATTTAAAATGAAAAGATTAATTTCAAAATATGTTATTTAATAGAATCTAATTTTTGAACAAATATTTTTAAAACTGTATAAATTAGTTGAAAACTCCAGGACAAGTTTTTTTTTGTCAATTTTTTACGTAATTAAACCGATTACCTATTATTCCATGTACATATACATCTATTATCACTTATCTAAAAGTAAATAAAAGTTTAAGACTATGTTAAAGATTTGATGTCTGTCAACAATTTTCACTATCATTGTATTCAATGAAGGCAATTATTCTTTATTGCTATAGAAATAAAGTTATGTCCTTTTGTTTATACGTATATGCATTTTTGTTTGCAATTAGAAGAATAATTCCAAGATTATTTTATTATAAAACAAAGCGCTGCTGCCTCCCTTTGCTATATCAAGTTTTAAAACTGTTCTACTTGTTCATAAAAAAAAATTATAAATTTTTAGGAAAGATTTCATTCATGACTATAAACAATATGGTGAAATGTATTATAGGTACTAGTTAGTGTATAAGTAATTTAATAATAATGTATAAATAAAATGCAAATAGTTTTCAATATGAGATATTCAAAGTAATAAATTTGTGTGATTTAAAAATTAAAGATCTACCATATACTTACACACATACGTACTTTATAAAGTATGTGCGTAAGTATACTATTATTTGAATGGACTAGAGGGGACTGACTGTTGACTTGTTACTTGTAACTTTCATTTTTGTTTCTTTAGTTGTGTCTTATTATGAATGGGAAGACTAAATCCGAATATCACACAATATTGAATAATAAATAATTCTTTTAAAATACAACTTGAATTGAACGTCTTTGGGTAGTATTATTAAAAGTCTGTTATAATCTCTCCCTCTTCATGCCTTTTGATGGGATCTCCTTTAAGTAGAGCAGATATCATGCTAAAAATAATTTAAATATTCAAATTAATCAAATCAGTTTAACCAAAATACATATATATGTCCTTACAAATACAAGGCAATGAAAAACATTATAAAATAATATCCCAAATAAATCAATGTGTTACGCAGATGAATTTTCAGTAAGCCTCTGCTGTGTATATCAACTGGATCATAAACACCCAGACTATCACGGGGCTGTTTATATAATTCATAACCCAACCAGGTAACCATAGGTAAATTTAGCACCAACATTAACCAGTGGCCACCCAATAACAAGAGAACACACAATATCAAATGTGAACCAAATTTCGGTATGACCCAAAAATTTAAACGACTACAACATTCTTGAGCATTTAAATAATCACATTCTAGATCGGCTAAAGTTAATACCTGTTGATAAAATTAATTTCGTTTAATTATTTTATTCGTTAAAAGAAATATAAAACAAAACTTCCTTCGGACTTACATAGTAAATCAATAAAAATAATATAGCTCCGTATACAATGAGCGTTAAAGCGAATATAACTGTTTCCGGCAACATTTCAATTTGATATTTTTCTCAATTAATAAATTTATATTTGACTCTCTTTGTTGTATTTGTTTATATACAGTTAATTAATTTCCTGCAAATTAAAGCTTAACTAACTTTTTGACAATTTTCTTTTGGTATTGAAATTCTAATTGAGAGTGTGTGAAACAAAAAGTAGGAGAGAAAGAGATCAAGAATGAAACGGATAATAGTGATTGCTAATGTGGCATCACTATGCAGTGTTCTAAAAACGGGAGATGTTTTCCCGATAGTTCTTGCCAGGAAATAAAAATAATAACCAAATTAATTAGTTTGAATAGCTAAGATGAATCCAGATGCGAATGTGAAAGGACAGTAATTATTATATTTGCTTGTTTGTATCATTCTGCTTTACATTAAATTTGCAGTAAGTATATAAGTTTAGATAAGCCATTTCTTTTTTGAAATAAGTCTGTTTTCATCTCCCCAAACACTCAACAATTCACTGATACAGTGGCAACGCTATGTGTATAAGTGTACTTATTTTATTCAGTGTTTGTGAATCCACTAATCGATCTTAATTATCCATAAACCAAACACAAACCGAACATTTGGTAATGCAGTGTAAAATTACAATTAGTTGAACTTAGAATATGATGATAAGTTAGTGGTTAAATTTTCCTAAGTGTAACATTTTCTTAATTTTTTTTACTCTGGCTACGCTAATAGCAAATTGAATTCTCATTTGTTCTCTGTTTACAAATTATGCTGTGTTCCTCCAACAAAAAAATTATTAATTCACAGCTGATTGTCATTCGGCCTTTAATGAAAAGAAGTGTTCAACCGCTACAATGGCAGTGCGTGTTTTTGGTTTAAATTTATTAAAAAATAATCAAAATTTAACACAAAACCTATTGCATTTAGGTAAAACCATTGCAGCAAGTGGAGTAAGTTATAGATTTGGTTTGCATTCATTTAATTTGTCGAAGAATTCATTCCGGAATTGTATGATTTCGACACTCTTGCATAACCTCTATTTTTTCTTTTACCGCTCCAGCAATATGCCAACTATAGCGCCGAGGTTACCGTTCAAGCTTCACCAGTGGCAGTGAAAAGACAAAAAGTAAGTAAAGCTATGAAGGCCTATTTAGAACGTGCACAAGAACACGATGAATTTATGAAAACACAACAACTAGAGTATCAAATTGGTAAAAGACATTTGGCCAATATGATGGGTGAGGATCCCGAAACATTTACCCAGGACGATGTAGATGTAAGTTTATTACATAAATTATAAATTCAAACAGTCGCGCTAAAATAGCATGTTTTATATTTGAAGAATGCCATTGAATACCTATTTCCTTCTGGTATTTATGATAAAAAAGCCCGTCCAATGATGAAGAGGCCCGAAGAAGTATTCCCCGCGCGCAAAGCAGCTGAATTCGATGAAACCGGTAGGCCCTTCCATTCCATGTTTTACACTGGCAATCCAAATTTCTTTAAATTGTTATATGTAAGTTATAAGAATTCTATCTTTGAAACATAAAATAAATAATAACGATATTTTAGGATATTGTTGAAGAATTGAATAAGTTGTACGACTTGGAAGAGCGAATGATGCGACGTGGGCAAAAACCTGATCCAAATCAAAAAGTGTAAGCTTTCAAAACTGTTTATTGCTTATAGAACTAGTTTACTTTTAATCTACTGACATAAGATTAATTATATTATGATTTCATATTTTAAATTGAGAATAACAAGACCGATTTATGAGTGAATAAGTTTACTTAGGGGTTGAAAATTATCAAACACATATTTATATATAGAATAAACAGGTTCTTTTTTTGCTATAAATAGTTTCTTTTTTGGACATACTAGGATTTTGAGGGTGTTCAATTTGGGTCTAAAGACAGATTGTAGTTTAAATAGTATTATTAATTTTTCATTATATCTCATACGAGTAGCACAATGCGATTATTGGTATTGGGCACAATAGGGAAGTTAACTAAATTTTGAACTGAAATTTATCATCACATTAATATAACGAAAGATGAATGCTTACACATGTCGATTCTCATGGTAAAATGTCTTCACTATGTTGGCTTTGTGTTTGACTGTTAGTCTGAATTTTATATTTCTATGCATTTACATATATCTGAAGTTATTTCTATTATATTATTAATTGTACTATTATATAATTATTAAATTATTATTTTACATTAACAAATAATTTTTGTTTTCAAATACAGAGATTTAAGTGGGTTTAATTGGATAACAAAAGAACAAATGGAACTAAGTTTAGTAGAAAAAATCTCTGACATTGAATATAACAGTTTTATTTCATCAATGGAAAGATTGGTATCTCATCCATATTCTTACAAATGTAAAGCATTTATTGATAATTATACAAAGCCCTTAATGGATAAATCTAGCCAGTTAGAGATTCCCAAACCCCAAATCGATGAACAGGGTCGTCAATTTATCACTACCTATGGTAATTAATAAAAATTATTAAACATTTCAGAATAATTTATTTCTACAATAGACTCTTAATATTTTTCAGAATGTTTACGTAAAACTGCTCGTGCTGATGTAACCATTCGTGTACCTGGTACTGGGAAAATTTCCATAAATGGCAAAGACATTACATACTTTGATGATATACAACCCCGTGAACAGGTTAGTCAATTATTTTTAATTTATTTAATCAATTCTAAACCCATGTTGAATTAAAAAAAAATATAATTCAACTAAAAATGTATATACGTAGTGTTGTAAAAAAAATTGCATTATTTTAGTTTAAAACATAAGATTTTTTAACATTGTTAGAATTATCTCATTCAGGTGAAATATACACTGTTTTTTTACCATAACTTCTTACAATAACGAAGATTACGAAATTATGAATATTATCGCAAATAGTCAAAAAACTGAGGCAATTGACTTTCATTAGATTACACAAGCTCTCCCTTCTCCACTTATATTAATCAAAACTGGCTGTATGTAAGGGTTTATTTATTTCCGACTATGAACCTAGTGTGACAATCTTTTCTCTACATACAACAGAATTTTATTGGCTGTCTTTTTACCACGATTGTGTTTGTCCAATCCAATTCAAATGATTCCAAACAGCTTTCCGTGATGGTTCTTAATATATATCAAATTAATGAATTTCATAGTTGAACTTCCAAAATATTCTGTCTGACAAATATTATTAATATTTTGAGTCAGCTAGATAGTTTTTTATGGAAAAAAACCTGTATATAAAGCCGTGCTCAAAGTTATCTTTCTCGCATCACCTAACGTATCCAAAGAAACTTAGTGTAATTTATACGTCGTAAATATTTTTGTTCGATATTATTACGGGTTCTACTTTAAACAAGTTATTATCCTTTTGACGGATCAGGTATTTGAGTGCATTTTTAACAACTAGACTGTAGTTTTAATTTTATGATATGTAGACAGCTTTGTAAATATGTTCAATGATAACTTAAATTAAAATAAACAAAGATATTAAAAATGCCATTTTTAAACTGCGTAGAAAAGAACTACGTACGTACATATGAATGTATAAAACAGTATATTTTTATTATTAATTATATTTCTTTAGTTTTCTTGTTAAATGTCAATTCCAATGCAAGTAGTACAAAAAATATACTAATGTGATTGTTAGGACCGGGGCACGTAGATAAAATCCTTTATACATTGCACTTTGATTCAAATGAGTTGAAGTTCGTATTAAAGTATATGTATATGAAGCACGTTCCTATCTGCTTTGTTTCATTCGCTGTTTCTGCATTAACGCTACGTACTAAGTTTGGCAACTAAATTTTGTTTTGCTTTTTCCCTATCTTTATTTTTTGCCTTCGATATTTTTTTTCGACGCAATGCATTGCAAAGAATAATCAATATTATATGAATTTATCACACAATACATTGATGTTTTTTGTGCCTCAGTTGATTATGGTACCAAAATGGGAAGAAGAAAAAAAACATAATATATTTATTGCTGGGTAGAGGTAGCAGAACACTGCAACCAGACAATTTATTGTATTTTCTAAACCTATACGGGTTATCCCCTAAATGTTTTCCTCAATTTATTGTCTTTGCAAATTTCAGCATGCTGTTCTAGACGAGTAAGGATTTCGTACTTCCTATTACTTGATAAAAACCCAAGTGTTACCTTTTTTGTTATATTATGTCTGCACAGTTTCTAAGTATTTGTTCTGGTGATTCGTTGTGGTGATTCGATCAGTTACTATCCTCATGCTACTTATGGATAGTCTGATCCATAACTCACAACACTGCTCATTGTAATTATACAACAAAATTTTAAATTCTAACACACCCTTTTGATTTGAAAGGAGCTTCTGCCTTTCTTCATCTTTCCAAGCCACTCTTCCTACTTCACAGAAAGTTCCTAACCTGTTTGTACTGTTACCTAATATTTCTATGTTCCGTCCTCCGTGCTTCTTGTAGAAGTTGAAATCAGCACATCTTTCGATAGTGTAAACATTAATTTGAAAGGAATTAGGGAGTGAATATTACACTTTGGGATCTCTTTTGTCCAATTTTTATATATTTTATCTTCATAACTTAAACTGGTTTATATACTGACGATTTCGACATTTTAAACCTTTGTTTCCTATAATAGCGCAATTGTATATATTTTTATGCTTTCTTATTTAGTTGCGACTTAGACAGCGACGAACCTACTTGCGCAATGGATGTATTATTTTTTTTCAAACGCATTGAAATATAATTAAATAAGATATTCGAAAAACCCTCTTAATTTTCGAACTGAAATTAAAAACATTTGCATCGTAGCAAATATTTATTTGTTTTAAAGCTATGCAACATTTGTTATTTATGAACGTTATTTGAAATCAATACCATTTTTATATGATCAACTCTATCACCAATTAATATCTTTCAACATCTTTATAGAATCCAAAAGCACACTAAGTTATGCAGTTGCCCTTAGTTAAAAGAAACACCGGCTTTAATAAAATACACTCTCGTTGGCAGAGTTAAATTATCTTTTATTTTTTTAATTGTAATAAAATTGTTACTAAAAATTTCATGTGAAAGTTGGTTCACAAATTTTTCAATTGTAAAAATTTCGAATACATTTTTACGTAGTTCTTTACAAAAATTTATTTTCAAACAAAACAAATTTTACAGATAGTGCTTTGATTTTTATTACTTATTGATTCAAAGCTTTCTCCATAAGTACATATTCACATAATAATAATGCATAATATACTTGAATTTTTGTTTATGAAATACAAATTGGCAAGATTTAGGTTCGCTTTTAGTTCGCATTATATATTTCTATAATTTTTCATTTAATGATAAACTAAATTTTAGCATTTTGTAGAACTATGGGCTTACATAGCTAGAAATCTATTTTACATACTTTTAACACAGTCTTTTAAGGACGTATTGCTTTTTCAAGATTTTTCAAACATAGATTCAGTTTTTGTATTGTGCCTAAATGAAGCCTTCACTGCGTCTAATATCTGTCGGGAATATTTAAATGGGTCAGAATGAGAAATTTGTTTTAATATTGAGAATGCTCTGGAATAAGCAAAGGTATCGAAACATTTTCGACAAATTATCTTTCATTTTGAAAGCATTTTAGTGCTTTGCCCAATTAAATATGATAAAAACCTAATACATACATAAATTCAAAATAGTTTCAATTATATTTTTGAGAAAATATTTTTATATTTGTTATTACTAAATACATTTTACTGTTTATACTATTTTATTATACTATTTTACCATATTTACTAAATACATTCCCTTTGTGAAACGCATTGATGTCAAAAATATGAAATTATAAATCGGAAAATTCTGATTGTATTAAACTTCTTAGTTTTTCAAACATGGTTAGTGATATGAAAGGGAATCTTAGAATGAAGTTTTCAAAACTTCGAATCGAATAATAATCGAATAAATGAATAACTAATCAAAATTGGAATTTTATTTATTTTGTTTTTAACCATAAATATTCCATTATATTAGAATTCTTCAAGCAGATGCTAGACTTACCTTTTAGTCATTTAGTGTCAACAAATAAATCTGACATTTATAGCTTTATGTACATAATGATAAAATATAAATTGTTTATTTTAATTATACATACTTATTAAAAAAAAAAAAAAAGAATCATAAAACAAAGAATAGATATTTTGTCATCATAACAAAACTTATCTGCTAAAGACAATACGTATTAGAAATGTATTTTTTTTTTTCTTTAGAAAATTCTGTCGGCAAAACACACACAGCCTTAAAATAATAAAAGTAATCATTAACATTAAATTAAAATAGAAGAATATGTATAATAGTAATTGTTTTTAATAAATACTAATGAAAGAATCTTAAAGTATACACCATAATCGATACGGATTTCAGTAGAAATAAATAATTCTATATTTCTTTCCATTAATTACACAATAGTAGTTTACACAATAGTAGAAATACTTCAAATGGATAAAAATGTATTAAATAGTTCTTCTACACTCTAACTAGTAGTAGAGAGATAACATTTAATTTTAGTTTTTTAATTTTAAAACATATGTTTTTGAACTTAGTTTGAAATCAACAATAATTACTAATTTGGGATTTTAGAACTTTACAAAAGTTACTTTCGTTTCGTTTCGTTTTGTTTCGTTTTATTTATTTTTCTTTTTCCAATATGAAATTTCATTTCTAATATCGGATATAATTTAAACGAAATACAAAAATGAATTTGTTCAGATAATTTTGTAAATTTCTTATTTACTTATATTTCTAGTTATGAGTAGAAGGTTTTTTTTCTGCAATATTTTCTTTTTAAATTTAATTTGATCTAAATAAACTACATACATACATATATCATTTGAACAGACTTAAAGAACTCGTACTATATATGTAATAATTAACAAACAAAAAAAAAATTAATTAAAATTAAGATTAGTTTTGTTTTTGCTTATTTAGAAATTATCTCAACTTTGTCTTAAACTTAAAAAGAAAAAGAGTAATACCATTAATAATAATTTAATTATCTTTACGTTTTACGTATTAAATATTAAATATTTAGACTATTAAAATTTCAATATTTTGGAATGATTCCCATTGTAAGGACACTTACGTTTAGTATAAAAAGGCACTAGATTTAGTATTTCAAATTATCTTATTTTTGTTCTTTGATCGTTTAATTATTTTCTTAAATTATTCTTTTGCTGATTCGATATAACAATTAACAACTTATCGATAACTTTACTAGCCTGCTGTTGTTGGGTGATTAAAGCCTGCTTAAGCTCTTGTATCTCTTGTGTTAAATATTCAATACGTTCGCTGTTGTCGTCAATTTTCGTGTTTATATTTGATAGAACAGTGGCTTCGAAGTCTTCCGTGGCATATGGTGTGGTTGGTGTTTGATTGCTTTCGCTGTTATACTTGTTTTTGTATGAAAGATAAGTAGCATCAGATGATTTAGCCGATATTGTGTGACCAAAGTGTTTACGCATTTTACCCACCTCGTAGGCTTTCATAAGAATATCGCGTGGTAGGCGTTTTTCGCTTGGATTTAAAGGTTTCACACATAAAACGACACGATATGCTTGCGGTGATACCAGAGCCGTGTAATGCAGTAAATTTCGTAACCATGTTGGCAAATAACCGTTGAATAAAGCGGATTCTATGTAAGAAATTAATTTTGTTTGCCTAACGAGTTTTGAAAGGCCAGCAGTCTTTTTCAAGCCTTGTATATCATGGACTGCTATACCCACCAGTAGATTCATCAATATAATCGTAACAAATAGTAGAAATAGCACAAATGTTATTTGAGCACTAACTTCCAATAGAAATGGTGGATCTTTGCCATCGGGATCATTGATGAGTAGGGAAAGATCTTGTTCACCAATCATCATTACCAGTACAGAGATGAAACCCATAAATGGATTAGCAAACGATGATGACGAAGGAAATATTACACAAAATGATATGGTAAAGCCTATTAGCATGCAAGAATAGGCCATAAATAATTTGGCAAATTCTCCTTGTACCCTGGTATACATAGCCACATAAACATCAAATACCGGCAATTGTCCAATCATTAACATGAGGTTCGTCCATCCCAACAGAACAGCAAATGCGCCAATATGATTTTGAAATGTATATGTCTGTTTCGTATATATATACGAAATAACAAATACACTGGTTATAACGAACCATTCCATTATATTTTCCACTTGGGTTACGTAATGTTTAAACGATGAATAACCTGTTATACCGTACAGTTTTCGAAATATTTCAACGACTGTGATGGCTACGAGAACCCACCATTGCATTTCCATAACGAATGGATTATTACGTAGCATATCACCCAAGATTGATTGTTTTTGACATAATTCCTGAGCTTGTATTGTGGTGTTGTCATCCTTACTGCCGTTGTAACAATTGTGTGCCAAGGCAGTGAGTACGTACAGAGTTAGGAAGAGTATAAAAAAGAAACAAAATATCAATCGTCCTATATAGTATTTTCTTATCTTTCCCCATTTTATGTACAAAAATGAGGAACATAATGGATGTTCTAATATTTCTTTTTGTCCTTCATCTACAAATGTATTCAAGTAGCTTATCTCTCTAGGATGACAATGTTGTAATAGTTGTCGAAAGTCCAGTTCCAATTCTACTTCACGATTGACTGGATCTTGTGAATGATGTAAAGTGATAGCAGCATCTAATTTTTGTCTTATCATGGCTACCGATGCGGGTGTTTTTCGAGTAATAACATTTAGTGCAGAAGTTCCTTTTTTTGATTTCGTAGTCACATCAGCTCCATGGTATATAAGCATTTCCACACACTGAGCCAAACCATCTAAGGCGGCTAAATGAAGTGCAGTAAAGCCGTAAATATCTTTATGATTCACATTCGCACCCCATTGTATAAGCAGCTCCAAGATATCAAAAGCATTTTCAGATTTACCAACGGCGGCATGTAATGGAGTTCTATGATCAAAGTCTTCTGCATTTGGATCTGCATTGCCGTTTCTTAACAGAGACTCTACGCATTCCAAACTTGAGGTGCGAGATGCTAAATGGAGAGCAGTGAACCCGCGATGATTTTTTAATTTAGCGTCAGCTCCTTTGGCCAATAATAGATCCACACAATCTACATTTCCCTCATCGGCAGCTAAGTGCAGAGCTGTAGATTCTTTCTCTCGTATACATATTCTAACATTAGGGTCTGCACCATTAGCTTTCAGTAAAATTTCTAAACACTGAGCATTACCCAAATCGGCTGCCAAATGTATAGCATTTGTGCCATTTGGCTTTAAGGAATTAACATCTGCTCCTTCGTCTATAAACAGCTGCAAGCATTCCAATGCATTTGCTCTAACGGCACAATGTAAAAGACTTTCTTCGCAGTTAGGCTTATTTGTATCTATAGATAGCTGAGCGCCGTTATTTATTAAATATTTAGCTGCCTCTGGGGAATTACCAAATGCTGCACAATGTAAGGGTGTATAACATTTTGGTTGAAAGTTGACATTCATGCCTTTGCCCACCAGAAATGTGAGCGTTGACAGACAGCCGCTAAACGCACCCAAATGTATAGCAGAAATTCCATTTTGATCACAAAAATTCAATTCTGCACCTATATCTAGTAGACTTTGCAATAAATCCCATCTCTTTAAAAATGCGGACCATAGGAAACATAAATTTTTCTCTGTTTGTGAAGCAGACTCAAAATGGCTTTTCGTATTATCGCCGATCACGTTGCCTTGTTCGATATCTTCGAAATAGCGTATGCGGCCGGCGGCATTTTTCATTTGATCGATCAAACTTATACGCAATGTATCGTTGCATATTTGTACACTTAATTCACTGGTTGGCTCTTCGAAACTATCATACATACTGGGTGCACTTTCAGCTGGTGGCGATGGTCCACATTCCATATATTCAAATTCTCCAGGTGTTGGATATTGTGCTTCTATCATAGCATCCGTATTATTACGCCATCTTACCATAAGATTAGGCGGTATTGACTTGAATCTGTTCAATAGACAAGAAAAATAAAAGAAATAAAGTTGTTTAACAAATTCAATCATTTTAAAATTTTTGTGCAACATCTTATTTAATTTTTTTTAGTAATTCTAAAAATTAAAAATTGCATAAAAATTGTGTAAATATCGTGCTATTTAAACCGGTATGCACTAATTACAATAATTCTTTCCAAGTTTCAAATTAATTTCTATTTTTTTTTTATTAATTTTCATTACGACTACTACTCTACTGTGTAGCTAGCTACTCTGTTGTGTAGCACAATTTTATTGTATCTTTATTATACAAATATTATGGAGTTAAATGCGATTTCTTTCTAAATCAATTTCATTTCAAATTTCAATTTTACACGTTTTCTTTTCACCCTTCGGATTCGGATATTAATATTGTGTTTAATTGATATTTTTCTTTTATTTTCTTCTCAAACCCACTATTTCATTTGATGAAATAATATTGTTTAAATAAGAATGAAATAATTTTAATTCTTTTTTTTAATTTTATTTATTCTTTTACTAATTATTAGGTTACTAGTCTGAAATTTGATATTTTTGTTTTGCTATTTCATCTTAACACGCCTATATCGATAAAGTGGCATGTATGTGTGAATCGA
>QOCX01000173.1:78292-104429 GCA_005959815.1 Sarcophaga bullata
ACTTTTTGAATTGGTTTTCGTTTTAAGTTGTAATTGTTTTTTTTTTTTTGTTTTGTTTTGTTTTGTTTTGTTTTGTTATGTTTTGTTTTGTTTTGTATTTTGTTAAAATATTTTTAAAAATGTTGTTTTTAGTAAAAGAAATGACACTATACACTGTTTCCAGCCATATCCATGGATGCTGCCAATTTGATAGAGTATTCTCTAATTTCATTTCTTTTTTAAATTTATTTTAAAGATTTTTATTATTATTTTTTTTCTTATTTTTATTGTTTTATATTTTTAATTTTCAAACTGAAATCAATTTTGTTACAACAACCGTTTTCTGATCTCACTTTTATTTCAAAACTCTCGTTAATCGAGCCATTTTTATAACGTCTATATTCATTGTTAGTTCAAATTAAACTGAAATTTGAATTCGAAATTCAACAATATGATCAACACTCAACGATCGGCAATCGAAGTTGTTGATTTTAGCAATAGTGAAAAAAAAAGAAAAGAAAAAAAAAGAAAAAAAAATCCAAATAAAAACTGGCAGTAGTAGCAACAGCTGTGACGGTATAGAATAGTGGCAGTAAAATTTTAAAAGTTGTATCTAACCAACAGCACCTACAAACTTGGTTTAAATCATCATTTCGATTAGTTTCTAATGAAATGAAAAGCTTCTCTTTTAATATGTATGTTGTTTTTATCTTTGTTTTATTTTTATTTTTTTTTTTTTTGGTTTGAAAAGTTTTTGTCCAACAAATAAAATAGAATTCAGAGAACATCTTTTCGAAAATTGGAATTTAATCACATTAATTTTTTTTCTTTTTTTTTTTGTATGCAGACAAAAAAATTCAAACCTGTTCGTGTCGTAGTTTTTGTACCGATCAATATTTAATTAAAAACAAAGTTTTTTGTTTGTGTTGTTTTTTATTTTTTGTAAAAATTAATTATTAACACACAATTAGGGGTTTGTATTTGTTGTTGTTGTCTCTTTTGCTGATCGTCAGACATATTAATTTCTCTCTCTCTTTTTTTTTCNNTTTTTTTTTTTTTGGTAATTTATTTGTATTATCATGTGTGACATATTTTTGTTTATTTATTTTACATTTTCCTATGGTCTAATGAATTGTTTATATATATTATTATATTTTATTTATAATATATGATAAACGCATAAAGGAAAACAACCAAAACCACTACAAAGTTAACTGCGATGCGAAATTTTTGTTAATAATTATTGTACGATATTTGGTAAAAAAAATGAATGATGCAGCCGTCGCAGTTTGTTTTTCTAAAAAAAAAAATATTTTGTCTTAAATTACCATACGTTTCACACGATTATAAAATAAATGTTATGTTAGCCAAATTAATAATAACGGCTAGTTTGCGATGGTAACGAATTTATTAACTCTTAGTAATGCTTAATACCTAGCAGATAAGAAATCATTTACTTTCTACTATTTACAAGTAATTATTATTAATTATCAAATGTCAGCGCTCAATGTGTTACAAAGGCTGCAATCTTTTCAAAAGTGTTTTTTTTTTTTATTTGATAATTTCAGCCTACCATTAAAATATATCAGATTTTAAGAACTATTTGTTACTATATGGCCTTTAGTGTCGAAAAACCACTACATATCCTCAGTGCAGATAAATTTTTAAGTTGTTGACTGTTTCATATTTTTAGTAGAAAATTGACTTTGAATTGGATCACATGGAAAATTCCATTGGTTTAGTAACCGATAATTATGTTATGACGAACACGAATCGCAAGATTTGTCAATTTATATATTTATTTCTTTATTTTTTTTTGCTATGTTTTATCGTATATCAAATTCAACTGTAGCTTTTACCATTGTAACAATTTCGTGTAAATTTGCTATTTTTAGAATCTCTATATCCATTAGCATTTCTTAACCATAGCAGCTACGTCTAAAGAATAAAGACCGAGATTTTTTTAATAGATACTAAAGTGATATAGGTGCGTGGGTGTAACGGATTAGTACTTGCCAAACAATTGTTATGATGTTATTAGCTATTTAGTTGCTATTTCATTCTTTTTCATTCTTTTCTAAACAATTAAAATATTTAGAATTAAATTAAAATTAGGCAATTAAATTAAAATTTAAAATTATCAGTTATAGATAAAGAAAAGGGAAAAGAATTTATCTCATGAAGTTTAAAGAAAGAAATTTCATGGCCAAATTTTAATAGGTAAGATATTGTTTGGTATTTAGCAGTTTTAACTTTTCAATTTAGTTTAGCCATGCCATAACGTAGGTAGCAACAATAAGTTTTTAAAACGCAGACATCAAGCTTGATGGATTTTTAGCACAACCATATATAGATATTTGTTTTTGAATTTGTCTATAAAAATTACTATTGTATTACTAAAGTAAAGATATTAATGATGTTTTTCTCTAATATGCCAAGTGTCCAATTTCTATTAACCCTTAAAAAAAATTTTTTTTTATTAAATAATCTTTTCATATCAAAAAAAACCTACTAACAAATATATTTTAAATTAAACAATGCAGTAATTTAATATGTTTTTAGGTAAACGAATTAAATTTGTTATTAATAGATTTGTGAAGACAAACAGTTTTTTTTTTCTTTCATTTATTTTGATTTTAAAATTTCCAAAAATCTTCCATTGCGTTTATTAAATCAGGTTTACCAATAAAAAAAAAATTATTTTATTTTTGTAGAATTATTTTTCTTGTGTATTAATTTTATAATATGACCAGTACATTTTATGTTATCAGCTTTACCTATAAAATAAATCCTAATTCAGTTTTAAAATATTTTATTCTGATATGGTGATTAAAATAGATTGTCCAAAGTCCGGAACCATTAATTTGATATTTTAAAAACCTATTGGTTGCTGGTAACATAAGATATGGATCAGTATGAATTTGAATACATGCAACTGGTTTATCATTTTCATTCAAATTGAGAGTTAAATTCGATTTGGTAGCAGTTTATGCTGATAACCATAGTAATAGGATACTTTTTTGACAGAAGGATAGAAAAAGTTAGTAATTAGTAGGATATTGTATATGACAAGATAATCTTAATTATTACAATATAAAACTAGTAAATTATTTAAGAATATTTGGAATAAATGCAAACAAACACTTGTAGGAATATGCCATAAGAACAAATGCAATTCTTGCTCTCTTAATTCCATACAAGTTTAAGGTATTTTAAGATCTCTGTTAACATTTTATTGTTAGTGTATTATAATTTGTTTTTTATTTTAAATGACATTAAAAATATTAAAGAAAAAGAAAAAATAAGATTTAATTACAAAAAAAAAAAAAAAAAACTAATAAAAATGTTAATTTATGTACAATATTTATCACTTACCGATTGGTGTTATTCTCTGCCAACGGTTGTTCGGCTTCACTTTTGGTAACAACGCTGATGGAACGTGTCATACGTCGCGGCTTTGTACTGCCTTCTTTGTAACCAAGATTTTCCATGTTGAATATACTGGTCTTTGGCGTTGTCGCTGTTGCTGTCGCTGTTCCTGACACTTGTTGTCCTTCACATGAAGATCGTATAGTAATGCATGCATTCAAAATTTCTGCTTGAATTGTTGTTCTTTATTTGAAATAATATCTGACTATGCTTGATACAGTGATAAATATTTTCTTTTAGTTTGTCAGAAAACACTATAAAAAAAATAAACAAAAAAAAAAACCAAAAATAATTTAAATATATTAAAATAAATATTATGTACATTTTTAATAATAGAATATTTATTTATTTTTTTTTAATTTTCTTTGCAATTACGTAAAAATATTAAATAATTATAATTCTTCAAATGTTTAAGATGTAACAATGTTTTCCTAAAGTAGTTTACCACTTTAATAGAAAACAATAATTATCAAATACGTATAATGGAACACATAAACCATTGTGTTATTTTCATTTTCAAATTGTTTCAATTTAATAATTTTTACTATAATTTTAAACAAAATATTTATTATTATTATTATTTTATTCTATTCATGATTGCATTACGTTTTGTAATTAACAACCGCCTCTATCTTTTTGCTGTAGATAACTGCTTTTAAAAATTAATGAAATTTTTTTGTTTTTTTTTTTAAATTTTGTTTTATTTATTTTAATTTGATCACTTTTATTAGCACTTTTAAATCACCTTTTTGGTTTTTATAGTCGGACCCATATAAGCGGTAACGTTACTGTTGTTTCCTTTTGCTAGACAACTTCACTCCATTGAGTTCGAAATACAAATTGTTGAAGGCAATTAAGTTCTTATTTTAGGGATTTTTATTTATAATTTTTATGTTTATATTAAATTTGTGTATTTTTTGCGTCACATTAGAGTTTTCTTGTTATGAATTCCAAGCATTATAATTGAAGATTTTTGCAAAAAAACAGATCTTATCATTCATTTACTATCTTAGATCAGATAAGCAACAGCATCTTTCATATTTTGTACGTAACTGCAGATTTTTTTCTTAAAACTTTATCTCAAATTTGATAATCATATTGAAAATATTGTACAAATGAACTGTTTCGTCTTTTTTTTTTAAATAAATAACGTCTAACATTTATTCTGTCATATACAATGGTAGGCGATGTACTACTTTAAAATTGTTTAAATAAATATTTATAGAAAGTAAAATTGTCATATTTTTAAAAGTATAAATCTTGGCTTATAAGTCTCTAAAGTATGGATCCTTTACCTAACGGTGCTAGAAAGCCAATATGTGGTACATGTGTTGTTGAAAAATCGAACCTAAAATCAGGCTCTACGGATAAATTTTTAACTATTTTTTTTTGCTCGTGTATGGTTTTGAGATTTATAATTAAAGGTATTTTTTTTACGTTCCAGAAATTATTTATAATAAAATAAATATTCTCCAGTCAAGCGTTACTCAATTATTTAATTATCAAATTACAAAATATTTTAATTATATCATGAATAGTTATGAGTTAATATAGAATAAATTTTAAAAATAATAGAATACCAAAAAAATCTAAACATTTACTATTACTTTCGTTCTTTCCTATGATTTATCATTTGAAATGGAAATAATTGATATACATAAACTATATAGGCTTCAGTTATAATAGTCTAAGGAGGCATAATTCCAAATGATTAATTCATAAAGAGATTTTGATTTGCACTTAAATCAATATAAATCGTTGGAAATGCTAAAATTCTTGCAATTTACATTTATATTTATATTTTTATTGTAATCATTTAAAGAATTTGAGGTGTTTTTGAAGGTTTTAAAAGAATATTTTTACGACTTGTGACTTATCGAAACTTATTTATTGGCTCCAACAATAATTCAATTTAATATTTGCAAATTTTCTATTATTTTGTTTATATTTTTATAATCCAAGCCATTGTAAAGTAGCGGGTATGATCTTATTAAACGGCTCATAGGAGTTTATTCTCTGTCAAACCCACCAAATAGACTTTTATACTGTCCTACCTTGAAATTCGATTTTGATGCGTTAACACGTGTTATATCGATCGTTTATTTTTTATTAGGGTTGTAGTAGTCTAGTAGGTGACGTTAGACTGTGTCACAAACCCCAACTCTGATATCTCAAACAAAACGAAATATGAATAATATGTTGCTTTTCTCTAAGCAGTCTTCTGGCAACAACTTTAAAGGCAAATAAAATGTCATAAAAAGTTTCTCAAAACCGGTGTTCGAAGACGACGTTAATCTGTAGATTCTTCTAATTAAGGATACAATTAATAAGAACAATATTGGTGGTGTGAGAAGCTAGTTTCTTGTCCTGACTAAAGAGTTGATACATAAATAAGTTTTCATAAGTTCCGCTATATATTTTAGTAAAACACATTCCTTGGAATGTTTTATGTATTTTTAACGGTTTTATATGCCGTTTCAAAGGCCCATCTCTCCCCTTTCTAAGAAAGCTTAAATTTGTAACATTAGTTAAAATATGTTTGTGTAATCAATAAATTTGTGTGTAAAGTTCAAAAAAAAAACATTTTTTGTCAAATAAAAGAAGTTTGGAGGGTTCGAGAAATATAAAAGAAATATTTTTATGTTCTACTCAACAAAATTCGCAACCTACACTGTGTCATTAGCTGGGTGTATTTTGACTGTTGTACCGTGTAATTATAATAGGCCTTTTCTTGCTGCAATGGCAGATAAATTATAAATTTATAAATTATAATTTCGTCTGGAGGAAGCATCATCGTACAATTTTTCCTTCGGATTATATTGGACCATTGGATTATAAAGACCTCATTTATTTTTCGAAATATTCATTCACTTATCACGATGACAAATTACTTGTGTTTCATATTATTTTACAGTCACAACATGTCTATGTATGTCAGTATCGAAGGAAGTGTCGGGTAAAAAAAAATATTTTTTATTAAAATTTAAATTGAAGCGTTCTTTTTTTTTAATTTAATAATAACTTAAAAAACTAATAATAATAATAATTAACGCCTACGGTTTCATTAATGTTTTTTTTAATTATAACTTCTAAGTAGCATTATTGAAGACACATGAGAAGAAAAATAAATAATCAGAAATTTTTAGAAAATATACGAAAAAGTAACAGATTTCAAATGCAAAGATCGCTTACAAATCATTTTGTTTTGTGTGTGTGTTTTCTTTTCGAAATGATTTTTACTTAGTCTGCTTTCCATTGTTATCGAATTTAATATGAAAACATAGTACAGAATTAGATAAATAAACAATTATTATACAGTAATGTTTACAAGTAATCATACGTTTTTTAATTAGTTCCTATTTAAATTTAATTATTTCAATACTTTAGTTATTAAATATCAAAAATCATCAAATTAAAGAAGTCAAGTTCCATTAAGAATCAAATTTTTTGTACAATTTATTCGGTTTTCCTGTAGTTTGATCTCTGTGCACAATACATATGTATATTAGAATGTGTGATAATTACAAGATGTCACTGTATGAAGAAAAAAAAATCTGGTTTTCTATCACTATATTTTTTAATTTTGTTTTGTCTACACAATTGAAATAAACGACATCTTTTAATTGAACATATGGAATTGAGTGTGAAAAGTCTGTTTTTTTTTTTTGTTACTTAAATATTTATCACCTGACTGACTCCCCCACAGTCAATAAATGCAGAAATTTATAAAAACTGTTTGAATATATCAACTGAGATTTTTATAAAAGAATGCCGTAACATGTAGTTACAAAACAGAAGAAGAATAAAGCCAACTAATTGAAAAAAGGTTCTGATCTTTTCTAGGATAAACTAAATCATATAATTTCGTTTTAAAAGTAATTCGGAAAATAATTTAGAAATTCTTATGCGAATAGAGAATAATTTAGAAAAAAAATGAGTTTTAACTAGTCAGGACTACAACCTAGCTTCTCACACCACCCATGTTGTGCGTATTAATTTTTATTAATTATATTTGTTAATTATGATTGTGAGTGGCGGGAACTGCCGTTTAACGTAGACTCCGAGATTTGAGCAACTTTTCGTGGCATTTATATACGAGTACTTCCAGACTTTTTGTCACAAGACATCTAAACTAACGATCAGAATAATTTTACTTTGTGAGGAACAGTGTAAAGAAAGCTATCGTTTACATTTTATTATTATTGATGGTAACATTAATTAAACATATCGAAAGTATTGTAAAATTTTAGTTGCAAAGAGTATTGTTTAAAAAATGTAATACAAGCGCAGAACACTGTACTTTCTTACTATTCCTTTATAAAAGAGCAGCTTAAGAAATTTATCTTCCAGGAAATTGTGGACTATTAAAAATTTGCGACTCAATGATGAGTAATATATTATGAAACTCGATTTTATAGTTGAATGAACCATGGTGACTACCATCTAACATAGTGAGTAGTAATTTCAAGTCATATTTTGTTTATTATGCTCAATATGACATAATCGTATGTGTATTGTTTAATGGATACTTATAATGCCAATGTGTAGAAGATCCTTACAATAATAATAAAACTGGCTATTCAAACGTCTAAAACTGGTTTAAAAACTTGTTTTAACCGGCTAAAATAACCTGATCAATCCCCTAATTACAATATATTTGCGGATACAAATCAAATTTCTATTATATATACATACATACATGCTCATTATTGTTACAAACATATGAACAAAAGCAATAATGATTCAAATATGAAAAAAAAAAACATTCAAAACGGTAGGAATATGTGTATGTACATGCGATATTTAAAATAAAAGCGCCTTTGATAAAACAAAATGCTATAAAATAATTATTTTTTAGCCGGCATTTTTATTATTGTAATCAACAGCAACAAAATAATCAAATGAAACAACAAAAGCGCAACGGAAGTTTAAAACTATGACGTTTCTAAAATGTCTATCTATTATTTCTTTACTGGTTTTCGTCAAGCGCCATTTTAAAATAATTTTTTTTTTCTTTTTCGTAATTTCTTTGAATTTTTATTTTCTTTGCATATTGGATTTTCGAACGAAAATATGTTTTACATTCCTTAAGAATTATTATTATTTTTTCTTCTTTTTCAGTGTATTTTTTTTTCTTTTTGTTTATTTTTTATTTTTATTTTAAATTTTTTCTGTACTTTTTATTCTTTTCGTTGATTCGTAAAAACAGTTGTCTTCTGCTTCTTCTTCTGCTTTCTTTTATTCAATTACAATTTAAATCAATTGTTGTTATACGTACATATCCACACAGATAAAGTTTATGATGATATTGTTGTTGATCATGATACGTAGCCGTTTTGTTGCGTTACAAACTGACGATCTCTGCACATTACAGTGTGACATATTTATATGAGTACAAAAAGAAAGGTACTGCCTTGACCTATTTACACATTAAAATGAAAGTTTTTCTTTTGAAGAAAATTAACAATTCAAATATTTCAGAAAACGTTTTAATGTAGTTTCCATCACTTAAATTTATTATTTACAATTCATTGATTGGGAGTTTTTATTTGAACTACAATACTGCCGTGTATTATAAAAAATTTAAACCAAAACTATTATTAAAGTATTATGTATATATGCAATGGCATCTAAAATTTATCCCAAGAAGAATGAGTGTTAAAATTTCCATACCTTGGTATAGAGTTCTTTAGTTAGGATTTCGGCCTACCTCCTTACACCATCCATGTTGTTTATGTATTAAAAAAAAATGAACATTTTTTATATTGTTTAACATTATAAACCTTTTAGAGTATCATTCACTCTCACTTCAATGTTAGCATTCCTTCTATATTTTTATTCCTATAGTCTTAAATCTAAAGTTACTTGCTTTGAGAAGTTTCCCACTTGCAGATCTATACTCCCAAACAAGTTGAGGTTACACGGCACACAGCTTTCACACTGATGCCTAAAAACATTAACAGAACACAGTTGGTCTAATACCGAACGTTATGCAAAAAATTGTTGCTAATAATTATTCTGAAATACTATTAAACATAAACAAACGCCTGTAGTTCAAACCCCAGCTCAGATATTTCAAATAAAACGAAATATGAAAAAATACAATATAAAATAAAAATGTTCTTATTTCATTATTACACAAAGTCACATTTGCTATTGTATACACATATGCATGTACAAATATATTTACTTTATATTCATGAACTGCAATAACTCCGACAAGTAGTTAGTGCAACATTGTTTATAACCCAGAGTAACGTTTATAACATAATTGAGCATTTTGATTGACCGCTTATGATGCCCAGTCAGACATCAAAAGCGAAATATGATAAAATATTTCTTCGGCGACTTCCTCTCAACAGATTTCTGACAAAAACTCTGAGAGTAAAAATAAAATTGCCATGAAAAGTTTCTCAAAAAAAATCTGCCGGTCGGAGTCGACTTTAAACTGTAGGTCCCGCCACTCATGTATAAAATTAACACACACAACTTAAGTGGTATGAAAAGCTAGGTCGTAATCCTGACTGAAGGGTTGTAATGGCCAATTATGTATGTATGTATGTTATGATACTGTCTAGGCCATAAATATTATCGGTGAGTGCGGTTAACCACCCCTATTTATATTTATTTTAAACCAATTATCAAGTCATATTTTACAATGTAGCACATTCGTAGGTATTTTAATGAGAGCCTGAGTCTACAGTATCCAAACTTAATGTTATGTATTCTCATTACAAATTACTCCAGATGAAAGGTTTTCAAGTCAAGTACATTCTATCTAAGACCAGATAAAATCGGTCCTAAATGGCCAAAAATAATGGTTAACCAATAATTAAAATTAAACAAAATATTACCACAACAATCTCTGAAATTGATTACAATTAATTAAATGAACCAAAATGAAATAATTGTATAGGTGGTAACTTTCTTACTTGTCGTTGCTTATTTTTAATTCGAATTACAGTCGATATGTTTGTATAACGTATTATTGTCCCATTGTCCAAAGTATTCATTTTCATTCGAAAGTTTCACTACGATCTTTAAGTCTTATCCATAATATTTATATTTTTATCATCTTATACTTCTTATTAAAAAATATGTATGTATGTACATGTGATGTATATATGTATGTACGTATACATATACGTATGTATATACATATGTATGTATATGTAGTATATACGTATGTATATACGTATGTATATACTACATTCATATGAAATATACAATTTTATTACGGCGATGATGTTGTTGATGTCGCTATTGTTTGTTGTTATCGTTGACTTTGCTAATATTTTCTTTCTTTATTTTGAATTTTTCTCAAAACTACTATAACAACAACAACAACAACAGCAACTACTATCTAACTAACTAAATCTACCCTTGAACCTGAGCAAAAATTCTAAAATAACATACAGAATAGGCGAGATTTTTATTTGAAATTAATAAAAAGAAAACAAACAAAAAAAAAGGAAAAAAAGGAAAATAACGAAAGAAAAATAATTTTTTTTTTTTTTTTTTTTAGAAAAAGAAGTCATTTTAATAAATTTATGGTTTACTAGGTTAGCAGCGAAAATGCCAGGGCAGCGTATCGCATATACTAAAGTCATATGAAGAAAATTACTTTTAAATTGTGCATTATTATCAGTGCATCCTATAATCTATCATCCATCCATTGTACATATTTCATTAGATCTAGAAAAAAATGTTTTAATTTTTCGAAAATTAAGATGTTTTGATTTGATTTGATGTCAAATTTTTTGTTTTGTTTCTATTTATCCGTATTTTTGTCTTTTGTTATTAATATTGTATAATTTAATTTTTTTCGGTTTTTTTTTTTTGAAATAATGATCATAATATGGATGGCAGATTTGTTTTTATTAATTAAAACCTTCACAAGATATCAAGATTCTAAAATGAATTGTATTTTAGACGATGTGATCATTACGTAAATCTATTTATAAAATTTTTAGGGGATTTTTGATTATTTTTTAAAAATTTAAATACATTTTAATTCATTATATTTGAAGTATAATTTTATCTTATCTTTCTTTTAATGATATTGCACTTTTAAAATCCATGTTTCATCTTGTGTATACATACATAATTGGTCATCACATCGCTTTAGTCAGGAGAACGACCTAGCTTCTCACGCCACTTATAATGAGTGTGTTAATTTTATACATAAGTGACGGGATCTATACAGTTTAATGTCTACTCCAAACAGCAGACTGTTTTAGAAACATTTTATTTCAATTTTTATTTACTCCCAGAGTTTAAAAACTTGGCACATTTAAAACCAATATATTTATTTCACTTTTACTTTACAGATACTATTTGACAAACTCTGTTTGCGCAAAATATTTACAATATTATGTCCGTGTGTAGTTTAAAGTACAGAACTGTGATGAAGAACTTCAGATTAGCTAAGTGGAATGATTTGGCCCAAAAGATATAAAATTATGATGAAATATATAACAATTTGGCGTTTCTTTTCTCATGCCAGGTGTAAAATAGAAATCGTAATACGTACATATTTGTAAAAATTGCCCAACTTATTTATTTATTACAATACACTAGACTTGCAGGTCACCAATGGGCATTGGTGAACTTAATCAGTTTCAAAACTTTATAACATAAATCGTGAATTTCTTACTGTTATTGTATAAAACGTACTTTTAAGAAAATCCATGAAAAATCGTTTACACAACTTTGATTAGAGTACGTGTTTTTTGTAGTGCTTTACAATCCATAAAAATTTTTAACAACTGTCTGAATAAAGTTTTTTCAAAGTTTTTTTATTTTGAAAAAAAAAAAAAATTACATATTTTCGATTTATTATTCGATTTTTATTTTTTATTTATTTAAATTTTATTTTTGATTAAAACTTTACTTTTTCTCTGACATTAATACAACAACAAGTTTTGTGAGCTTAAGATCCTTAATGACCCTTCATTTTCAGTTTGTCGCCACTCCTTTGTGCAGCCGAGTTAGGAAAATAATTTTTTTAAAACTTATCTTTTATTTTTTCATAATTTTAAAAGAAATTTTGATTCACATTTTTTATTTAATTTAAATTAATATTGAAATTAAATTTATTATACATTCATAATTTTAGATTAAGAACAGAGCAGCTCTTAATATTTAATAATTACAATTTTTTTCATAGAATTTTAAATTCGTATCAGTTGTTATTATTCTGTAATTTGGTAATTTTTTGTACAATTTTCCATACTTTTTTCACATAAATTGAAATATTTATCATTTTCATTATTTTAACTGATGCTCAATAATTTTTAAACAATAATTTTTTCGCGAATATCTCCAACGACTTATTTAATTTTTATTTTATTTGAAATATATGTATATATTCGTAATAATTGCAGATAAAATAAATTCTTTAATAATATGCTTATAGACGACTTTATTAGAAGATTTAAGTGTTGATTATTGTATTGATTGTATTATACAGATATGCTATATAGTATATATGTTGTCTCTATAAGAATTTTATTGCGATTTTGATTTGAATTTTGACCCGTACGAACTTTTCACCACGACGTTGAACATTCAAATATTAAAACGGTTTTTTTACGGATGACATAAAAGTTCGTTTTGCAAAAACACGGTTCATTTGTCCGTCCGTGTGTCCGTCTACGTCTCCAAACCATTGTATTTTACACAAAAACAAAACAAAACAAATCAAAAAATAAAAAAAAAAATTAAAAAGAAAATAAAAAAGTAAATTATTCCATCAACACATCCTCAACGAAAAATGTAGGTGTGTGCACAAAAATTGCAAATGTATATGTATGATCTTATAGTTTGATTGTATTATAACTCGACAATTTGTTTTCATTTAAACTTTAGTCGCATTTTAATCCATCACAATACTTGTCTTTACATTATTTTTTTATTCTTAATTTCTGATAATCGTTGATTTTTCTTCATTTGCATTTAATATTTAGTAAAAACATCATGATCATCATTATCATCTTCGATTTACACATACAACTATGAAAGCTATTCTAAAAAGAAAATTTTGTTAAGATGCATACAATATACACCTACACACCGATACACAATATGTTATTGAATGTTTGATTGTTTCAGTTGCTGTTGTTATGATATTTTCATGTAGTAAACGAAAAACCAAACAAACAAAAACAACCGTTGTTTTGATTTCTATGCATATATAAAATGTAGCGGCACATAAATCTCCATTCAAAAGTTTGCCTGTCTAACTCCTCATTTAATTTTCAATCTCCATGTTGTTGTACATGAATTCTTCTGTCCACCCCTCCGTTCGTGTATGCCCATCCAAATAGCAATTTAGTGAAAACAATGGTACTGCCAATATTGTTTTAAATTGTTTTTCTCGGCATGTGAATTTTTGTCAGTTTTTATCAACGTTAAAATATATTGGATAATTTGTTTTTTTTTTGATATTTTCTGTTTATTCATTAATTAAATTTTTAAATAGAGATGTATTTGCTTTACAATATTATCAATTTTAATGAACTTTACACGGGTTCATTTGAATACAAATAATTTGTCTTAACAAATTTATTCTCACCTTAGAAAAAAAAAACTGCTTAAAGCCAGATGACATGATAAGGAACTAATATTCCATTTACACCATTTTCAGAACTTTGAATTGTACGGGGTCTAAGTAGAGATGTATTTATTAGTTGTATACATATGTATACATTATGAGTACATAGAGACCAAGTAAAGGCCACTCCGCCTTATATATATATTCGAAACATAGGCGTGATAGATAACAATGAGCGCAGGATATGCGAAAAGGACACCGAAAGAATTTATATATCGTTGCCAAGTTTTCGTAAACTCGAGATTTTAATATTGTAAGCAGGATACAATCATAGACAGAATAGACGGAAATAATCTACGGAAGTTTGTACATGATATAAATTTCCAATGGAAAATATTTTAGTTAACTAGCTCTCTACATACAACGATTTAGGCCTTTTTATTTTATTTATGACGATTTGGTTCTTCCAACGCAAACAAGGTTGTTGTCTTCGTCGACTTCCGCAAAAACTCTCTCCAGTCCAGGACAATGCCGTACAGGAGGAGAGAAAGTTCGAGTAGTTACATCATTCATTTCGATTTCCTGCATCATTGGATGTACACTGAAACTGTTTTTGTGATAACAAATAAAGTTCTGAATAAAAAGAAACATGTTTTGCCATTATTAGTCACTTTTACGAAACAAAACTTTTTACCATAACAAAAAAGAAAATCAAAAACCTGTAAATCATTAACCTGAAAAAAAATATTTGATAACTAGACGCTCTTACTTCGCAGATGAATTGTATAATAATTATTATGCGTATGATGGTATAAATGATTGATTGTCTTTAACATGTTTGGGTTTTTTGGTGTTAATTTATAAGCACAAAATATTTTCAAAATCTGACTATTTGTTTACAAAGCATCATTTCTCATAATGAGTTTACATTAGTCTGTGTGTGGAAAATAAAAATTAAATAATTTGTTTATAATCAGGTTTACTCTTAGTGTGTCACCAGTTAGAAACCCACTGAAATGTAAATTTGACAAATAAAATAAAAATCCTACGCATAAAAATGACGTCGTTTTGGACTACGTTTTTTACGACAACGATTCCGAAAGAAATGTTTTGAACTTTACAATGAAATGCCAAAAAAATATATAAAAGAAATTAACAATTTACAGTATATGGCATCAGCATTTCTTTCTATAGACATCATATATTGTATTTTTTCATTTGAAATGATTGATATTTTTGCAATAAATCAAATACATATAAATACAATATGCATGGTCATGCTTATTTATAAATTTCAAATATACATATGCACATACATATCAAATTATTTAAACTTTCCATTTTGCAAACACTCATTTTGTTCTTTTTTTGTCTTTATTTTTTTTAGGTATTGTTTCCTTTAATTTTTGCCGAAATGCTGGGAAAATGTGATGTTGAGGCTAATGTAGAGGGTGGTGGTACTTCAGGTCAAGCTGGCGCTATACGCTGGGGTATTGCTATGTGTTTGCGCAGTTTTGTCGATCAAGAAATGATTGAATCGATGCGCTTAGGTAAAATAAAAACATATATTGAGAACAAAAGTTGATTGTCTTTAATTGAAATGCATTTTATTTTATATTTTTTAGCTGGTCTACTAACACGTGATTATCGTCGCCGTGAACGTAAGAAGTTTGGTCAAGAAGGCGCACGTCGCAAATATACATGGAAGAAACGTTAATATTTATATATGTACGTTGCTTATTATTTTTCCAATAAAATTGTTTTATTAATTAATGAAATAAAATTTTACATTTTATCTAATGGTTTTAAGCCTAATACTTCCATGCCTTGTTTCAGTACATTTTTAGCTGTTTTGAATAATAAAAATCGATGCTGTTGTTTTTCCAAATTTGTTTCCGCTTTAACAGGCAATCGTTTTAAGGCACGGCTTGTGATGTTGCTGTAAAAAATGTTTACACAATTTAAATATTCAAGACTAGTTCAGTGCTTACAAGTTGTGTTTACCTTAATGTAAACAAGTAGTTAACTAAAATACACGCTTCCAATTGTTCTTTTGACTGCCATAAAATTTGTGGATATCTGGTAATTTCATTTAATAATTCAAACGCCTCCGGTTCTGGTAAATATTTTAGTGACAATTGTATGTTATCGATATTTAGACTGTTATTTTCAATTAAATTGTTAAGTCGACAATGAGTATACTGTAGTTTAACACCGGTATCTCCATTTACTTGCAAAGCCTTATCCCAATGAAATTCATAATCTTTTTGGCGTCTTTGCTTCAAGTCATTAATAATTACAGCAGAAACTCCTAATATGTCAGCGACTTCTGAAGATGTTACATCAACTTTGGTGGCTAGAAGATCCAATTATAATAATATAATATAAAATGATATAACAATGATTTTATAAAGGGTATAATAATGATCTATAACAACAACGACGGGAATGATAGTGATCGATATTCGTTCAGCCTGTGCAAATGAGCGGGAAGGCATTGATATTACATGGTAGGTATGATTGATATGAAATCATCTGCTGTTGTGAACTGTTTGTTTTCCAACGGCTGAGTATTTTCTAACAACAAAGCAAAAGATAGCAAACGGACATTTTATACATTTTTTTAAGAAAAAAGAAATTAATAAAAAAAGTTTTTCGATTTTTCGCAATCAGCTCTAGTGTCTGTTAACATGATTGATATTTTAAATTCCAACTAGAATCTGATGGTAATGTTAAAACAGGAATTTCTGAAAAATAGTCTGGACTAATTGGCCAAAACTATTTTCACTTTTAAAAGCCATATTCTTGTTGTCCTTACAACCAATCGAATGAAAGTATAAAACTACTCTTTGCGGCAGTCATAATTCTAGGTGTAATGAGACTGCAGTCAAAGTAATAGATTCGAACTAATATAAAACGTGGAAAAACATGTAAAATAATGAAAGAAAAAAACAATTTTAAATTGCTTCAATAGAGAAAAAAAAATAACGTACAAACAATTAATCTATAATAATAGTGCGAAACTTGTATAGAATAGAGTTGACAACCATTGTAGCGAACACAATTATTATAAAAGTACTAGCAATATTGTACAATAGGAGTATTATACATACATACATACATAGTTGGTTATTAAAACCCTTCAGTCAGGATTACGACCTAGCTTCTTTAATTTTAATTTATGCTTTAATTTTATACATGAGTGGCGGGACCTACAGTTTAAACTCAACTCTGAACTTTTCATGGCAATTTTATTTACTCTCAGAGTTTTTCCCAGAAATCTGATAAGAGGAAGTCGCCGAAGAAGTATTATTTTTTCATATTTCGTTTTGATGTCTGACCTGGGGTTTGAACAGTGGCCTTACGTCTAATAAGCCAACACACTACCTACTAGATTGCGGCAACTATAAAATAACAACTTAAATTATGACAATTGCTGTCAATAACCATTCGAAATCCATTATGCCATTATGATATAAATTAACTTTGTAGTCATAACTATTGTAGTAAAGTTTGTTCTTACTTTGACTTTTCAGTTGTTTTTGGTGCATGACATCTCTGGCTTCATCTAGTAAATCCTTTAGAAACACCACCTGACCCTTTCGAGTGCTCATACCATGTATTCGTCCAAATTTTACGTGTGTAACTTTTGATGCTTTAATACTATCTTCAAGTTTGGAGGTAGTTTGAAAGCAAGCTTTAAAATGATCTGTTTGAGCATTTTCCACAATATAATAAATATTCTCAAATTGAAATCGTTGCCATCTATCTAAAAGTGCAGCAATATCACGTGCTAAATACAACGTGGAACCATCACTTTTTATGACTGGTACTCGACGGTCATCAACTAATACTACTTTACGACCATCTTTTTCTGGTTGCAATAAGTTCTTCAATTCCAATTGTTGAATAACATCAGCAATATGCTTTTGGCTATATTGTGATTCCCAATCATAGACATCAAACGATACACCTAAACGTTTATAAACGTCTTCTAAATTCTTAATGGTATATTCTCTATATTTTTGCCATTGTTTAGTTAGTTCCACTGATTGGTTACCACTTTCTAAATCTTTAAAATAACATCTTGCCTTTTCTGCTATGGATGAATCTTTTTCTGCTGCTTTATTAGCAGTCACATATGCTTTATATAGAGTCTCTATTGGATTTTCCTGTATATGATGCTCATTGACTTGTAATATCTCCACACCAACTTGCAATAGTCCAAATTGTGTACCCCAATCACCCAAATAGTTCATTTTAGTTACGAGATATCCCAGGTTTTTGTGAATATTCGCCAATACATTGCCTATAATTGTAGAACGTATATGGCCAACATGAAAAGGCTTAGCTATGTTGGGAGAACTATATTCAAATACCATATGTTCCTTTCGTTTTGGGGAGTCTTCAGTGGTATTATTCCTTAATACGGACTCAATAAAAAACTGTTGATTGAGAGAAAACTTCAATTTGGCCGGAAATTTACCATTTTGTGGTATAAAATTCAGTTCTTCTACTAATTCTTTATCATAATTTAAATTACAAATCTCCTTCAGAACTTCTTCTTGTTGTGGACAATTTCTTTTAAAACTCCATTGCAATACCGGCTTTCCATATTCTGCTTTGAACGGTGCTTCTAACTCGTAGTATACATTGGAACTGTTTACCACTTTTGCAATCTAAACCACAAAAAGTAAATAATATAGTCATTAATTAAAAATTTGATGTTTCATTCATTGAGTCGTTTATTTAAGAAGAATAAATAAATAAATTACCTTTTCACTTATAGATTTACGTATAAAACATGACATTTTCGTTACTTTTATTTATTTATTGTTGCAGCTGTTTTTGACATTTGTTTTTATTTGGGGAAAAATGTTATGGATGTGCAATGAGTTATTTTTTCTAAATGAGTGATTTCTCATCTTGATTTGCCAGATCCAAGAAAAGGTAATTTTGGTATATTACATTATTCATTATTAATTATTCATTATTCATTATTCATTATTCCTTTAATAGAATTTGTTTAATAAAGTCCTTGCATGGTTTAAAAATTGTACGTCTATATACAAAGTTTCAAGTACTTGAAAATATATTAATATAAACATAAGTACTCATTTTAAATTCATTTGAAAATATTTATTAATTAAATTATTACTTTTCTATATGAAACAAGTTATTAAAAATGTATTTTAGATTTAATTAGTTGTTTAATTAATTTAACAACGTAATGTATATGCATGAACATGAACTAATTCAACATAGTAGGCTAATTAAAACAGACAATTCTGTGGATCAATACAGATTACAGATTAAACATTGCACATTATTATATGCAAACGTTATACTATTTTGTATGGTAAGATATATCCTTCATATCTTTACAATTAAGTACCCGAATATATATATTTCCGATATCGTTAAATTGCGCTTAATACATCTGGCATCACTAGTTTTTCAATTGAGTGTAAAACTGCACAGTTAAATTTCAGTGCTGTCAAATTGATATTGTAAGGGAGTAATCAATTAACACGTCAAAATTGTACATCTCTAACGGTATTCTGCTTCTTCATTCATTACTTTACGCAAATAAAATTGGGAAAAATCGAATGAGAAAGAACTCCTGACAAAACCAGAAAATCCGAATTGTGGCAGGAACTGAGTAATTAATAATTATTTAAAAATATCTTTATTGCAAGAAAAATGATTTAAAAAATCTTTTTTAATGGAAATAATTTTGTAAAATATATTCAAAGATATTGTGAAGTTTGTATAATAAAAAAAAAAAAAAAATTATACGAGAAGAAAATTCCTCTAAGGAAAGAATTTACAATTTGTATAAATCAGTGGGTATAAAAGTGATAACAGAGGCAAAGTGAAGTAACAATCAATACGATAATTTAATAATTGTTGTTTTTAACGGTAAATAAATAACTTGGAAGTATTTAACATAATTTGTTGTTTAGCCAGCCACGTATTGAGAGCACTTCAATAAAAAGTGGATACAAAAAAATTTCCAATATCCAAAAAGAAAAAAAAAATCGTTCTTAAGAAAAAGCATAAGCAAAGCAAGTGTAATAATGAATGAGACAAACATCGGGGAGAAAAAAAACAACAAATTGACATTTCTGTTGTCAAACACTACAATGCAAACGCAGCAGAGAAGTTTATGCTCTGCTATTCATTGACGTTGTCTGTTTTAAATATTTTAAAGAATAAAAATCAATAATTCAATGAAATAATAATTGAAAAAGGAAATAAATAGTGATTTTTAAAATAAATTATTAAATGGTCTTAATCAATATCTGTCATATAACGGGTGACTTTATTTGGGGGGCGTGAGAGTTGTACGTGTTAGTGCTTGCGTACGTTATGATTCTCCACTTAAAACCTTGGTTTTATGGGTCACAACCAAATATCTTTGCTCTGCTATTTTTGTTTTTGATAAAAATATCTGTTTAAAAATTTTATAATTGTTTTTCCATTTTTTTTTCATTAATATTCATCTCTGCTCATTACAGTTTGTAATCAAAGCTGGTACTTTGTTACGACAAAAGCAACAACAACGACAACTAAAGGCATATAAATAAAAACTGCAACAAATAATAAAAAAAAGTCTGTGAGAAAAAAAGAATTGTTAATTTTTGTGCTATTTTGTGTTATTTTTGTGTAAAAATTTATTGAGCAACTTTTAAAAAGTAAATAAATATTAAAAAGAATTCATCATGTCCATGGCTGGGCAAACAATCAATGATAGGCTGTTGGCTGCCAGGCACAGTCTTGCCGGTCAAGGTCTGGCCAAGTCAGTGTGCAAGGCCACAACGGAAGAGTGCATTGGACCCAAGAAGAAACATTTAGATTGTAAGTAATACAAAAATAATACTTTTAAACAATTTTATAAAAAATATTTTTATGTAAAACAACTACAATTTATGTGAGGCCTGCTTTCATTATCTGACGTTATTTTTAATGAAATGTTTTTAGGACATTTACAGTGACATCACTTTTACCAGATACAAAATTTATTTATAACCGTCTTCAAAAATAGGACAACACTAAAGGTTCTTTTTGTTGTATTTTGAATGTATTTTCGAAGATATTTTCGCCAATTTTATTTTAAAGCAAGTGTTTCACTCTGTGTACATACAACAGTAGAATTTCGAATGTCATTTCGTGTAAAAATTATATTAAAAAAAGGGAAGCGAGTTTAAATTATAATCAACCAACTATAGACATTGTAAGCGACAAGTATCCGGACTCTTTTGAGCCGGCGCCCAATTGGAAAAATAAAAGTATGGATTATTAATACTATTTCCAAAGCAAACCCTATACGTAGCGATTTGTTGTATAACTTAATTAACTTGTATAGCCAATTGTACCATTAGAGGGCTAGTTGGTATACGGTTGGTCGTTGGTTGGTTGAAAATTCATTCAACCGGCGACCAACACTATGCTACAAGAAAAGTTTATAAGTGAAGTTAGTTGAAAAATCAAAACGTGTGAAGCAAATGACAATCTTGTATATTCAACTTTGTTTACAACTAATCTCAACGTGATGATATAAGAAATTCTTATCTTTAGTTTAAATTTAGAGTAGGAGTGAAAAACATAATTTGTGTAAAAGATATTCAGAGGGTGATTAAATTTTCATAACATATCCACTAATTGATACATACCCTTTGATATTGAGATGTGGTCGTGTTATATAATGCAGATTATAGAGACTAATGACATAATTTTGATCTTTTATGAAATTTCTATCCACAGATTAGTATTTGCATTTATTTATAAATATACTTTTGCAGACATTTTTGTTTATATTGAATTTTTTTTATTTATAATTGCAATTTTTGTTTAAATTCTGACCAATTTACATAACATAACGTATCTACAAGCCAAATTTTTTTTTTGTTTTATAAATATGAAAAATTTACAGACGTTGTTTTTAGTCGTAATTATTGGAAGATAGGAGAACTATTATAATTTTCTAAATTTTTTAACGCAGATAGTTCAATAGATGCTTTTGTCATTTATCGATTTCCAGAGAACCTTTTATAATTTTCAGTAATACCAAAGAATTTTCCAGAATGTGAGCTTTGTGAAAGGATATTTTGCGACTTCCATTACAATATAAGCTATACAAAGAATACATGTATGTCAATTATAATGCCAGATAGCATCAATGTTACCATTAGTCATATCAAGTCTATTTATTATCTTATGTCAAAGATTCAATGAGTGTTATGTAGTATATAAACATTTTCTTTTGTATAAATGCAAGAAATTTATCATGTCGTTTTTTATTTCCTTTGCTACCCCTAATCGAAAAACGAGAAATCTTAAAGCAACGTTGTTTTTTCTTTTCTGAAGTGTAAATGAACTTAATAAATAGTTATTGTTGTTGTCGCCACAGTAATCATCAACCAAGTTGTTGTTGCTAGCGTTGTTGACAACGTAATAATTTAATTATCGTTGAATTCTTTGTTTAAGCAATAATGCAACAAATTTCACTTTCTTCATATTCAGCTGATGGTTTTGTTGTTGTTGTCGCTGAAGACATATTACATCTATATATAAACACATATTTTTGTATAGCTTATATTAAATAAATATGTATACACGTTTAATGAGTATCTACATACATACATATATATATGCAGACGGCATATGTAAACAATTGAATTCAATTCAACTCATAACAATGTTTAGTAGAGAATAGTATAGAAAATTAATTCATCGTACAGAGTTTACTCAGCAAGAGTAATTAAAGTATACATACCTACGTATTTACATACTCAGTCAATCATGAACTCTCTTATTTATTTTTATAATACAATGTATGAAATCTTTTTTAAACTTCATCAACCGCCATAACCTAACATTATTTGCAATTTTGTCCTATAACCTCAAATCTCTTTCAAGAAAAAGAATCGAAACGTTAGAACGGAAAATCATTACTTTCGGTTGAATTTTGTACCTTAAGTTTTCTGAATATTGAAATCAAATAGGGTATCAAATAATTTTTGATAAAAAAGAAGAGAACTCTCACTTTCGTAGGATCAGAGTCCAAACTCAACAAGAAGTAAATAATCAAAATTTTACACAACAAAGAGTTAGATATTGTTGTTGCTCTCCTTGGGTTTGTATCGTACGAATCAATTTTTACTTACTTAACTTCTCACACCCCTCACGTAGTGTGTGTTAATTTTATAGATTAGTGGCGGGACCTACAGTTTAAAGTGGACTCGGAACGAAAAAGGTTTTTTCAGAAAACTGGTGAGAAGAAGAAGTCTCAGTAGGAATTTTTTTTTTCGTTATGTTCGGGATATCTGAGCCCGGGATAGAACCACGGGCTCTCGACTAATAAGCCAACACTAGTACAAGACTACGGTGATCATATAATTTTTATATTGAAATTATTTCCAGGTGAAACTCCACTTAACGTCATGCTCGTCTTTAGCTTTTTTTCGTTTACAAACTAACTGTTAATGCCTTAATTCAGATCAATAAACGGATCAATGAACTTAAGACAGTGAGCTATCATATAAAATAATTATTTTTCATCAAAATATTTGTGCTCTTTAAAACTTATTTGCCTAAGTTGAGTTGCTATTTATGGTGAAGAAGTTGAATAGTTAAAAAAGCGAAATAAAATGAGTTTTTTTTAAGTTCTTTTATTTTCAGCGAAATGAAAGGATTACTTTAAAGAACTACATTTTGTATGTAGACAGTTTTCAATTATATTTTAGCTCTCCCATCATAGTGTTAATGTAAATCCACTGTGTGAAATAACACAGCAATAGTTCCAACTGGGAACGTTCAAAATACAATATTCAAGTCACATTCATTTTACATATGTAACTACTAATGATTGGCGTAATTAATTTTCATAGTGGTTTATATTAATATATTTTAAAGAAACAAATTAGTCGAAAATTTTCGTCGTCTTTAAGTCTAATTTAAAAAAACTACTTTTTCGGTGTGCAAATACTTTTGTAATTTAAAGTTTTTAAAATATTATACCATTAAATTGTAGTCATTGAACATGTCATCTAGGCAAAAATTATAATATTATTCTTTAATACAACACATTCTCAAATTTTTGGTACTCTAATTATACATTTTTTAAAATTTTATCATTAAATATTTATTAAATAGTGCCGATAATGGCACAGAGACGACAAAATTTTCGAAATTGTGGGTGGTTTAATAGGCTTCTGTGTGATAAATAATTTTTTAATTATTTGTGAAATATTTTATGATGTTTAACATTAGAACAGATTTTTTTAAAAAGGATGACAAGCTATAAATTCTTTTTAATCGCATAAATTAAAAAAAAACTATATCGATAGTTTTTATTTATTATTAGTGATTATTTTATGTTATTATTTATCTGTTAGCTTGTTATTATTACTAACATTTTGTCAAATGATTTTTCGATAATTTTATTTACATATTGCAATATCGACTCATTAAAATTTCGGAGGCGTTTTGATGTTTTGAATAATCAAATTTCACCCAAGTGTGGCTGGGTGGCTAATTGAACACAAAGTATGTATTGAAATGGCTAAAAATATAAAACTTATGGGTAAACTTTTGAGTTAATTTTTAAATGAGTTTTGCGTCTTGAAACAAATTTTATCAAATTATTTTCTATATTTCATCAACACTAAGGGAATTATTGCTACTCATTCAGTACATCGAGTTGGAAATAGAAAAATTTATTGTGTAACTAAACTAGAGGGACGGGACCTACACATCAGATTTGAAACTCTCTTCTTTGTAAGAATACATGAAAGCCATAAAAGTTGGTGAAATGACTCACAATGTAAAATTGCTCTAATGGATCAAAATATCTAGTTGAATACCACTTAGAAAAACAAAAACTCTGAACTTATCATGAACTCGTCGTGTTCAGACAACCTATCTCAATATAAATCCATTTATTATATATTTTCGAATATCATACCGATCCCAATTTAAAAATTTTAACATTGTATCGAATAACAGTTGCTTTAAGCCAACATCACTGTCTACTGTCTTATTTTAAAGTTTGTTGTTGTATTTTTGATAGTTTTAGTACTGTTATTTTACTACAGTGTTGTTAGTGCGCTTGTACTCGTATTCCTTTAGTTTCTAAACAACAAATTCAACGTGAGCACATGTATTCACTTTTGCTTTTTTACTATACAATTGTTGTAAAACAAAGCTCAAGTGGAGCTAGTGAAAATAGCGTAAGTTAACATGATAGTACAGATTTGAAGTAATGTTTCCCACCTCCTATACACCCCCTTTTTATACTAAAATATTACGTCACTTGTGTACTCTTATACACAATCACGCAAACATTTACATAAATTTGTAACTGTTGGCATACAAAGAAATGAAAAATTGAATATTTTTGTATGGGAACGAAAGAGTGTTGTTGCATTTTTCAAAATTGAAAATGCCAATTTAGTTTAACCTATTTTCCTTCTTCATCGTAAATACATATATACGAATGGATGACACAACGGTTTACATTAACTTTTCTTTTTTTTTTATAAAATAAAGCATGTATTTATGCTTATAACCATTTCAGGTTATTTAAAATAAAGTATTTGTCTTAATATTTTTTTTATAAAAATTACAATTTTTTTTTACAATTTTTAGAACAATTTCGTTTTCTTGCTCTCAGTTCTCTTATCACATTACCTTTTTACAATTGCACCGCCAGAATTACCAGAACTTTGAAAAGTCTATAAACGATGACTCATTTCATATTATGTTAACTGACGACCGGCTTCGTTTACAGTGTCGTCGTCCTGTTTATGGAGTAATAGATTTTTTATTCCTGTTGAAATTGTATTTGTGAGCCAAAGTGATAAAGTCGGTGAACAAATATTTATTCATGTAGGTATACATTTTCATGGTATACAAAATTTGTGGTGAGTGTAAGTTTAATTCTGTTTGTTGTTGAAAAAATCATCAATTGTATCCATATGGGCAATGTTCCGCTCTTCGATTCACGATTTGTGCATTTTGTTGTGCTTATTGTTAAAGTTGGAATATTATTAATTAAGGTCTTCATGTAGTTACAATTCGAAGATTAATATTTATAAATAAATAACTTATAAATAAATAACTTATTAATTTTATGTTGCTGTATGAATATTATTTAAACAGAATCATAAG
>QOCX01000173.1:111018-125596 GCA_005959815.1 Sarcophaga bullata
TTATTTTGCAATTTCAATTGCATAGTGTGTTTTTAATGTTATATTATTTTTTGTTATTTTTTCTTGTTTTTTTTTTCATTTTTCCTACTAATTTCTTTTTCCTACTAACCTTATAAATTCCTTTCTAATTCTAAATTATTATTAAAAATGCTTTCTTTAAATGTTCTTAATTTGCTTTTATCCTTTGTTATTGTAATTTTGGTTGCTCTACACAACGTTTTGAGAATTTTTTACGTTTGGTTTATTAAAAACAAAAAAAAAAATAAAATTAATTTAATTATAACAATTAATAATAGTAGCAACCAAGAAGAACGTAAAATCCGCTGTTTCTGCCCTATCTTCTACTAGCTCGTCATTTGGTACAGCTGCTGCTTCAAGCTTCAAGTAAGTTTGACACGACCAACGGTATAGATGAACAACTTAAAGCCCAAGCTCTAGCCGAGGAAGAAGCTGCTATGAATCAATATAAGGTTGTAATAATATATAATAAATAATATTTTAATATCGTATACATATATATACATATGTATAACTAACTATATTTTATATTGAATGATAAATTAATCTTTTTTTTATTTTGTTAATAAAGCAACATAAAGTTTCGTCACCCACCAGCGGCGGTGCTGCTGCTAACGCTGCATTAACAAATCCATTCTTATCGTCTCCACCAGCTGCTGCAGCTGGTCAGCCGATAGTTGATTTGTTTGGTGCTGCCTCAGCACAGCCAGGCTCTGGCTCCACCGCTGCTGCTGGTAATACTAAAGCTTCAGATGATTTACTTCAAATTGGGTAATCCATTTGCCCGATATGTTGATGCTCCCCTGGCGGTGGTGCTGGAGGCGTGCTACAGGTGCTCAGAAATTCAAATAATATTTGGATAATAATAATGGTAGAAATTTTTATTTATTATTTCATATTATTTTTATAAGTTTAAAATAATTTTATTTTTATTTATTTTATTTACCTACGTTAAAGAATATTAATATGCAATTTTTTAGAGCATTTTGTTTTTATTCTTCTCCATTGAGTATGTAAAAATTAACTGCAATTAGTTTTTGTTTCTCCCCCGGAAAATATTTGAGGTCTAGCTTTTACTATTTAGCAAAAGAAAAAAAAATTGATACAACTCTAAGTATTTCAATCAAATAAATTGAAATCTAATATTTTCTTCGTGGCCATTGTCTGCCAACCGTAATAAAACAGAATATTTTTATTTTTGTTATTATAAAATTATTAAATTGTTAGAAGAAATTATCCTTTAGTCATCGAGATGCCTATAGCAACTTTTTTGTATATGAATATCTAAGAGCTGAGGCTAGTGGTTTAAAATATACACATCATGCACTGCTAAAAAAATATTCATGGTTCTTTCGATAAACGATTAGCGATACTAATTCAAATATTTGTAACAAGATGTAAACTTACAATTTTTTTTAAAACATCATACATGATGATGAAGTGAGAGTATATCTTGATCTAAAAGCCTGCTGTCAGTGCCAAATAAATGAATGTATACTGATCGTTGATACACCGAACTAGTTTCAGTACACACAAAACTCATTCGTTGGCTCATGTTATATTAAATTAATTTCCTTTTTTCAGTTCATAGCCTGTCATGTTTTCTCCATATACATACATCAATATGTTAAATTCCGAAATCATTAACTTACAATGTAGGCGCGATTGTTATCTGTAACCATCTTCTTATCTGTAATCGCCTTCTGCCTATTAAATATTAAACTTTTTGTAACAAATGTAGTTAATTTATGTACACAAATTTAAAAGAATCATATGTATTGATTACGGCTACTTTAAAAAATCCATTTAATTATCCGAACAGAGTTGCATTCCTCTATACACTTACCAAGTTTGAACCAAAAATTTTACACGATATAATTTTTTATTTTTAAAATATTTATTATTTTTTTTTTATATTTAAGGCCAATAGCAAATCTAGTTTTTTTTATATCCCTTTGAAATTATTATTATAAAATTATAATTTTTCTTTCAAATTTTTCCAATATCTTATAATTTTATTTAATATTTCAATATTTTACTAGTTTAACTACAATACTGATGCATTTAGTTTAAATACTATTTTAATATTCTTAAAATATAGCATTTTTCACCTTTTTACAAATATTTTATTTTATTTAAAACTAAATAAAATTATTTTTTCCTTTAAGGTTTCAATGGAGCTGCTGTACCTTCAGCTGCGGCAAACGCTTTTGTTTCCGACAGCAATTTTTCATCTGTATTTGGTAACACTGAACCAGCCGGTAAGTTTATGTTTAATGGATTATATTTTTAATATTTGTTTTGATTTTTCTTTTAAAAATTAATTTATTTATGGTTCTCTTTTAACTTCCCTCTCGAAAGATAAAGTTTCCCTTTGTTTTTTATTAACCATTAATTTTACAATAGACAATTTATATAATATTGTTATATACTGTTTTAAAATAACTTAATAAAACTGTTAATAATTCTTAAACAAAGAAATCTATTCTATACATACATAATTCCAAACAATTTAGTATTTATTTCTGATTTAACAATTTTATTTGTAACATTTGTGTTTGAATATTTTATTTGTTTTCTTTGGTTTGGTTTAGAACAATAATATTATTAACAATAATAGCATGTGAAGCGCTGTTTTAACTAACAATACATTTATTGATAATATACATAATCTGTATATGTTACATTTCATGTTAAATACTAAGACTTACACATAATATCTATCGACGAAAATATTAATCTTGAATTTAATTGTGATTTTTTAAATTTTTAATTTTTTATGTTTCTTTGTATAAATTGTTATTGATTTATAAATGTTAATTTAGTAATATTTAAATATTGTGTTGTTTTTATATGTATGTGTATATGGTTTATTTAATTAAACAAAATTTCGATTTTTAAAAAATTCTGCACCCACTTGAAGCATAAATATAATATCGTTAGTATTATATGAATTTTTTTTGTTCTTTATCACTCCTATCCATTAATAATAAGCGAAAGTTGCGTTGGCGTGGAAAATTAATATATTTTCGCACGAAAATTGTACTCCCAAATTCAACGTAAAATATCAAAGTACTTTGAATAAGAATTATAACAATTTTGTTTAAAAGCTCTAAGTGAGTGTAAAGTATGCTTAGGATTGGTCTAACAATTTCATTATAGCAGGAAACTAAGCAACAGCAAATTATCTAGTTTTATGAGAACTCAAATAAAGTATACCTTGATGCCAGTTGAAACAAGCCCCCAGTCACACTAAGCTATATAGGCCAGCTCTATTGTCACCATCTGCACTTCAAATGGTTTGGGGATAAAGAGTTCCTATAAAAATTATAAAGTTGAACGGCTCACTGTGCCTATATTAGGCATCACCAGGTGGTTTCTGGTGATAATATACCGTACAGGAGAAAATTTGGGGTATCAGGTGTTTATTACCTTAGTTAGTTCTTGTGACGTTTTCTGATTGAAAAACCACTCTAAGTTATGGCCATAAGTTGTGCATAATGCTTTTCTGCAGTTGTCGACAACAATGTCGGCTTAAGAGTGTTATTACAATTCTACTCTGTCGAGCATTATGTTTTCCTTCTCGACATTATAATTGTTCTCATAATAATTATTACCCAATAACACAAACGTTCCCTTATTAATATAAAAATGTATGAATTCACGACTGATGCCTCCAGTGATCCCAATGTTACAAAAGCACTTTCAAGCTCAAAGAATGAGATCCACTTAATTGAGCATGGCAGTCTCAACCGATCTTCCTTTCTTCAAACATCAGTGGTCAATGTTTTGTAATCACCAATGATTTTCTTTAGGATCTTCAAAGGGGTTATCGGTTTAAAGCCCTTTCGGGCAATTTTGTTAACCTTAACAGTATGTAAGTCCCTTATCTGGAACGTCTTACAATTAGTCCTATTAGTTGTCTGCGACACTGAATATTTTTTCGAACTACTGTATAAACACTACTAGGCCTGTTTCCTCAAGAACCGAATTAAAAAGGGTCTACAGAAAACCCCGCAAAATTGTTTTCCTTTCTTATGTAAAACATAAAGAATTTAACGAAGAAAATGTTGTAATTGTATTGCTTGTTTTAATAACAATAAAAATGTATATTCAGTTTATAAGTTCAAAACCAAAGTGAATGAAAAATTATTTTTACAATTTAACATAAAAATGTCAATGAATCATAGTTATTCTATAATTTCAATATAGCACATAAAAATGTAGCAAATGTTTAACTACAATAGTAATTAATTCAACACAGCTGCGTGGCTTTGTACCTACTGCACGTAGTATGGTTTTTATCCGAAGTACAAATTACTTGAATGTCTAATTGAATGTGCAACATTCACATCGAGCATAAGGTCTATGTAACTAAGCTCGTAATAATAAAATATAATCTTTAATTGTATTCTAATACGATAAATAAATTATAATTCGAGGTGGTGTAGAGTTGTTTTAGTTTTTATTTATTAATGAATCCTTTTTTAAAGAAATATTTTTTAATTTGAATTATTTTTCCCTTTTTCTTTTTTATATTTTACTTAAAAATTTTTACTTCGAAATTTGATCGTATCGTAATGAATGAAAAATAAACAAATAAATATGTGTGCGTATATAATTGGTATATTTCAAATATGAAATAAAAAAAAAATACCTAAAAATGTTTAAAAATAGCAACTGGAGCAGCATTAGCAAATCCATTTTTTGATTCAATGGAACCACAAAACTTATTTAATACCTCCACATCATCGTCGCTATCATCATCAGCAATTAATAGTGTAGCGAGTGTAGCCAACGTAGCCAACAATCCGACTTCCATTGCCTCCAATACAAACTTATTCATGACGCCGTCATCTCAACCGACTTCTCTGACATCAGGTGAATTAAAATTGATCTAAACAAATACAAATTAAAATTTGACAAACGTTCAAAAAAAAAAAAAAAAAAAAAAGCAAAACCTTTGCTTTCAAAAGCGGTTTTTTGTATTCCATTTATTAAAAACAAAAAATAACACTCATCACTTGTACTTGTACTCCTTCACTTTACTCCACTCCACCGTACTCAGTACTCCTCAGTCAGTATTTATTGAACTCTTTAGCAGTTTTTGTTTGTTGTAGTTGCAGTTACAGTCAAAATCATTCATTCTATGAATAGCATTTTTGTAAATCTCCTCTAATTGTACGCTCTGCTTATGTTTATCTACTGCTACTTTCGCTCATACATTTCTTGTAATGGAGATGTATGTACCGTTTACCATTGTTTTTACTGTATTTGTAAAAGTGTTTAAATGAATTCGTAAAAAATGTCCTTTTGGACCTTTTGAGAATATGTTAATGCCCTTTTGAGTTTGTTTTGCTGCTTCCATTTGTTTTATTTTTAGTTGAAAGTAATTTTGTTTTTTGATTAATTTTTTTTTCGTCTAATTTTGTGTACAAATTTATTTTTATATTTATTTTTTTTATTCAATTATATTTCAGTTTAAATAGAAATTGATTTTTGTTTTTGCTTTATTGAAAACTATTTGTTGAAAATTGTGTTTTAAGTCGTATTCATTAATTGTGCGCCTGTGCCTAGTATTGCTATTGGAATCATAAAATATATTTTTGTTTTAGTATTAATTATGGAATTTATTTTAAGAAAGATAGAAAACTTTTAAGACTAAGATAATATTTATGAAGACTTATTATATTAAAAGGAAGGATTGGATCTTAAGTTTATTTTTAAGTATACAAGACAGCCATTTTTCAATTTTCTATGTAAAGTTGATTAGTGTGTATCAGATTTTCGATCTACGATTAACTTTAAAATATGTATGTATGAATGAATTATAAGGAATATTTAAGAAATTATATATGCATTTATATCATTTAGCCAGTTCACAAAGTGTTAAATCGTAGCATAAACGATGTTTTTTGTTTTGTTTTAAAGTCAAGGAAATCAGTATATTAAAGAAAAATCATCAGTATATACAGTGGCTCAAATGTATAATTGTACACCTAATTATGAGATTATACAAATGAAGATTTTTCCTCCACTTCACTGGAAAATTTCAAAAAAATTTTAAGATAGATTAGACAATGTATAATACTTAGCAAATTTTATTTGAAAATATTTTTAAAACAAAAATGGATAACAATATTGTTACGTTTTTACCTTTTAAAAACGTTTAAAATATGAGCTCGTAGATTGCAAATAAAAATAAAAATAAATTTGTGTTTAATTTTAATTAAATCCTTTATTAATCACACAACTTTTGTTCACAATTGATTCTAACAACAACAATTGCTTTATTTGTTATTCTAGTTGTTTATGCTCTTTGCGATAAACAATAACAATTACTACCAAAGTGTTCTGTCGATCTTTGTAACGGAGATCTTCAAACCACGATTGGTTTACTTCACACGCAGCGCGTCTTCACACAAGACTGACTGAACTTCTACTCCGATCCTTCATTGCTTTGCTTTGCCTTTTATATTACGACGTAAACAGTCTGATGATATGTTCTCGTAGGCGAAGGTTCTAGTCTTCGCCTTCAAGAGAATTCTATGAATGTAAACAACATGTTTACATTCATACTGTTTGCATGCTTTGTTAGTGTACGTTGTTTACGCTTGTCCCTTGCTGTTGTTGTTGTTTGTTGTTTACTTGCTTATCCCTTTTCGTTGTACTGATATTGTTGTTTTATTCTTCTTTATTTGTCAATTAGGCAAACAAAGTCCTGTTGTTGTTTTTGTAGCTTTTGTTTAACATTTTAATATTAAACGAAGTTACACCATTTCCATTTTCGTAACAAAATTAACAAATTTAATGTCAAACGCATAATTGAACAGTCAAATAAAAGGCACTGTTTTAACACTTGGAACCAAAACCTTTTGCTTTTATTGCTGCTACCAAACGCAGAGGCATCGACCACACGAGATTGCAAATGTAGAGCTTATGGGCAATTTTTTCCTAATTTTCTCAAGATGTTGAGATCAAGGGCCTGTGCCGGTGTAGATTTGAACAATTACGCATAAGCTATAGGTTCACTACGAGCTTCGAGTCTGCAAAATAAACTTTAAATGTAAGTTTAATTTCTGTCATGGTTTCACAACGGAACTAATTAGTAATGCAGCCAAACGGCTATACCATTCCGTACAACTGTTTGTAATTGCTTCGGCCATTTTCGGATGTTATTGAGAGCTATTTTAAAAAGTCCAAAGTCTATTCTATTGGCTTCTTAAGAAAGTCAAATCGAACATGATTACTTATGTTATAGCTTAACAACAAAGTTTTTGTTTTCACCACTGAACTTTATTTTCTATTACGAAAATACTATTAGGATGATAAGTTGTTGACATCAAGTCGCTCTTCTATGTGTATAGGACAAAACATATACACAACATATATTAGTCATATAATTTCATTTCTCCTCATTACGATTTTATTGAAAAAAAAAATTATTGAAATAAATATTAATTTTTACGGTTTTACGCAGAAATCTCTAAAGAGTCAATTTAATTTTCAATGTATTTTTTTTTTTCTACATTCATCTCTATCATATTATTTATGATATTATTACCTTTTTGTTTTGCCTTACCAAAAATCTATCGTAAGCATGAACATTCTTTGCAAAAATTTGTTCATATTTCAGCGAGTTCACTGTACATATTGTCCATATCTTGTTTTCATATTTGATATTAACCTTTAGTCAGTGTTATGATGAGTGACGGGGACCTTCACTTTAATGTTGACTGCGAACTTCAGAACTTTTTCATGGCAAATATTTACTCCCAAAGCTACTGAGCCGAAATTTTTTTTTTGAAATGTCAGAACATAGTACAATATTTTATAATTTAGAAATAATACAATACTTTGTGAATTGGTTAATTTTGATTTAAATGAATTATGGTTATAAATCTTTTATATTAACATTTTATTTTACATTTATCTTTACCTAATTGAACGTAATTAGCTATTAAGTTTTATTTAATACGTATTTCTATATTACTTTAGGATTATTTAAATTATTATATTCTAAAAACCTACTCAACATTCTAAAGTAAAAAGTTTAAGTTATTACGGTGGTGGTTAAAACATTTTATCTGTAATATAACATAACATTTAAATAAATTTGCTTGCTTATTATATAGTAATTATTTTATTATTTCCTTTTTAAATCATTTTTTATTACAATTATATACAACTCTACAATAAAGGGAATTTGTTATGCGCAAAAAAAAAAATGAATTGCTTTGATAAAAACCATAATAAAATTATATTAAAATAATAATAAATCATTTAATGAAATTATACCAGTATTCTTGGGATATTGATACTTCCGTTTAAAAGTTGTTTTGATGGATAAAAGAAATGTTTATGTTCACGTTTACTAAATACATGAATTAATAAAAGATTTTAAAGTTAAATTTCAGCCGCTGTAGGTGTTTTCAATTTCATGTGATATTGTGATTAGAGTTGAAATATAACGACAACTTAGTCCAGCAAATGCTTTGCTGCATTGTGAGCATAAACAATTCACAAGAAGCAATTTGACTTTTTACCTAGACCCAACGTCCTTCCATAAAGCCTGTGAAAATTACTCTATTTTCAGTCCACATTTATCAGACTTACACCCCGTGTGTGTATTCATTTAGAAAAAATTGGAAGATCAACAGTTAGTTAGAAAATTTTGTGAAATACCCTCAGATGACATTCGTATTACGGGTAAAGCCATCTATAGTCCGCTTAGTCCGTTATTTTACAAAAAATTAATAATGGTTCTACAATATGCTTAAGTTTTTAACAATAACAATCAATAAATTTTTTACCTTTTATTTTAATTATAAAATCTTCTATAACGATACAAATGTCCCTTGTTAATAAAACGTTAACATTGTTTTTTTTTTGTTATTTTATATTAATTAATTTTGTTTTTTTTATTCTCTACCTTTATCTCTACTTTAATTCATTCTCTTTCACTCATAGTTTATGTCCCCTTTTAGTATTATTAATTTTTATTAAAAAATTGAAAATTGTTAATTTTATTAAAAAAAAAAACAAAAACAAAAACAAAATAATATAGTCCAACAACAAATTCATCAATATTTATTTGCAAATATATTTTTTCTTCTTCTCTTTTTATGTTTTTTATTTAATTTAAACAAATACAAAACATCCATCCCATTTATTTGTCTAAAAAAACTGTGGTGGCACAAATCTTAATAAACAAAAAATAAAAACAAAAAAACAAAAAAAAAAACAAACAACAATAAATAATAAAATTATGTGTAAAAATAATGGTGGAATCTCACATAAAAACAATAATTACAAATAATAAATCTATAAACAATATGGTGCCTAATATATATATCTTTATATGTATTTTTTTTAATTAATAATAATAATTGTGTTTTTGTGTTACATAAAATTATCATAACGGTTTTGTCAATTATTGAAATTCTCATACGGACATAAACCCATTATCGATCATCCTTTCTTTTCTTCCTCTGAATTCATTAAAAATTATAAATTAAATTCTTTTTGTAATTTATAAATTTAATCCTCTCTCTCTCTATGTGTGGTGTGTGTGTGTGTGCGTGCTGGTGTATTTCATTTGTAAATTATAATTTATATTGCTGAAAATGCACTAAAAAAAATGCAAATTAAAAAAAAATAATCCACAACACAAATCATATAAAAATTGTTAAACAAACAAAATCAAACAATATTCTCTGCGCATATCACATTCCATTGTCCTCACTGTATGTAAAAAAAAAAAATAAAATTAATTATAAATATGAAAAAATCAAATCAAATCAACTAAAATAAAAAAGGCTTTGATGCTTTGGGTGATGTTTTAAAACCCGGCATAACCTCTAATACTACAACAACTGCTGGTAACGCACCAGCAGGCAATCAAACAAATATTAATAACACAGGTATTGCTTCCCAAGATCAACTACTTCACAACCAACAACAACAGCAACAGCAACAGCAACAACCAGCCAGCACTGGAAAACTATTAACTGGTGATTTGGACAGTTCTTTAATGTCTCTTGTTGAAAATCTTAATATAAACAAATCAGCTACAACAAAGTGAGTAAACCGTACAACAAAAATGAAAACTATTCACTTTACTGAACTCCCTATCTCTCTGTGCACATCCCCGCTCTCCCAATATACATAATTCATTCATTTTCATTTCATATTTTACTCATTATAAACAAGCACATACATATGTACGTACAAATGGATGTATATATATATATATATGTATGCATACACCGTAGTTATTAATCCAATATGTTTTAAAACTCAATATAGTCTTTGTCCTTAGCGTCCGTCCATTCAATGTTGAAATATTATTGTAATACTTTTTTAATTTAATTTTAGAGGATAAAGTAAATGCCATAATATAAATATACATATCTACACATTTCAATTCTTTAGGCTAATTATAACATAAACTATCATCTCTCTCGCTCTACTTCTATATCGCTGCACACACTGTGGTTAAATCAAATTTGTAATATTTCTATTATTACAAGTGGAATACTGCTTAGGGTATTCGACAAGTACTGTCAAAGAGATTGAGCATAAACTCTCATATTATTTATGACTAAAGCAACAATAAGCGACAATAACTTAGTTTCTATCATTTGTGTGTTAGTAAGTTAAAAATGTGACAGAGATAGTTCTAATACTTCGGAGAGACGCGGAACATTTCGAAATTTTCTTCCTCTTATATAAAGTAGTTTTTTAAACTTTTAAAACGAATGCAATTGCAATATTAGTCGAAGAATGTAGAATATGTATGATTATATACAGTCAGATGTTCTGGCTAAGTTCTACGTGTTGCACAAAACATAAAAAAACTAAAAAAGACAGATATAACATATAATACTTCTATCGTAGCTGAAAAAAAACTATAAGATTTTTAAGCCCTAAAGCATTTCATATCAAAATGAAATGGATTAAATAACGAATACAATAATTAAAAAAACTGAACTTAAAACTGTTTTACAATAGTAAGGAGTTTGATTTTAAGGAATTACTTTAAAATTCGATGGTATCAATCTTCAACAATGGTAATTTCACAGTGGTTGTCAGGTAAACCAGGAGTAGCATTAAGAAGACAACTTTAAAAATTTTAAAGAGGCTTATTGTCCTCAGCTAGAGTAAATAAAAGAAAAACATCAATACCCTGATATATATCCGTTCGGATATCTGTTCCACTTTTAATTTGGATACTTAATGCTAAGAGACATTTGAGTATTTTCATACGCTATGATTTTTGATACTTGTGATCCCAGCTTTAAACTTTTTCAAACATATTGGATTAATCGATATAATTATGAAAAAAAATTTGTTTCATTATTTGACTAAAATGCAACTAAAAATTTGAGATGTTAATGCATTCCTATTCCAAATTCGTAACCCTCTTACCATAAATCTAACATTTTCAAAATTAAATGTTCAGTTATGATTCACTGCACATTTATTCTTATATTCCCTTAATTAACTCTGTCATACTCGTACTCATACTATCTAATTATTATATTTGTATTGTATCATCCATTCATTCATTCATTTATTCATTATATAAAAAAAAAAAGAAAAATAAATCAAAGCAGAAAACAAAAACTTCTTCCCATTATATTCATTCCATAGACCTGTGCAATGGAATTCACCTAAAAATACTGCGAAACCTGGTGCTAATTGGACACCTCAACCTATGGCTGCAACTACGGGTGCTGGCTATCGTCCAATGGTGAGTGTCATTCTCTCTATCTTTCTGTCTTTGATTCTGTTTTTTTTTATTATTATAATTATAATTATAATAAGATATGGAAACAAACAAAAAAAGGAAAAAATAAACCTTAAAATACAGATTTCAAATATTTTTTTTGCTTCTCTTTCTTTTTTCAAAACCAAAAAAAAAAAGAAGAAAATAATTGCTTTTTAAATCATTTTTTTTGTTTGTTTTATTTTCTAACATAAACATTAACAAAATATAAGCATAGTTAAGTTTTATTTTAAGAAATATGCATAATACAGCGTTAATGTTAAAATCATAAGAAATGGGATTAATTTATTTCATTGAAATTTGTGCCAAAAACAACAAAAAAAAAAAAAAGAAAAAAAATTAGGGTCGATAAATATTTCATTTTTACTTGATGAACATATCACTTCAATCGTTTTAACACTTTCTTAATTCGATTTATTTTATTTTCTTATTCCCACACCGTAGTTAATTAATTTTAAATTCTTTTTTATTTTTCTCTATGCATTTCCTTATTTTGTAATTGTATGTTTAATAATAGTGATTGTTTTTCCATATTTAAATTTATCAAGTTACAAAGCAACAAAGCTACAATTGTTGATAATGCCATTATTGTCACCTTTTTTCTGAGATCTGATATTGAGAGCAATAATGACGTTTGTTCTCCATGTTTCTAAGCTTTAGATCGTATTGATCATACTTTCAAGTAGTCGTGTGTTTTATTAGACGCGAGCTGGTGGTTGAAAACCCCAAACAAAACTGCCATTTATTTATAATTGCCATTAAAAATTTTCACAAATATTCTGTCGTTCAGAATCAACTTTAAACTGTAATCTTCCTTCTTTTCCTATTGTGAATGACGTTCATCACATATCATACATATTCATTAGACCTTTGTGAGATTGAGACGAACGAGTATCACTTACTTACGTCTAACCTGCCTGCGATTTTCATATAGGGTTGCATGGTAAAGACATAACTTGAATGTTGTCTATTGCCTTATAAAAGCGACAGTAATTATAGGTCATCGGTAATAGTGGGTGGCGTAAATGCCAAACAGTCAAGAGCTTTTGATATCACAATAGGCATTGGCATTTGATATTACAATAAGCAATCGTTCGTGCTCTCTACTAACAACATCAAATAAATTCGACCAAAAAATTAAGGTTTATCTACCATATACTGGACAAAAGACGCATTATTAACTGTGGGATATGCGATGTAATTTGTTTCACAATTTTATAAAAAATGCCACGACATAAGAGCTCTAATGATGGTAGTCATAGTCTTGAAGATAGTGTGTTAGCTTACTGGAAGATCAAGTAAAGAAATACGAAGAAAATAAAGTATTTCTTTAGATGATATTGTCTCAGTAGTCTTCTGCGAAAACTCTGAGCATGAATTGTCATCACAAGCTTCTCAAATCTATCGCTTGGAGTCGATGTTTGCCTCCACATAGGGCTAATGATCATTTGAGTAAGTAATGTGCTCTAATGATGAAATGTGCATTACGCAATGCATTTCAGAAAGAAATTGTTGTAAATTATGTTTAATTAGCTTATGAAAGAGTACTGCTTTTCATTTTAATAGTGCAACTAGAGGACTCTTTCTCAAATAATAATCGTTTAGAAGTCTTTCTTTTTGCTACAATTTACAAAATTTTTTTCCCAAATTCAAATTTAAAGTTCACATATACGGTATCCGCTTGCTTTCCTTCTATATCATATTTTGCTAGTCCTAACTAGTTTAAGCGTGATTTAGAGAGCTTGGTTTGATTGACTGGCCTATACAGTATTACTTGACGGTTGCTTTCGGGTCGAGCTAAATAAAGACCATACATAATGTGCCAAGCCACTTGGCAGAAAGTGTTGTTCTTAGCCAACTTAAAGAATAGAATACTCTTGGATTGATTAATGACAGATTGCTGAGTCTTCAGTACGTATTAATGTATGTGTATAACCGTTACTTCAGTCGAACTACTCTCTCAATCAATCGTACCTAATCTAAGCTAACTTATGTGAAGAAAAAATAAAATGCCACGCAGTTAAATGGAATTCTATATGAAATGTAAATTTTTCCTGTTATGATGTAATCATTAAGACAATTCAGATGATTCGCACTTTCGAAAATGGTGAATTATTAATTAATATAATATTTATTAATACAGATCTGTCTCTGTAGTTGAAGCGTTAACTTGCTTATAGAAATTTGTATTAAATTATAATTTTCTAAATATTGTTTTTTGCGAACTTTTATATTGGACACGCAAATACCTTTCGAGATTTATGTGGTTTAAACATACAATAACAAAATAATTATTTTCTTAATTTCGGAATGTATACTACTTTTTAATACTTTTCTTAAGCTAAAAAACAAGACGTGCTATATTATTTATTTATTTTTCCTTATATTAAAAGTGCACAAATATAATTTTTTTAAATACAAAATATTTTTTTAGTTTATCATTATTTTGCAAATTAGGAAAATGCAAAGGAGGAAGAAATATTTATTTTTATAGGCTATAATTTTTCTATAATTCTATTGTATTTTTATTTTTCTCTATTTACAATTTTATTTTAATTAAGTTTTATTTTCATTTGATTATTATTATTATTTTTTTATTTTTTTTATTTTTTTTTAATTTTATTTCCCAACTAACTTGTTTTTATTTTCCCTCTTTTTCTTTTTATGTTTTGTTTTTCCGTAATATTTTTCTGTTTTGATTTGGTTTTAAATTAAATCGTTTTGGAAACTCTATCTATGACCACCAAAAATAAAAAAATTGAAACAAAA
>QOCX01000173.1:125618-139281 GCA_005959815.1 Sarcophaga bullata
CAATTCATTTCAACAAATAACAATCAATCAACCAACCTACCACCTTCAACAAATTACTAAAAATTAAAATCGAAAAAAATCAAAAACTGAAAACTGTAACTGCCACCTTAAAAACTAATATTGATAATGATAACAATTATTTATAATTAAATAAATCATATAAAATTAATTTAATTATTTAATACTATTCATAAAAAAATCAATAATATATTTTTTGTGTAAAATAATTTAAAAAAAAAAAAACAAAACAAAATCCAATTGAAATTGAAATTGATTGTATTAGGCACATGGCATGACTGTAATCCTGCCTAATCACAATTTAATCATCCGTTATAACTATGCTAGTTATCCTGTAATACCAAATTATATGCAGGTAAGATTTATTTTACTTTTATTTTTATTTTCCTTTTTATTTTTCTTTACTTATTATTTCGTTTTGTTTTTTTATTAATTTTATTATTATTATTATTATTTCGTTTTTTTTTTTGTGATTTTGCTTATGATTTAAGTTTTGGTTTGGTTTGGTTTTTTTATTTTTTTGATTATAAATTAATACAATAACTACTACTTAATTCACATGAAAATAAGAACTCATCAATCATCATTCTTTCTTTTCCAAGTATTTAGAAACGCGTATTTCTTTCTCCACTAATATTGAGCCTTCTTCTAATTAATTGATACTCTACTCTTTTATTCTATAAAATGTTTCAGAAAAATAGCACAAGTAGTTTGTATATTTTGTAGTCTATATAAATATAAATATATATACTTACTATATATATACTTACTATATATATACATATATATATATAATTTTATTTTTTCATGTACGATTTTAGTTTACATATTTAATTAGTATTTCGTTTTTAATTGTAGTTTAAATTTGAACTCAATAGGAAATGAAACTTTAAATTATTAAAATTTTATTTTTCCGAACATGTCTGAATTTATTAGCCGCATAATAACGCTGAAGGAAGTTTGAAGTTGGCAAAAATTCTAAAATGGAAATAAAACAATACAATTCTATTGGACAACAACCGTTGAAAAATTAAAAGAACGCTTCTTAAGAACATATCGTTCACGTTAAATGAAATGAAAATATCCCAAAAAATTTTTAGACCACATTGAGACAATAATTGTTCCGATTAATAACTAAATGCCAGAAAACTTAAGTGAAAAAATTCAAATTCCAAATCCTCTGTTTGTTTAAATATTACCTATTTTCTATATTTATGGTCGTATTGGATGGATGAATTACGGGCATCGAGATCGCAATAAATTCGTATCTAAACAAATTTCGTTTGTATAAGTTTTTCTGATAATAGGACTTCGATAGTTTGCGAAACGATATTATTAATAAAGTATTGTAAAAGATAAAAAAGCATAATCAACGCTAACGAGTGACAAAAACTCAAAGTAAAAAAAGAGTTCTTCTAAATCTAGAATGACATCGACTGCTAGAGTTAGCCCCTTGAATCTTATATCCTCATACGGAATCTTTAAGTCGATTTGCTTTGGAGATTATTTTATAAACTGATCCCATTATATATTTTTTTATTTTATTTATTTATTTATTTATACTTCTTTACCCGGTTACTCAATGAAATTAGAAATGCCTTGTATTTCTACCGGCAATTTAAATACTCTATGATTTTATACATATTAAAACAATTATTCATGCATGCTCCCAATACTTTTGCTATTATCCATTTACTTCAAAATGATTCCAGTCTCATTCATTGTGCATGTGAAAAGAAACCAAGACTTCTATATTTTTTTTTCTTATAAATTATTTATTTTCATTTCAAATACTGATTCTGAATTGTTGTAAACGGTTATTCGAAGCATAACCTATGTTTTTACAACTAAAATCAAAATATAGTCTTTAATTTTTCTAAAAAACTTTTTTAGAGGCTTGAACAGTATTCGAATCTAGTCAAAATTCATAAAGTTGTTCTTCACTTGCAATAAATTCACTGTTTAGTACGTAATAAGTCAACACATTAACCACTAGACTACGGTAACTTTATATACATATCGCAGAATACGTACAATCAATATAGTAAACCGTCAGTCGTTATCCAAGCACTGAAGACATGTAAACGCTTCTCCACATATTGGTGGGAGTATAGTTGAGTTTTCATATATGAAAAGATGCTTTTATTCTTACCGTATGAACTAAAGAAGAGGGAACAAAAAATGGTAGTTGCAATGTAACGTCATTCAAATTACAAAATTTAATCTTACAAAACGCTTATCCTTAAAAAATTTATAAAAGAAATCACCGGACCAATCTTCCCTTAATTGGGTATTACTTATTATGCCGTCCTCTGGAGAAATTAATTTAAATGAACGAAGATTTGTAAAAAATAAAGAAACCGCATTAAAATTTATTTCAATTCATTTCATATTTTATATCCAAGTTAAGTTATATCTTTCCTGTTGGGTTCTTGAAGTTTTGTTTGTATTTTATTTTAAAACAATAAATTTAACTTTGACTAGACTCGAGAGTTATTGAGAATGCTATTAAAAAATCTTTTCTGTTGGGCACTTTAAATTTTATTTTTTCTTTGATTTAAGTAAACGTTTAACTTTAATTTAACTTCAAAAATACGATAATACTGAAAATGTTTGATAATTTGTCAGCAACAAACAAATGTAGAAGCAAATAATACAATATTTTACAATGCAATAACAAAATACCATATAGCTACAACAACAACTTGTTTGAAATGCATGGATTTTTTTTCTTAGTATACTTTTGTAATTGCAGAAACATGCGAAACGAATTCTAAATCTCTACACTTGAGTTTTTGTTTAAATGAAATTTATAAAATTTTAAATTTATGAAAAACCTTTGTTTTTTCGTTTGTTATTAGCAGGGAATGCCGGTGATGGGACAGCCAATGATGGGACAAGCCTCTTTGACTGGCGTACCACCGACGATGCAACAGCCGATGGTAATGCAAAGTAATCCGGCTGGCCTTATGCAAACGACAAGCCAAACACAAATGCAAACAATGATGCAAACAAATGGCAGTGGTAATAAATCATTAGATCCATTTGGAGCGTTATAAATACATTTTCTAACTAAAGATAATTTCTATAAATTACAATAATAACAAAAATATAAATATATAAAGATAATAATTAAAATGGAAAAATAAACAAACAAAATGAAAAAAAACAACAAAGAAAATATGAATATTATGATTAAAATAATGAATAAAAACAGCAACAAAAAAAGAAACAAATTTACTATATTCCCTATAAACAAAACAAAGATTTAAGTAAATGCAAAACAAAAAAAAAAAAAAAATTAACAAAAAAAATAGAAATGTTGAAAAGAGTAATTAAAAAAGTATAATTAAATAAAAATAAAATATATTTATATTTAAAACTATATTATATATATAAATGCAACATGAAAACAACTTTAAACTATAAATTATTAGTTTATATAATAACTCTATATATACATATATATACAATTATGAAACAATACATAAATACATGAATATTATAATACATACATATATACAATACCTATTTATATACATAAAGATTATGAAAAACAAAAATGAAATTAAAGAGAAATCTATACAAATAATAAGAATAATAAAACAAAAAGCAAAACAAGAATGATTATTACGTTATATACCTTACTTTAAATACAATAGAATTTACTTTTCTCGTTCCCAATATGCGGCTTTATTTATTCCACAATGTCATATTTCCTTAATTCCTTTTTTTTTTTTTCAAGAAAATAAATATTTTATAATGCATGTTAGTAGCAGTCAGACCAAATATACTTATATTATATTTATGTATATAAGCATGCATTCATATATTATTTGTTCTTATGATAAATTTTTATTGTCTGTCTTTGATAGAATGCATCATTCATCCTTTAAGCAAGAAATCAATTTTCATGGTTGTTGAGCCACTTTAAATTTTAAACGGGGAAATCAACATTTTTGTTTGTTTATTAAAAATTTCAATAAAAGTTTTAATAAGTTTTCTAAAACTTTCATAAACAAAACAATTCTACATGTACAGTTATATGAAGATTAATTTGAAAATTTTCAAATTCTACCTTAAGTAAGAAAACTAAACTTTAAACACACAAAGTTAGTTTTTCTCTGAATAGGACAACTGTAGAAATAAAGCAAAACATAAAATTTGTTTTTTATCTAAAAATTTATACCAATATTTATTAAATTATGGTTTTTTTTTATTTACTAGAGTTTTATTAAACATTTTCCATAGAAAATGCATTACTAAACATCCAATAAATGGCAAATCTTTTCACTAACATCAGTAGTTTTGTTTTCAATTCGTTCCAGTAGTAGAATGAATATTGTTTTATTAATAAAATCTCGTTGTAATTAAAAAAGTGCAAAATCTGGCGAATATTTTCAAAGATCCGAATACTGATGCTATACAAAATAAAATAAATCACTTAGAAGTATCTTTTCACTAAAAAATTAAAATTTTTAAAATATGTCGTAAGTTTCCTTCAATTATCACTAAACAATCTTGTTTCATTTTTATTGTTGTTACTACGACTGTATATATTTTTAGTCTTGGAAAGAGCCTGAATATGTTTATGTATTTATTTTCTTCCTAATATTTAGGGAACAGAAAACAAATTTCGAGGGAACATTTACAATAAGAGAAATACAACTGATATCAAATAATTTTGTGTCTGAAATTGTTTCGTCTTGAAAATTGGATTGTTTACGCACGTTAGAATAGAGCGAAAAAGTTGTAATTTTGCGTAAAATTTTATTCAGCATTTCTTGTTAATTTATTTATATAAAAATTTTTTTTGCTAACTTATCGAATGACCAGGGTGTGTCTAGGAATATGGAAGAACAGATTATGTGTGCATTTTTTTTTTGGGTACTCTATTATTACAATTTAGTAATAATAGTTTAGCTTAATAGTTTAGCTTAATATAATCTTAGATTTAAAATATTTGTTCTGTTCTTTTTCTTTTCTTTTATATTTGAAATAAATTAAGAAATCCTCAGGCTCTTTACCCCTTTCGATTATCCAAGATTCTTTATTTGTATTGAGCATTACCATAAAGTGTGCCATATTTTCTTAATATGTACATATATACTAAACCTTTGCGTTAACCATATTAATAGAATTTTTTAATTCAGCAACCCTAATCATACATAAAAGGATTTGTTGCAAATTACCAATTAAAAATGTTCCTTTCCTTATGACAATTTATTTTTAAAATCTTCCATAACCAGACGACACTAAAAAGAAATGTTTAGTAATTAATAATAAAAAATAAAGTCGCTTTAACTATATTTTAGCTTTTATTGATATGAAAACAGCATAATTAACCACAATCATAAAAAGCCCCTTTATAAATATATAAAAAAATGTGTATGTACTAATAATAATAAAAAAATAATAAAAAAAATAAAAAATAAAAAAAAATAGAATAATAAAAAAGCCAACTTAAAAATAATTTACAAATAAAATTATTTTAAAAAAGTGAATCACAAATGATTTAATGTGTATAAAATGCAAAATTTTAAACCTATAATGAAAAACTGATTGTCCAATATTAAAAAGTCTTAAAGAAAAATTTAATTTATTATAAATCAATTTATTAGAAATTGTAAAAATTGTACGAGTGTTAAATTCAGGAAGAAAAACAACAATAGTTACAAGAAAATTATTCGTAATATTTCTTAAAAATTTTTTCTTTTTATTTTAAAATAAATTTTTCAAGTGTCATTAGTTTGTTTTTTTTTTTTAGGAAATTGTTTTAAATCATAAGAAGTTGTTAATATTTATAAACAAATCTAAACTATTTGAATCGGATATAATATGATTGAAAATTTTTGTTAAACATTCCAATTAAAAGAATTAATAACTATTATTGTTTTTATTTGAAAGTTAAAGGATTTAATTAAAATATATTTTTTTTAATATTATTTTCTAATTGTTTTGGCATAATTTTTATATTTATATTTTGTAAATACAATCAAACACTGAAATAATTATTATAAATTCTCAATTATGTTTAAATAAAGTTCTAATTATGTTATTGAGAAATAAAATTTTGTTTTTTTTTTCTTGTCAATAACAAAAAAAAAAAAAAAGAAATAAGAATATTCTTATAGTTAATGAAATGCTTATGGATTTTAAAGTCGATGATATGGTCCATTAACTTTCTGTCTAGTAAAAGAGTGGAGGTGTTCTTAGTCGTTGTTGTATAAAAGTTTTCTAGAACATTAGTTGTGAAAGAGAATACAACAACTATTATAGTGCTATCACCTTAATTTCTTTTAGTTTTGAATAAGTTTTATTTTCAATTTAATAATCAATTTTCAATCGATGAAAAAAAACTAAGTGTTCCATAGGTACGGGTCAGTTGTTAATTTAATAAGAAGTCTACCGAGACTTAACTTGTCGAATATCTGTAAGAAGTTTAGAAATACTACACGACAATTTATATTTGCAATTTGTAACATGTGCAATTTTAAAAATGAATTGAAGTTTAAATACTTACTAGATTATATTGTTAATTCGATTTAAAGAATAATTCTGAATAACTTTAATGTTGTATGCTGTAATAAAATTGGCATATAGGACTCATATGAGATCAAGTTCAAGTTCTTTTATTTACACTTAATAGTTTACATGATAGAAAGAAAAATTAACATTTACAAACTTTTATTTGTTCGTTCCATAGGGATCAAACAATAAAATTTCATGCATTTAAAAAAATATTTGGAATTACTTTTTTTGATTCATTTTGAACAGCAACTAAATTTCAGTTGCCAGCTGGAAACTTAAGTTACCGAAAATTTTTATTTTCAATTGAAAATATTTAAATAAAACTAGAAATGCAAACAATGTTCAGCTGCCATTCATAAACAAGTTATAAAACTCTAGGAGCATCTATTGTTTATAATAGCCAACTTTGGTGTTTATTTGTAATTGAGATTGTGGCATTGAACAAAGTAAGGTTGAAATTACTTCAGCAACTATAAATAAACAATTGCTTCACCCTATATGGGATCAATTTTTCAACTCAAATGCAAATAGGATTCGATGTACCTAGCCTAAACTAAAGTTTATTTTTAGTTTTGTTGCTAATATTAAACACATTCAATTTGGTCTGAGTCGTAAATAGGTCATATAAGATGCTTTCAAAAAAAATTCCGTTTTAAATTTTGGGCATTGTAATAATAGTCATTTTAATATAAAAATTTAATTCAACGGTGATCCCTAATTCTTACATTAAAACTTCTTCCATTAGCTAGATGAAGTGTTTTAGTTTCTTTTGAAATGCCAGAAATTCACATGTAGAGCAAATGTATAGCACGCATATACATTTGCTCTTAACGTTGTTAAATTTAAAATGAGAGTCAAATAACATAACAGTTAACTAAACCTCTCTTCTTTGTGTATCCGAATATATGAATATGCTCTAAAGCTATCATTGCTATCATTTTTTAAAACCAAATCGCGAAGTCATAAATCATTAAACGACAAACTTTTCAGAAATCAACTTCATTACGCTCAAAACTTTGCCATACGGTGGAGAACTTTTAATTACGGTTACTATTTTATAATATAGTGGAAAATTTTCATAGGGAAAGTTAACAAGAATGCCCTTCCGGACTTGTTTGAGGCAGCCATTGCCATTGCCGTCCGAGCTAGCTTTATAAAATCTTTTAGGATTTTAAAAATACGAAATTTTTTTAAATTATTTCATTTGAATGAACCAACTTTGCTTTTTTTTTTAGAAGAGGAAATTGAAGATCAAATTATATTCGTAAAGACATTAAAAAGACATTACCGGCAGTAAAAGTCTGAAACAGAAAAAGCACCTTTTTTTTTACATAAGACAGACAAATTCAGAAATTTACTTTTTTTTTTTATAAAGAAAAAGAAAAACAAAAAGGAAAAGGAAAAAAGAGAATTTTTATAAATATTTTACTGTTAAGAACAATTTGTTGCCCTTCTAATTAAACTAAATCAAGAAGAAAAAGAAAAAAAAAGAAAGAAAAAAAGAAAGCAAGAAGAAGAAAAAGAAATAATTTAAATAAAAACATTGTTTAGGGATTATTTAATTATAAAAAAGTGTATAAAACTAGTTAAAGAAATAGAAATTTATTCACAAATATATCACCATTAAATTAATATAGAAAATTAATACAAAAAGAAAAAAAAAATAGTTAAACTTTCACTAGCACCTTAAAAATAAAAAGTTATTAAATAATGAATTAAAAAAGAAAAACAGATGGAATAAATTTAACAATAATTGTTGTAAAAGGTCATTAACAATTACAATCATTGCATTGCAAATCAATAAATTATTGCTTCTTTTGAAAAAAAATAATAAATAAAAATAAATAAAATAAAAACAAATAAAAAATTAAAAAATAAATTTTATAAAAAAAAAATAAATTAATATAAAAAAAATAGCAAAACACTATTAAACATTGCTAATCTCACTATATAAAAAACGAGTTAAAAAGAATTGAAAATTTATGACAATATAATATTTGAACAAATTACGCTAAATGTTATTTAATTTTTTTTTATTTTTCATAATTTAAGTAAAAATTTATTTAAATTAATTCTATTGAATTTATGTAACAAAACTCATACATAACAAACAGGACATACATACTATTATATCTACATTTGTAACAACATATTAATCGTATTAGAAATTTTCATTGAAATAACAAAAACAAAAAGACAAAAAAAAAACAAAAATTGTGTAATTCATTTAATATTTAAGTGCTTAAATGTTAATAAAGAATTCATTTATTTTGGAAAATAAATATTAAAAGTAAAATTTTTGGAAATAATTAACTTGTGATATAACAAATGAACCACACTTAGTCTAAGTATGTCTATTCTCACTAGTTGACAGTCATTCATTTCTTAACTTCTTAAAAATCGGATGTTTTATTCTTATAGGGTCTTTTTTGAGCACTACCTTTTTTATAAATTTGAATAAAACAAAGTAGGTGTGTGTGATATCGAAATTTTTTATTTGTTTAATAAGCCCTGCTTTTCTGAGTGAAGATGCACAGAATTGTCAGTTTTCCATGATTTTAGCGCATAAATCAGGCTGAATATGACCGATATGGCTTATTCGCATATACCTGCGACTCAAGAAAACCCTAAACCAAGTTTAATGGGGTCAAATTGAAGAGCTCGGTGGCTAGTTTACATTACCTCCATAATCATGTAATTCAGCTCCAAAGAAGTTGGTAATCCACGATCTATGGTAAGCGCCGTTGACACTTATGGATTACCACATATCGTTCTAAAAGAAATATGGATGATGATGATGACGCCCGAACAAAATTCACACCAAATAGTAACTTTTTCGGGATGCATGCGTCGGTCGTGGATGAAATGTGGTTTGGTATTGCAACAAATTCAACAATTTTGTTTGTTCACGTACCCATTCATATATAGAAATGGACATCACCTCTGAATATAATTTTTCGATGTAAATTAGATTGAGAGGCTAACTGCTCCAAAGCCCATTCAGCGAATATACGTCCTTGTCTTTGGTTGTTCATGGTGATTCGGCAAAACAGACTGAATAAATTACAACGAACATGACAGATGTAGCTTCCACAAGATGGAACACTAGTTATTAGGTCATGACTATATATCCATAGAGAAAGTGTATTAATTTTGAATTTTTTTTGAGCCTCAAAGATGGAATGTTAATCTCTTGAATTTGTACGGGTTAGACTTGTTACCATCTATGTTTCTGTGTCCAGCAACTCACACAATGGTAACCATTGAATAACTCGTTATCGCCTCCAAAGACACCCGACAATTCTTGTATGTGCTATAGACATTCTATAGGCATCAAAAGATCGTTTTTAACATACCTTGATAGTGAATTTGTACTGCAGCTATTTACTAAGGTTCGCCTTATCCGAAAAAAACAGTTTATCTGCCTTTAAAATCTTGTAATCTTGTTCCGTCAAAAAATGTTTGAATAATGTTCTTTGGAGGGTGTTTATAGGGTGTTTTAGGATGACCATAGTGTCTAGTCTCATTGCTGAGTTTGGGCCACATATGTATCTTTCCTCAGTCTTCTAACAAAACTTCTAAGACCGAATAGTTAACACAACATGAGTGGTGTGAGAAGGAAAAACTAGGTTGTAATACTGCAAGTAAGTAAGCAACTGGAATACTTTACCCTGGTCCTTAAGCTATTCGGCGTTGCACACCTAGAAAATCTAAAGTTTTCAAGTAAAATGGATTAAATTTTAAATTTACAATTAAAAGTAGAAATTTTTTGTTTTAAACAATTAACAACACAGATATTGTATTAAAAATAAAAAAAAAAAATAAAAATACATGTCAATTGCCATTTATTTTCATAATTGTCAGTAAAGGCTTCATTTGTGTTTTATATTTTTACAATATAATAACGTATATATAATACGCGTATAGAGATTATTTCGATTTGTTGTTTTAAAAGCTATAAATTTAAATAAAAACAAAAAAAGAAAATGTTGGCACCACGACCGGTTCACCCCACAGCAATACGAAATCATGGACTTTTCGGGTCGACTTTTGTTAATCAGCATATGATTGTTGATGAACGATGGTCCGTAGGAGCTCTAGTCGATGAATTTCAGGGAATGGCCAATTTATTAAGTAAGATGATATTCATTTCATTTATTTGTGTTTTCCTATAAGTTATATTCATAAGTATGTACATATCTATCTATACGAAGAACGATTATGTTCGTTAATTAAAGAATCATTTTTTGTGCAAAACAATTGATTTGATTTGTATTAACAGTTTGGAATTGATTTGCATAACTCCCAAAGCAAGTTAAATTGAAATGAAAGCTTTAATGCTTATTCGCAATAACAAAAATGCGATTACACAATTTGAAGGGTGAAAAACAGTGTTACGTCGGTCCGTATAATCTCTAACTTTAAACTGGAATATATTCTAGAACTAAATAGAAAGAAAATCATCCTGAAGTATGTTTGATCGGTAGGCCAAACCATTTAAATTATTTGTGAGCGATTGTTTGACATAAATTTTCAATTGTTCATCACATGCTTATCGATCATTGTTTTGTTTTTGATTATGATTGATGCAGTCCTCACAAGTGTAAAATATTAAATTTAAATGTAGGCCTTACATAGTCGGGCGCTTTCGACTGTACAGTAAATATTTGTATTTCATTTAAATTAAATAAATGTTTATATCTTATCCTAAGGTAAACGTTTGTTATTTAAGAATTTGGAAAATCGCGCCTATCGAAAACAGTTGCATAAAGCGGCACGTAATTTACGAATTCAGTGCCGCAATGGCCGCACAAAGTTACACAAAATTCTTCATGGCAATAATGTTACGGCCATTAGAAATTTTCTGATCAATCACAAGGATATGCAACGTCTTTATCAGAAAATGCCAGTTCAATTAGTGGTCGATAATATTAATCAGCGTACTTTCGTTATGCGCAAGGAACAGGATCGTTTAACGTATCGTCTAAATGTCTTGAAACAGCAATACGAGCTGAAATTGATGGAACGTGCTAATATCGAGAATCGTATTAAATATCAGAATGAATTCGTTTTGGATGAGCAAAAGCAAATTTTTGATTTTTGCAAAAAAATTGAAAATTCTCAAATACGTTTGAAAGCGATTACCACGATTAATTCAACCTACAAGAAAATCCTACAGGTTTTAAAACATGATGAGATATTCTATGAACCAATCTTGAGATCCTTGTTAAAAGACATCGAAGATCAGTCAAATTTTATTAAGCATATATTGTACTTGGGCATGCCGGCAATAGCTCAATTTAAACAATTGAGTGAGGAATACAGAGTAAGTTTAAAATTCTTTTCAACGAATTTCTCTTACCGATGTATTCGAGGATTTTAGTTTTTCGGAAAGTTGTAAAAGGCCCATTATAATATTCGGTACTAAACTCTGTCAAAACGACTTAAGTTATCCAGCGAATTCGGTTACTCTAAAATTGTCCGTAAACGTGGAGTTAAAATGAGTGATTTTTTTCATTTTGGAGTATGAAGTGGAAGACTTGCTAAGTCCACGCTCATTCTGAACACCATTCTCGGCAAAATCATAGTATTTTATTGCTTTGTGGAGTAGTCTAGTAGGTTGTGTTTCAAGGTATTAGGCGAGAGCTTATGGTTCAACCCCTGACTAAGATATGAACAAAAATGAAATATAAAACATACATAAAATTGACATGAAAAATTTCTGAAATCTGTCATTCGGAGTCGACAACAAACAGAAGGCCCCACCACGCACGGCTAAACTTAACACACACAACATGAATGGTATGAAAAGCGAGGTTGTAATCCTGGCTTAAAGGTTACAATGACAAATTAAGTAATATTGTTGTTATTGCCAATGGCAGCCAAAGTCTAAAATTGTACTTTTGAGAAAATTTACTTTTTATTACTTTACTGAAGGGCGTTAGAAAAAATTTATTGCCTAATTATACGTATAAGCTAAGATCAAAAACGATAATGAATGTCTTATGTATTGTATTTAGGCGCTTATTATAAATGCAATGGGACATTATGACTACTATGAAGGCCAACATGTTTTTGTTAATAACTTTTCAAACAGCATTGTTAGAAAAGCTTTGTTGGTAGAATATGATGACTTAGGACTGTTATTGGTAGGGATCACAGAAAATAAGGAAAGTATTGCCACGAATTTTTTTGTTTGAGTTCATCTAGAAAATAATATTATGCCCGTCATTGGTTTAATTAATTTGACAAGAGGTTTGTAGAAACTTCAGTGTTAATCCTCTGTAACCTAAAAGCCAGAAAGTAAATGAAACGATGACATTACGAAAGTAAGAGATCGCTGTCAGTGAGGATGACTACCCGTTTGTTGTTTATTTATTTTGTAATCAGAATAGAATTACAAATTATTTTCTAATTTCCACGTTTAATTGCACTTTTTTCCGTCCTCTTAAATGGAGTCCTGGAATACTGATTGTATAAAAAGTTTATTTTATGCCTTCGAATTATTGTATTTTTTTTTTAAATTGCTCATCTTAACTGTTTAAGACATTAGAAGTGAAAACACGCCAGAGCGCACAAACGAAAATTCAAACAATCGCCAGTTTTCGCAAAGTGGCACCGAAGTCTATGCAGGTAAAGACAGCAAAAGATCTGGTAGTGGATATAAGCAAGCGTTATACACGCGAAACGAAAAGTATGCTAAAGTTGAAGAATAACTTGGAAGAAATAGAATCGGTGATAAAGCAAATCAAAATGGCAACATTGTGTTCACATGCCAAAGAGATTTTTCCAAGGTGCGTACACAAGCTTCATGTTTTCAGTGATTAATTTAACACAACGAGCATATCAATTTTCAGAATTAAAAGTCAAATTGAGAGCAATTTTAAATTGATCAAAGAGAACGACATTGGTCAAATGCATCACGAATTTTTGAATTTTAAAGAAAAGGTAGCCGAAGAACAGCAACATGTTTTGTTGCATAATTTCTCTAAGGAGGAAGAACAGTAAGTTAATATAACAGAGTAACCAAACGTACATACATACATATATTGAATTTAACATTTTACAATATTACAAACACTTTTAGACGTTTAATACGCATTAAAGAATTAGA
>QOCX01000173.1:149063-198093 GCA_005959815.1 Sarcophaga bullata
TGAGTACAGCGTTTAGGGCATATTTGTTAACATTCCTCAATTCCTCAAACTCTATGTTAAAGCTAAACCTTCGGTTACACATTCACCTCAATAGCTTGCCAGTTTAAAATCACCAAAAGGGCTTGCGTAGATCTCATTCTAAGTACTTTTATAATATTTGTGATTCATAATCTGCTTAGGAGATTTTAAAGAGCAAAATTAAAATATGAGACTGATATGATATGATATCTTTTACATTTACTGAAGAATCGTTATTATGTTTTCATCGTAAATATGTCCATCTTCCATAATCAATATTAAAAATATTTCCATTCCGAAAACATTTGTTTGTTTGTTTGTTTGTTTCATAAGATTCTCGTTTATTTCTCCATTTGTATACACAAAAATGTATCAGATAATGAACACACGTGTGATCTCTGAACTTTTGCTTGCTTATCAAAAATATAACAAAATAATGATTAATTGAACGATTTGTTACAAAAGACTTGTCACTCTCAATTCATCCTCTTCAACGAGCCAATAATAATAATAAAAAGAAACTTATACCACAAAATTGATAATGATCAACAGCAATATTAAGAAAAATATCAAAATCATCAGCAACATCAGCCATATCAACAGCGTTATCAATTTGAAAGAAATCAGCGTTACTGTTGCCAGTGAATTTCACAACAATGAGGGCACAGTCATTCAACGCAATCGAAAAGTAAACAAATACTTCTTTTTGTTTTTGTTTTTTGTTTTTTGTTTGTATTTTTTCAATATTTTTTAATTGTAACACACTATTCGAGCACCTAAGTACATAGTTATTAAAACATCCAATATTTGTTAAAATAAATTCAAATATTTTGATTGTTTTTTGTATGATTTGTTGTTCCATAATCGAATAAATTTTGTTCAAGTCAAGTCGGTGACTTGCACCGTCTCATTTGTCTACATGATTGTCTGCTAATCAATGGGTTATTCAAATGAAATAATCAATTTTAATGAATTTTTCATGTTATTTCTATATTAAAATTGTATCATGCAATAAATTATACGTCGTCATGCTACTCTTGGAAATTTATGAGAAATTATTGTGCAAAATGCTGCTAATCTTTATTCAAGTGTTTGTTTATGTTTATTTTAAAAACTGATAACATTTTTTTTTGGGAAACAAATGCTTAAGAAAAATAGTTTCCAGAAAGAATACGTTATTCAAAGCTCTGCCTATCGGAAGCTAGAACTCTTTCCCACCTTGTTTTGAAGCCAATTTCTGATATCTCGCTCTGAAGTGAGGCGTATGCCAGAGAAAACATTCTGCTAGGATCGATGCAATTTGGTGGCCAGAAAGAGTTTCTGCACTATTCGGAGAGTAAGCTTCAGTCAGGATTACGGCCTAGCTTCTCATACCACTTATATTGTGTGTGTTAATTTTTTACATGAGTGTAGGGGACCTACAGTTTAAAGTCGACTCCGAACGATAGATTTGTGAGAAGTTTTTCATGTAATTTTTATTTACTCTCAGAGTTTTTGCCAGAAATCTGCTGAGAGCAAGATATCGAAGAAATATTTTCATATTTTTGTTTTGATGTCTGACCGGGGATTTGACCCCTGGTCTTTTCGTCTAATAAGGCAACACACTACCAATGAGAACTTGAGTTTAGTTGCTTACTAACTTGTTCTCAATACCTTGACATTGATTTATTGAGACTATATCTCATTGAAACTACGTCTTTTTTTAAACTACTTTAAAATATTCAGTGATTATCAGTTGGTATCTTCTTCCATTGACTTTAACATTACAATCATTGTTGCTTTTGAAGAAGTACGATCCAATTATTCTGACAGCTTACAAGCCGCACCAAACAGTCTGTTTTTCAGGGTGCTTTCATAGATCTTGAATTTCAATTGTATAAAGAAAAACAAAATAAAATTGTTTAGCGTACTTTATATTTAAAACAAATAGAATACGCTTTACTTTTGTAAAAGAAAAATTTTCTTTGTCGGACCTATAAGATGTCGTATCGCACGATAACATATTTTTAACACAAGCCATTATCACAGAATGTTATTTATTTTTAAATCGTTTAGTTATAACTAGTTTAGCGATTAAAGATGATAACTAAACAACATTTTTTTTTATAATTTAATCCAAAATATAAAGATTTGTTAATATATGGGAAGATTAAACATTTTTTATACTCTGTTATAGTTGTGCTAAAAATACTTGCACCCTAATAAACTAGAAGCCTTTTCGTTTGTTATTGTTCTTATTCTTTCATTTCAGTTTATGAACCAATTTTTTTAAATTCTTTTTGTTTTTTGATAGAGGCGAGGTAGAACATTTAGAGTTTACCAAAATGAGTTCATTATTGTCGCTCTCAAATCTTATGAAAATAATTGAATTCAAATACTACACTGATGGATATATAAATATGTATCTTATATTGTGTGCATTAATCCCGGTCGTCTAACAATAAATATTTGTCTCTGCAAGAACAACCATTGAATATGATTGACATTTTTTTAATTTAATAATGTTGCATCTATGGGGCATTTTATAAATAATTTGAAAGATCTGTTGACGCCATTATTATGAAATTTAATATCATTTAAACGGTGTCAATTCTCTTGATGTCGGTAGCAAGTTCACATCATGTCCTCAGGAAATGAGCCAAATTTTTCGTTTGAAACCATATATCGGTGGTGTCCAGATCTGAGATTTGCAATGAATCGTTTTTTTTTTTCGCTACTCATAAGCATTCATGAAATTTCATACTCAAAATCAACAATATTAAAATTTAACTACTCGGATTCATTCGTACTCACTACACCATTGATTTATAAGTACAGGTTGGAATGAGTATGAGTATAACGTTGGCATCAAACTCATAACATACAAAATAAGCTTGATACATACGCCCATTCATTCAGATTCATAAATTTAGAAATGATTCGAGTGATTCAAATCATTCATCAAAATTTTGCAGTCACAGTTATTGTTGCATTTACAACAAAAGAAAAACGACGCATAAGCAAAAAACACAGAGCAGCAAACAGAGCAAACACAAAACCATCTACTGATTACTTTAGTGTTCGTACTCGCATCATACTTATTATGTGAGTCGTGCATATGTTGGTTGAGTCATGGAGAGTAGAAATCAAAAACATAATGAGTAGTGTTAAGTATGAATATGATGAGTACTTCAAACTTTGAATATGAATGGTATGAGTATGATATTAAAATAAGTATGAATGCGTTTAAGTATCAGAAATTATGAGTATGATTCGAATCGACATGCAGAGCATTCAATTCATGCTAAAAGAAATTGTTAACATGGACCTTAGTGCTTTACACTGAAAGTGTCTTTTTCGACTTGCAATGGGTGCTATGGTATCTCATGTAGATTTGTATCGTCAATTTAATTTGTTTTCAATTTGCATTACAAAATGAAATTCCAACTTAAAAGTTCCAATAATTGAAAAACAATTATAATTTTTTTAATTATTTACATAAAAAAATTCAAAGTATTAGATTTTATTTTAATAATTCGGTTTAATTTAAATAATTTGTTTTGTTGTTCTGTGCATAAATAATTAAAAACAGCATCAGTACAGGATTTTAAAAATTTTCTTTTCTTTAAACATTACGTATATCTTTTATAGTTTAAACGAAAAATGCTTTTATAAGTGAAATAAACATAAAAAATATTTTAAATAAATACGTTCCATTTCCAAACAACCTTTAAAGGTCGTTTCGTTTTCATTTTTTTTTTTTTTGTTTTTCAGAAAAATTTTCATGCATTTTAACTCCAATTTGCATAAAACGGCATTTCATTCGAAATGTTTAATGTTGAAAAGTTGTAACAATTTTGTCTGTCCGTCTGTTCCATATCTATCCCAGAAATATATAGAAAATGAAAATAGGAGAGAAGAAAAAGAAAAACACATAAAACGAATTGAATAATAAAATTTATAACCTATATTTAACCTAAAAATGTCACTCACCTTAACACCCTGACACAATGGATCGGCATCGTTGAGTACAGTGCAGTATATATTAAAATGGAATGAAATTAAAAAAAAAAACTAAAAAAAAACCAAAAAAAAAAAAATTAAAAGATTTACTTGATGCACATGGAAGACGAGTGTTAGTAGGAATTAACAAAGAACTGAACAAATTATACTTCATGTAATGTTACGATAAAGTCGCAACAAAAAAAACCAACAAAAAAAAAGACCCTAAAAACAAAGCCAATAATTATTTGAATACATACATACCAACCCATCTTCAAAAGAATCTATGCCTGTCTGTCTCTCTGTTTGTTAAGGTAAAAATACTACCTTTTCTACACTGTAAATAAGAGTACGATAATTTACAATAAAATCTTACACTTGAAATCACTGAATGTCGATCTTTTTTTTATTCAAATCTGAATAAAATATGCGTTGAACTTATGTCAACTTAAACTGTATTGAGTAAGCATATTTCTTTAATCTTTTTTAATGCTTCCAAAAGAGTAGGATTTGTCAAGATTATCAAAATACAATAAGTTTGTTCGTAAGATGATTTCATTGTTGGAGTGAAATGTCTTTCTGTTGTGTCATTGCTTTAAGTCTGGAAAGAAGAAATACCTCCATAGCGATGAATATGGATAATAGACGATATAAGGGAATAATTCCCAGTCAAATTATTGTCATGAAAATTGCATCCTTCGATTGCCCTGCTACAAAAGAACTTTTTTCTTGGCCAAATTCTTTTTCTTAGTTCCTCTTTAAATCATTAAATCGCCATAATTTTGTTGGCTGACACACTAACTTTGGCTGCCTAAAATATCTTTATTTTAGCTGCTCTTTGCTCTCTGGTATTGTGGTACTACAACCAGGATTACAAAACAGAACAAGAACTAGTGGATATTGTTGTTGGACAGCGCCAAACTATTGTGTGAAAATGTTATGTTTGTGAACATGTTCAAGCACATACATACATAACTGGTCATCACAACCCTTTTGCCAGGATTACGACATAGTTTCTCACACCGCTTATGTTGTGTGGTATGTACAGTTTACGATAGCTTATTGACAAACTTTTCATGGCTATTTTATTTCCTCTTAGAGTTTTTACCAGAAATCTGTTGAGAGGAAGTCACCGAAGAAGTATTTTTTCATATTTCGTTTTGTTGAAGATGTCTGTCAGACCTGAGGTTTGAACCAAGGTATCTTGTCTAATAAGTCAACACACAACATACCTACTAAGCTATGGCGACTATATGTGCAAGTAACCATTCGAAATTGAACTACTGGAACCTGAGAGTTGCCTATGACTTCTACAAATGTAATATCCGATCGGTCATCGTCTAGACAATAAGTGATTAAGATTAGTGTTTACATTCTGGCAGTGCTTATGTGACAGCTAAATATTCATCAATTGGTCAACTAGAGTGTGATTCAAATGTTTACTGAGATTTCTTTACCCAATACCTTACTCTTAATCCAATCTCATTACAGCACACACTATATAGGTGAGATACAGATTACTGATTACAGATTATCTTTGCCGTAATCAATCATATGTTTGAGTTGAACAAATATTTTCTTTCGGTGCATTAAATTCTTTCTCACAGTCGATATTAAATATTTACTATAGAAATTATTTTTGCTACTTGCTTGAAGCCAGCTCCTAAAATAATTTAAAATTTGTACTCTGCTCCTCTTAATCTATCTTTAGCTTTTAGATTCCATACGAAATGATGCTGCTGTTTGAGATAAAGATGAACAAATTTAATGAAATTTTTTTCTATAGTTAAAGATTGTCTTTGAGTTTTGGTATGAAAAAGAAAAAAAACAAACTGAAGAAAAAAACTATTTCAAGTGATAATTATTGAGTACAAAAGAGTTTAAACTGGAATTGAAAAAAATTTGCATATCAATGAGTCAGTCACAGCAGACAGAAGATCAAATGACTGTTGCAGTCGAATAACAAATTTGTAGCGTTATAATGGTGTTCCACCTTCAAGAAGCAACAGTTAGTCAGCCAGTTATAGTGTCATTCAGTCATGTTGACAGCTACGAATTTTTAGCTTCTATTTCTGTTTTAATACTCTAAACAAAGAAGACATTGTTGGCAGTTTACTGTGTTTGTGCTGGTGTTTGTAACACTTAAAGAAAATGGTCAAAACTGTATATTGAATGACTAAGATTTTCTTAATGTATAGGATAAAATACGCCTTTTTAGTTGAGTTCATTGTGCACTCTTCTTATACAGACGTTAGGAATAATGGGACATTTTGCAATCTATTTTGAATGTTAAATTGTGATAGAATAATGGATGTTCCAACGTTTCTTCATAGTCCCTCATGGTTAATTAATACATCCTAATTCAATTGTACAGAAGTAATTGTAATTAATGTAAATCGATAATTCTATTAAGTCGCTTAAAAATGGGGTTTTTACGAGCTTGTATTATTACTATCTCTTACTATCAGATACATCTTTGCTTAGAAAAATCCCTAAAGATTAGTACACTCCTGCCTAGGCCACATTAGTGAATTATTATATACAATATTGTAATTATAAACAATTATTAAGGAGTGCCAAGGAAAAAATTTTGCACTTTTCTTTATAAAAGAAAATAATACGTTTTTAACAAGTCCTAATAATTCATCTTATATTTCTTAAATTGCTTCTGTTCGGGCCTTCAAACCAAACTTGTTAAACTATTTTATGTTTTTGATTGAGATTTTGAATCTTTCAACTTTTTTTGTTACTAATGCCCAGCACTTCTAAATAGTAAGACAGAGACCGAGTTCCGATTAATTCCTGGGGGGAATTATTATTCTATTATGCAAATTTTTTTTTTGATCTCCATTTAGGAAAAATTAAACAAATTTTGTGATCAGCAAAAGCAACAATAACAATGATTACTTTTTTTCAATCACAGTAGAAGAAGATGCATGACTAAATTTTTATGGGCATTCTCCTTAGTTTAATTTATTTGTTCTAGACCAATTACTTTTATTTCTGAATTTGATCTTTTCTTAATCAAATCTTGTGCAAGTGATTTTAATGTGTGTTTTGTGTAATGTTTAGCTCGGTAAGCCATCTGTTGGAAAAAGAATGGCCGAAATTTTTCTCATATTAATGTGGCAATCACGTTGAAAGGCATATTATATCGGATCATACTGGATATATAGTCCATCACGTATTTGAATGCTAAGAAGTCAGCAAGATTTTTCAAATCCTTTTGGTTTAATGGATATCGGATATGCTTTCTCTCGGAAGCAGATTGCAAAATTCACTATCAAACAAGAGCATATGTATTCTACGACTGTACTGTTAATTATTAAAGTAACTGCCATCGACTATAATACATGCTGAAGAGTGCCAAGCATTTCTATGTTGCCGTATAGTGGAACATTTGATGATTGATTTTCTTTTTTGCTATAATAGCGGATATGTTGTGAGAATTTATTTTATTTCGTATGCTTTAGAGGCGTTTTTTTTTTTTTTTTTTGTTTGGTGAATTTCTGTGTCAATTGCAATTATTTTTATTTTTATTTTTAATTAGTAAATTTAATTTAAACTTTTCTGAAAATACTTCGCTTTTAATTACATGATTGCGAATTTCATTTGTAATAATTGTTATTATTTTGGGAAATCATATAAAATTCAAGTTAATAATGAAAAAAGTTTATTGATGCGAGCAAATAAAATAATTATGTTTATAATTAAAATTATCTATAAATGTATGTATGAATTTCAATGTCAGTTGCAAATGTATTCTTCGTTTTAAATTTTTAAAGAACTTCTTTATATTGAAAATAAAATAAAATTGATTTTTTTTTATTTAAAATCGTACAATTCGTTTTGTGTTTTGAATCTATTGTTTAAGAACAAATACCCTCATTAATGATTCAATTGCAAAATTTATCGATTTTGTTTGCAATAGCGTGAGAATTTCTTTTAATTATTAATTGTTCATTAATTTTGTCTCAACAATTAAATTGTTTGAAAAAGACATTCTTTCCCTGGGGAATTCAAAAAAATAATTTGAATAATAGAACACCAAATAGCTTCTTCAATAATATCTAAATAATTGATATTCGCTTTGTTTTATTAAATAAATGTTGATTGAAAACTTGTTTTGTCCGAATGTATGCAATATCCTTAATCAAGTTTGAAAAATCACGATAATCTCATTAGATGCCTCCTCACTCTATAATTCCTTTTCTTTTAATGCCTTTCAACACAGGAAAATCATAATCATAATTTTATCGTGTTTCTACGTTTTTTTTTTCATATTTTTCTGTGACACGATTCATTCCACTGCTGCCATCCATGTAAGTAACCAAGCAACAGTCATCCAATATGCCAGCCAAAGTGGCGACCAATCCTTACTTTTATTTCTGTAGTTAGTTATTCATTTATTTTCTTTTCGATTTAATTTCTTGATTGACTCTTTCAAAAAAAAAAAAAAAAAAAAAAAAAAAAAAAAAAAAAAAAAAAAAAAAAAAAAAGTTATCGATAAATTATAAAATCATGATGCATGCATCCATCTATTGACCGACTAACGGATTGATGATTTAAGAAATCTTCTTAACACATCGGCTATATATTGCGATTTGGCAGACAAGACTAACTTAATAATCACATTAAAAGTTTTGAAGATTTATGTTTTAAAACAAAAAAGAAAAGGAAAAAAGAAAAGAAAAAGGTGATGATCATAATATTTGTTGAATATTACATTTATGATTGCGATAGGATGGGAATGAAGATGATTATGGATAGATATTCAGAGAAATGATAAAAAAACATTATTTATGGAAGATTTCTTACTTTTAAATCAAATTAATGTCAGTAAAACAACAGACTGCAAACAATTAATGAAATTCAGTTCTTCCTACATTTGTTTGTCCATTTTTATTCTTTATGAAATATTCTTTTGAAAATAAATTTTTTTATTAGCTTTGTTATTACCTTCAGTCAGAATTACGACCTAGCTTCTCACACTATTTATGTTCTGGGTATTAATTTTATACATGAGTGGCGGGACCTACAGTTTAAAGTCGACTTCGAAGAACAGATTTTTGAGAGAAACTTTTTATTGCAATTTTATTTTCTTTCAGAGTTTTTACCAGAAAGCTGCTGAGAGGAAGTCGCCGAAGAAATATTTTTTATATTTCGTTTAGTTAAAGATATTTGATCTACTAGCCTACGACGACTTCATGGATGATATGAAGTTTATTTGAGAACCATATTAAAATAATTGAAAATCTATGAGCAAACTCTAGGGTGTAAAAACTACGTTTGGTGATATGTTGGTCGATATAATTGTCCAATTGCAGTTGATGAAAAGACGCATACACACCGCAATTAAAAGTACGAAGCAAAGTGTCTCCAACTACTAAATGACAATTAACGCAAGGATTACGGTTTATTCAGTTGAAAGAATTATAGAATAAACATCTGCATTCGTAATGTTAATAACTCATCAATGTCATGGCACAACAGAAACGTCAAAAAATTAATAATTTGATCAGACTAGGGTTAATGCCATTTCAAGATCTTGACTAATATCTCGAAAAATCTTTCACACTGCTACTATTACTAACTCCATGGGGGAGATAATATCAAAGAAAATGGAGGTCAAATAACTCGGAATAACTATGAATGGTAAATTAAAACGCAGAGCATCCGTGGACACAACACACCATAATGGTATGCAGAAGGCTTGCAGGTAAATTCGGATGATGCAAACTAGGAATTATACAGAGGTTGTATGGTGAGACCATTAGAGAGCAGTGAGGCAATTTTCTTGGCAGATAGAACATATCTGAAAACAGCTAAAATGGAGTTGTAAAAATAGAGAGTGAGAGTAGCGCGTATTGGCACAAGGTGGAGAACTGTCCTACAGTTGCGCTGCAAGCCTTGTTGTACTTATGTCTGTTGTACATGGCATACAAAGCTTTGGAGATTGTGGTTAGTTTTATGGAAATTCATTAAGGATTTGGTGACCCATATAGTTGAACAGCTGACAGCTCACTCTTTAATTTTTCCCCAGGCAGAACCAGTAGCCTCTATGATTTTGAAAAGTTCTTCGCAACGAGACATAGTAACAAAAAAGAATGGAAGAATCTGGAAGTTGCATACTCTTATAAAAGGAGACTATATTGTGGCATATAGTTGAGTCATGAAAGGAGCTTGGAACAGAAGCAGGACTTGTTGGCTCCAGAACATAATATTCCGAACTCATAGTGAAAATCGTGGGTGTCTTTTAAGTGGAAGTCTATGTTATCGAAAGATGTGCTTAATTTAAATTTAAATTTAAATTTAGATAGGAAGTAGAAAAGACAAGACATATCCATACTATCTGAGGATCAGACCGTCATTTGCTGGGGCCAAGATCATGTGGAAATCCTTGGCAATGAGCATACAGATAATCTTGCGAGAAGGCAAGGAAGAAAGGGAATTGTCATTGTGGGCATTTGTAGGGACAATAGGATTAGAGGAGGCAGTATGGGGATACCAAAAAAGTTTGAAAGGAGTACAATTGATAGTTTGATCGCAGTAATAAAGTATCTCTTCAATAGTCAAGTCAATTCATTAAAAACGAATATAATTTTTATAAATTTCCAGTACCTCAGGACACCAAGCCGCAATCGCAAACCAATTTTTTTCTTTTAATTAATCTCTGATTTTTTAGCCAACTAGATATGTGCTTTGTATGTAGTGAAGTCATGAACGCATATTCTTTATGAGAAATGACCCATTCAATCTGTGTGAATTTCTTTGAACTTTTTTTTTTGATTAAAAATTGCAGCGAATAATTCCTCCGATTTTTTTTACAGTGTCAGTTCATTAAAAAAAAAAAATAAAACAAAATTAATATTTAAAATCTAATATTTTTTCATTAGAAAATAAATATTTTCTTACCATACCAGCCATAAAAATTATTGTTAAATAAATATTAATTATGTTGTGAAATTTGTTACATTCTGTGTCATTAAACTCATTAAATTTGAGTTTAACAAATTGCCCGGTTGTATCCATTAAACAGACTACAAATACGTTTTATGTGACATACAATGAAGACGAAATCATAGTTCCTCTAAGAAACCATACGATAAACCATACGGGGAAGAACACCATCAAATCACCATCAAATAGTTTTGAACGAAGTTTAAAAAATCTTAATTCCTGCACAGGATACGACTTCCCCGTGTTTACAAAAAAAAAAAAAACAAAAAAAAAACTCCAATATTGTCAGACAAATGAAAGACGACAAAGCAATTGATTTTTGGTTTAAAAGAGTAGAAAACGTTAAAAAAAATTATTATTAAACGAAAGACGTTACATAAATTCAACACGATTTTATTTCATTTTGAGATCTATAAGACCAACGATAGCAACAACTTGTAAAAACAACAACTTGTTATAAATTCATGTTTAAATATATTGTTATTGTTGTAGCTGCTGTATCTTACCACATGACCTCATGAACTCTTTCCTTTGAGCTGCTTGTTATTGTACCCTACACCAACACAAGTGGGGAAGGTGAGCTTAAAATTGAAAATAACATTTGAAATGTCAGAAAATAAACTGAAAATTAATTATGGTTGCTATGAAGCTATGAAGTTGCATAAAGCATTAGGATATTAGGGTGAAAAAATTGTGTTCTTTCAGTTTTTTAGGAAAATACGAGAGCGCGCATTTAAGAGGTTGTCTATGGAAAGTAGCTAATGTGACTCTAAAGAAGCGTTGACATAACCATGAGAACCTTTCGATGCTTGGTGTAACACACTGTATTTAAAAAATTAAGTGTCCAGAAGCTTGGATCAGATATATTGTTCTTTATTTGATACACAATACCAGTAAACTTCAGCCAATTGTTCAATTAATTTCTTTGCTCTACAATGATGAAGAGTATCATAGTGCCGGTTTTGATCATCAATAATATTTTTGTTATTTGTTGTCATTATTGTTGTTGTTGTCGTCGTTGCTATTGTATTTGATAATAGAAACAATGCTTAAACAACAATGTTTTCTGTCTTGTATTTCATCATGTTTTCTTCTGGATTCATGATACCAGATCATCACCAAAGCAACCGCAATTCAAATGCAGACTCGTACAAAAAATAATTGTTTTGCTTTTCAGCATCTTCAATATTGTCAGCATTTTTGGTTTTTACGTTTCGGTTCGAGATTTAAAAAGTAATGCACAGAATCGAAAAAAAAAACAAAATAAACAATTATTGTCTCTAGGTAAACTATCCAGAGAATATTTTCAATTTTTCTGGGAGTTTAGTGCCGGTTTCGGTTTTAATAAAGACATAATCGATCTTATCGTCTGAGTGTAGTAGACTCGTATGAATGTGGAGTTTTGCATGCTCATGGCAGTTAAAATTATGATAATTCTTCATCTTCATGATGAAAACATCATCTCTACAAAGTGTTTTTGATTGCGATTAGGCAATAATGCTATGAAATGTTTAATAACCATGTCTTGCAATTTGGCACTGTAATCCCTTTTTAATCATAGAAAATTTCAACACTGAAGAAAATCCTTTATTTAATGGCGTTTAATGTTAATAAAAACAACTGGTAACATCAGGACCAGCTTTAGCCTTCTTTTTTTTGAGATTATTGATTCACTCGTAAGCCGAATATGGGGGATGTAGAATGGGGATAGAAATGAAGCATATTCTAGGTATAAGAAGGTGGGAAATGTTGGTTATTATAGAAGTACTAACGGGGCATGGTCCCTATAGGTATAGAATTAGTAGATGAAATGGGGATATCTCAGATTTCTGGAGGCTATGTGAGGTAGTAGCGGAAATACCGACACATATTTTATGTCACTGTACTCGTTTAGCGATGCGTAGTCGATTGTTGATCTAATAGAGCTTATAAACGGAACTGACTGGCGAAGGGGATATCTTTAGAGGTAGAACTTTATCTATGGGTGACTTGAATGGCTGATTCTTGATTTTTTTCTTTTCTAATTTTGTTCCTTTGCTCCCCTAATCTAAAGGAAATATTAAAACAAAACTTGCTTCTAGTGAAGTTCAGTGAGTTTAATTTTTTTTCAAGAGAATTTCGCCGCAGAGATTTCTTAATTATTTTTTATGACACTATCTTAAAGACTTGTCACATATTGGACTAAGGTATGGTCATACCTATGCTGTGCATTCATATTTGTTAAATAATTGAAAACTGGTTGAACAGTATGTTTGATAAATTAAGACCTTTATTATGCAGATTTACAAAGTAAGAAAAATAAACTACCAGTTGAAACGCATTGTATGTTTTTGTTCGAATTTCTGTTTACAACCCTACGACTACGCATGGGCTCTCACTTTGATAAGATCCTAGAAAGTTCTTAGAAACGGATACACACACTAACCAATAATTTTCCGATAAACGTTTAGATATTTATTTAATTAACCTATTTAATTTTACTTAATTAATGATGTTAAATTCAAATTTTAGATTCAATATTTTGTCCTAAGACAGGTGAACAGTATTTTACCTGTGTTATTGATTTGGTGCTTCTCCATCTTAACATTCGCCAATTTGTGGGCCCAATAAGTGAATAACTTTTAAATCTAAGACCCGAAAAAGGGTCTTCTCCTTCTTCTTCTATATTACAAGTCTATAGTCTTTAGTGCCTAGTTCCTGAGTCTTCTTCCTATAATTAGGCACTTCAGATAATTTTTATAGGAAATTCGGTTATTCTCAAAACTCAAAAGTCCTTTTTGTTGCAGCAACTCAAACGCAGACATGTCCAAGGCTTTCGATGTCTATACTAACTACGAAGCGGAAGGTGGATTCTGAAATCTGCTGAAATCTGAAATCGCCGAAGAAATATTTTCTCGTATTTCGTTTTGTTGGGTATGTCTTCACATGGGGTTTAAACCGAGGCCTCACGTCTAATAAGCCAACACACTACCTACTAGACTACGGCGATATAATAAGATTTATTAGCAACTATTATTCTTTATTTTATCTTCCAATTGATGTCAGTCGTTCTGTATATACGACTGTATCGAAATAGTTGAATTCGACAGCATTTTCCAAATTGTGATTTATAATGTTTTTTCAATTTTATGGACTCTCTGCCTGTTCGTCGAAACCAACAATTTGATTTTAGATTATTTTTCAACATTAGCAAAGATAGTTATCTCTTGCAATGTTCGATCAATAATTTTAATATTGTCAGTGAATGCGAGAAGTACATGTTCTCTGGTGTAAATTGATCATCTCAAAGGAAGTTTTCTAATGAAATATCAAAGATACTTACTTACTTACTTAATTGGCCATTAACAACCCAATTAACGGATTTCGAGGTGCCTTAACACATCGTTCCATGCGCTTCTTCTTCAAATAAGGTCGTCCTTTTCGCCGACTTCCTCAAACCCCGCTTCAAATACCAGTCTCGCAGGAGCATTCTCCTCCATTCCAACGACACGGCCGAGTCAGCTCAGTCGCTGGATGTTAATACGCTGCACTACGTCCAAGTCGTTGAGAAGCTCATAGCTTGCTATTTGAACGGCTGAAGAAATTATTGCAAGGTCGCACTGGACCGAAGATATCCCACGATAATTGGTTTTTTTTGGGAAACATTTAGATCTACAGCAGCATTCATTTTAAGAGGAAATGAGCGTGGTCACTGAGAGTCGCGAGATATGATGGGAATAGAAACTCTTTACAACTGTTTACATGTTTACAGGATGTAAACTGAGTTTGGAACGATGGCGCTTTGAGGAGCTCATATTAGTTTCTTCTATTTTCTGGTGCACTACAGTGCTGCTGTAATTCATGAATAAGATCTTATTTTGGTTTCTTAGTATTTTTTTATTTTTGAAAGTGATACAATGCCTCTTTGCGAAAAACCAGTTTACTCCTTGGGCACTCTTTCCTTGAATTATTTCATGAATAAATTTTTTTTTTTTAAATTTCATTTTGTATCTCGAATAACATATTTTCATGTTATCACAGGAATGCCTGTTGATGGTTTTGTTTACTGAAATACTTTGTTTAGCAATTACTTGATGGTACAAAATTGTTTTAATGATCGTACAACAAAGGATTTAAAATTGAAAACGAAATCGATTAATACTACTACACCTGAATAGTTGATTGATTTACTTTTCACTGTTTTTTTTTTTAGATTTTTCTCCTCTTTTCTAAATGTAATCATTTAATAAAAGAATACTTTGTTGCTAATGATTGCATTAAAGATAGCAATTCTTGCAAATGATTGTAAATTGATGTATAAAAACTTTCAAATCTGGAGAAGTAATAAAATTATTTATTTTTGTTTTAAACATTCAATAAAGATGAGAAGATAGAGTGATTATTACAATAAAAGCTTATATTTTTGTGAATTAAATGTAGTAAGAATGTATTATGCCATCAGACTGAAAATATCGGAATCATCTTTACACTGTATGTGCGTTCCGTTCTTACGATTTCAAATCCATATCATATACCATAATACACTAAGTACGTTTAGTAATTGGATTAAATTAGTGATGACAGGCAGACAAGCAGGTCGTTCACAGACTAGATTAGAAGAAATGCTACTACTTTTAGTTGTGAAAAGGCTAGTTTCTAAAAAGAAAATGTATTGGAACTCCACAGATCCCCTAATCATAAAGTGGATTGAAGAGAATGTACATAACAGTTTAGAGAAGTTTTAAGGTCATTAGAAATGACACTAGAGACATATGTACATACATAACGATATGTATAGGGCAGTCAAAACTGAAATGTGCGAAATATTCAGAAATATTCTTGAATAATCTCGTATACTCTGCGGATATATCTGGCAGCATTACTTTTGTAAATATTTCACATATTCCAACTTCCATTCGACACTTTTCGATTTTCTGGCGTTTTAAAACTTAATGTTTCGTAGTTTATTAGAGCATTCTGGAACCATATTTGTTTATAAAATTCTATTGCAAAACTATTTTAAAATCATCGATAAGTCCAATGATACATTTACTAACTCAGATATTTATAGTCTCCTGCAGTAATTACGTGTGATTTATTACCATTTGCTGATTCATAATACAAAACACTGTTCGAAAAGTAGCTTTTGATGATTTTGATTTGCTGTTGTGACGTCATACCTCTCGAACGCATATATTATGGCTTCTATATGAAATTTTTCATTTGTACTGCAAGCTTCTTTCCGCGGTGATAGTAAATGTCATTTATCGACTTTGAAAATAATATCCGATTATTCGTTAACTACTTACATTACTTATACAGTTGAAACATAACCTCACAAACGTTTGAGACTATTAACTAAATTATGCATTAATATGCCAAGGTGCGGATACAATTCACTTATGACAATGAAATCAGCTTTGAAATATTTTAGGAGTTCTGATTATTTGATTTACAGTATCTGTTTCTACGATCGGAATGTCTGCGTAATTTTTTATTTTCATCAGCGTTTAAGTGACACTGCATTCAGTTAAGTGCGGCTTTTAAGTGCTTTTAAGCTTCTCTAACTCGGCATGAGTTTGAACCCATTCTAAAAAGTCAAGTAATTTTTAAAACAAACCTCGTATATACTGAAAGCACAGATTGTTTATTTTTGTTTCGAACTCGCTTAAGAAACTACCAAATGACACAAGTCTACACTGTCTACACTGTAATAAAAATACGTGGTATTGGAAGATATTTTGTATTGAAAATTAAATTGTAATTACAACAATATTAATACAACAATTAAATATTTATCGTTATTAACGATTACACAAATACTATAAAAAAAGAAAAATAAAATCACAACGCCTATAAGAATTATAAACATTTTTAATGAATATTTTTCACAACTACTATAGCAGATGAAGCATTGAATACAATTTGTTACACCATTGGGATGTTGAAAGTGTTGTACCACATGTCACATTAATTTTTTTTTTGCTCCTGAAACGTCGTAAATTAAGAAGGAAGGCGTGTTGTATGAGAACGAAATTTGTTCTCAAAGCAATTGTTATTCTTTTCTTTCACATAAAACAAAAGATGGTCAAAGCTATGTTGTTTCCGACATGATAAGATAAGTTATTATGCATTCCAACTATTAAAAGGGGTCCGTTTTCCATTTCAATAGCAAATCCAACAAATCTTTTATCTAATCTTACAATTTCGTGGCAAAAACAAAAAAAAAAAAAGTAAAAATAATTAAAATTTACAACTTAAATGAGCATCAGTGTGTGATAAAATTAAGTGTCATTGCCAAGTGTGATTAAAATTTAAATTTTAGCATCATTCGACAATTTAATGTGAAACATTACGGTTGCGGATACGAACGAAAACAAAATTTTTATCCAAAAAAAAAAAAAAAAATTTTTTTTTTTTTTAATTTGAAAACATGGTTGTAAGTACGCAAGATGTAATCGCCCAGCGCAGTAATTCTGTGCTGAGTCATAGATATCGTTATCAATTATTAGCTGCCATAACCGGTGAGTCAATTCGTTCGTTCTAATGAAACTAAAGGCAACAGTTTTACAAAAGTTTTAATTCTTCCGTTTCTAGTTCAACTGATAACCTTTGCACATGGTATTGCCACTGGTTGGATTTCTCCCACACTGCATCAGCTACAGTCATACGATTCGCCCACAAATTTCGTTGTATCAGTGGAGGAGGTATCCTGGATTGGCTCTTTATTCGGTCTCGGTTCGTTGTCGGGCAATATACTGTTTGGTTTACTTTTAAATCGCATCGGACGAAAATGGTGCATGTACTTAATAGCAGTTCCATATGCTGTAAGTCTCAGTTGAAGACACACAATTTTATGCAGGAAAAAAAGCAAACAAAACAATTCAAATTATTTAATTTTAGATCGCATGGTTTCTAATATATTTATCGAAAACGTATGTTTATTTGTATGTGGCAAGATTTTTAAGTGGCATGACTGGTGGTGGCAATTATGTTGTTGTGCCCATATTTATTAGCGAAATTGCTGATCCAAGGTAAGTTTTGGTGCGCGTATTATGATGGTTGCTATGTGTTTTAAATGTTGATTACAATACGTGCATTTGTTTAATTAATTTAATATTTTATTAGCATACGCGGTGCCTTATCTTCAATGGCCATGCTATTCTTAAGCTTTGGTATTATGGTGGGATTTGTTTTTTCATCGTATCTGGATTATTATCTTAATCCTTGTATAATTATTATCTTTCCCATCGTGTACTTGATAGCAGCCACACAGTTTCCAGAGACACCACAGTATTTACTGAAAAAACAACAATTTGATAAAGCACGTGAAGCTTTCAAATTTTATAAGAATCTACCAAAACAATCGGCAAATATTGAAGCCACTTCGGCTAAGCAGCAGGAGATAGAGGAATATGCTGAACTTCGAGAACTTAAAGAAACTATTTTATCCAGCAATGGTCAGACGGAAAAACTTAAACTAATTGATTTTGGTAACACATTCACACTTAGTTGGTGTATTTTCTTATTAAAATTTCATTGAATTTCTTTTATTTTATTTTAGTGAGTGGAGATTCATTGAAGGCATTCTTTACGGCCTTCATGCTAATGGCCTTGAATCAGTTTTCGGGCAGTTTTGCTTTTTTCAATTATATGTCGGATATATTTGCTCAAACTGGCACTGATATTCATCCCAATACTTGTACCATTGTTATGGGAGTAGCCCAGATAACGGGCACTTGCATGACAATGGTAATGGTGGATCGTTTTGGTCGCAAATTACTCATGTTATTATCATCCGGTGGCATGGCTGTGGGTCTAATAGGTTTCGGCATGTACATACAATTTACCTCTGCTGAATTAAAATTGAAATACAACTGGTTGCCTTTGGTTATCATGACTTTTATTATACTAATCGCCAGCGTTGGCGTAATTGCTCTATTATTTACAGTCATTGTGGAAATTTTACCCAATAAGGTAATCATCATATTTATTCATAATTAAGGAAATCTTATACAAAATATTACCTGTTGTTTCATTCTAAATTTAGATACGTGCTCCAGCTACTTCCATGTGCATGGCTACCATGAGCTTTATGGTTTTTATAGCCTTAAAAATCTTTCCGCTTTTATTACAAAATTATGGTTTAGCCACCCTTTTCTTTTCCTGTGGCTGTGTATGTGTCTTAGGCTGGTTTTATCTCCTGTTTTGTTTAAAGGAAACCAAAGGAACCTCTCTCGACTAGGAAATGAGAATTAAATTTTATAAGACTTTAAAAGATTTTTGAGTTTATTCTAAACAGTCTACTCGCATTTATTGTTATATTTTATTAAATTATTTTATTATTAATTTCATATTATTTATAAAAAAAAATTAATTTAATTAAAAAAAAAAAAAAAATAAATAACACAGAACGAGAATTTTTTTAAAATAATTTTAAAAATTATGCACTTTTTGTTGGGTATAGTTATCAAAATGATGAGGAAATCTAGACCTGAAAATATTTTTAGAACAGATCGTAATAAGATCGGCTGGGCAGGTTGATAGCATTGATAATATCATGCATAGAGGGAAAAAAAAACCAATCGAAATAACACGCCAGGTTCGTTTTAAGAATTTTAAAATTTTCAGAGCCATAGCTGGAGATCATAGTCAGCATAGCACCGAGCAAATTCAAGTAAGACTAATTTTTACTTGATACAGCAGATAAGTGTATCGAGAAAAAAAAATATGAAGTGTGGAATCTCTGTGTGAACAGAAATTTTCCTTGACTCTGACGTATAAATCAGACTGAACGCGATCGAAGGCATGCATTATGTTGGCTTTGGGAACAGCCTTGAGTTGTGGCTTATTCGCATATTCCTACAACCTAAGGAAATCACACAAGAAAAAAAAATTACTTACGTTCTCAATTAGCCACTAAAAACCTGTTTATTGAATTTCGGGCTGCTTTAACACATCCTTTCAGGCACCAATCGATTACAAGGCTTCCACAATTTGATCCTTCCAATGTAGGCAGCCGCGGTAGTGAGTTCAAATTTCATGATCTCGGTGGTCAGTTCATATTACCTCAACGTGAGATGTTCATTCCCTCAAATTGCTCGTGCAGAATATTCAATGTGACATGAACTGTGTGTCACGGAGTGCCTTGTTGATGAAACTATATTTCGTTAGTCAAAAGGAATTGGCAGTCATCGGCCGTTGACTAGGGCAAATTTCATTCGGGGTACATTGAACTCCGTTGCATCTCATGTATCGCCCCAATTTCGACAATTTTGTTCATTCTTTTAAAATTGACAAAAATAGGGAACAGTTGCAACTGCTCCAGAGCTATTTCAGCAAATATAAGCTAGTTGTCTATGGTCGTCCATAGTGATTTGGCAAAATGGCAAATTCTTTGACAGATTTAGGGTCAACAAGACGGCTATTAACAGCTGTCAAATTGCGGAAGCACCTGTTGGTGTATTTTTATGCTATTTAGTTCAGTAATTAAAAAAATCGACGCCCTTTAAAATATCGAGACCAAATAATAGTTTTTTATTATAAAATGTTGTGGCAAACGAATAATAAAAATAACAACTTAAGGTTAAATATTAAAATAAAGTTTTCACTTAAAATTAAGAACAAACATCGTTGCAGTCTGGGGAATTTACTGCAAATGCCGCCACATAAAATGAAATTTTGGCTAAGCCGTAAATCGATATCGGAATTGGAAATAATTTTAGAGCTACAAATGACAGCCATACAAATCAATGTAGGTGTAGCACATATCTATAATGAAATGGATTATAGTCATATAAAGTCAATATTTTAATACTTGTGTCAATAAAATTTCCACTATAATTGTAAACAGTAGAGAGCTAAATGCAATACTGGTGGTAAAGATTATTAAAGTGATGATAACTGGAGGCAATCAGTTGTATAACAATTTCATGTCGTCATTTAGACACTGTATATCGACAGCAAAACCAATGAAACCCAAATCTATATCACAGAATTAAAATTTTGCGACCAACACGATCCACCAACGGTGCCCATAATCTGTGCAGCACCCATGATAATAGCACAAGTATTATAATGAATATCGCTGCCAGTTGAAGCTTAGATAGTCGGCATGTAATTTAGAAATGCAAAATTAGCATGAAGGCGATTTACTACGAAAATAAATTAAATTATACTCCTTTCTATTGATTATCAAATAAATGTGAAAGTTTTAAAAAATTAACCAAAAAATTATTTTGAATTTAAATTCAACTTCCTAAACTGCTGTAAGTTGCTCTTTATTACTATGGTATATGATGTGGTAGGATCAGTATCCAATACTTCTTCATTTTGACATCTTTCTCTTGGTTATTATTGTAGTATAGTGGTGATAGCGTACTGTGATTAGAAGACAATTTTAAAGGGTTTCCCTGTACGGGCTTACCAAATCCAGTAGCAATGATAAACTATAGATTGACGTCTGGCCGTAGTAAAGAACACCACGACTAGTATTATTTAGCGTACGTCACCGATTCTGTCTAAGTATCAGTTACTAGGAATCCATAGAAATGAATCTCTTAAATACTCAATTGCGGCAATAGCTCACAATTTATAGGTTTCAATAAAAATGACTTCAGTCCATAAATATAGCGAAGAAATTGCTTGGTAAACATTTTAATCGGATTCAGTGCAGTCTTTAGGAACCAAGAAGAATGGTTGCGAATTTAAAGAAGAAGGAAATTATCGATACTATGTTTAAAAGATCTAGCTCTTGTTGTTTTTATTCAGTTTCATTCATCAAAATTCTTAGAAATACCACAAGCTTTGCATGCACGATGCTTGGAAAAAAATTTTCAATACCTTTGATGATGCAAATCGATGTAAATTTGATTCCGTACTTACTTGGTTAAATAATTGGCTATTACAATCCTTTAGTCATGATGAAAAGCTAGCTTCTCACAAAAACCATATTTCTGTTTGTTAATTTTATCCATGAGCGAGGGCTTACAGTTAACTGTCCACTCCGAACAACAGTTTTGAGAAACTTTTCATTGCAATATTTATTCACAGAGTTTTTGCGAAAAGACTGCTGAGAGGAAATCGCCGAAAGTAAGATTTGATTTTAATATTTCGCTTTTGATCGCGATATCTGATCTGGGGTTTGAACAACGAACTCACTACTAATAAGTTAACGCTCTATCTACTAGACAACATAAACACGCCTAATTGACGATAACTGCCAACTTAGAATAAATTTTTTGTAAATAAAGGGGCGATATCAGAAACAGACACATGGATTGAGCATGAACATTTAATAAAAGCTGTTTGGAATAACTTAAGTACTATAAGACTGGTTATAAATAAGATTTTTGAACACACATTTGAGCGAATAAAGTCTCTATAAAGGCCAATTTTTGATTTGAAATACAAGGGCAACAATGAAACAAACGATAAGCTTTGATCAACATAATAGGCCAGTAGATTTGATATTCTGATAGCTTAATTGGAAGACTCTTATAAATCCATTTAACAGTTCTGATCAGATACCAAGCGCTTCCCACCTATTTCTGTTGGTTTTGATCAAATTCATTAATTTTTTTTTTTGTATTTATTTTTAGTTTTTCTATTGTTTGTTTGGGCATTGGGTATTAATTTTGTAAACTGTTTTCAGAAACTGCTCTGCTGTTTGTTATATAATTTTATCTTTTTCTATTTTATTTGACAGGAAATACTGAAAATTTTTTTAATTTTTTCCATATCGATATGGTTTAGATTTCATACTGTTTTATTATAATGTTTATGCAAAAGTAAAGCAATTACTTTTTTTTTTATTATTTGTTAAACAAACGAAAAATTTTTTATAATTATTCTACCAGTAGCAATTGAAAAGCTGCACGCAAAAATCAAGTTATCTTTCAGTTCTGTTTACGGACTACGTTATCAGCTGGAAACTTCCTTTAGGATAAGAAAAAAAAAAAAAAGAAACAACAGGGGAGAAAACGCATCTGTTAATCTAATACAAATCATTGCTGGTGTTCGTTATCCAGTTTTAGTCTTTTCATTTCTTTTTGAAAATTTAAATGATTTACTTCTACTTCAGATTAACCTATGTAAACATTCTTTACCCCTCTTAGTGCTGAGCATTTGAAATTTATTTCATTTGTTTTCTCATTTTCATTTTTATTTTTATTTTTACTTAATTTTTAATTTTTTTTTATTTCGTGTGTGAAAAAATAAATAATATTTTTTTTGTTGTTTATTTGTTTACATATTTCGTTTGTTTTTGTTTTTTTTTTTTTTTTTTGGTGAATTTTTCTTATTTATTTTCGTGCTTAAAGTTATCATCAGATTTTAATGTCATGATAAACTCTTAGTTGCTTGTGCTTATTTTTATTGCCTCAATAAGATGGATTTTTCGCATACAATTTAGATCAACCAAATAAAGAGAAGTCAGATTAAACCAATTAACAAATCCATATCACTTGTATAACTCATAAGTGCAACAATATACTCACTGTATACTTATTAAACATTAAAATGAATCTATGTACACTGATGACTCTAGAAAACCATTTGGAATATAACACTCATGCAAATAGTAATACGGCCATTCACAGTTATACATAGTTAGTGTGCAATTGTATATTTTTCATAATTTTTCTCATATTGCTACACTATTTGCTACACGGGAGAAATGTATACTATTTTGGGAGAGACAAATGTATACCAATTAAATAGTTTAAAATATTATGGGAACTTTCACTCAATTCGAATCTATTATTGAGGCAAATTTATCGCCAATAAAAATTATTCTTCTTAGATGGAAACAGATTAAGACAGATAGACAGAGGCATAAACACGTTTCTACCAGAGATTCTAGTAAGTATGTCGAAACCGTTGACCGTTTTATTCCTTCTGTATTCTTGTAATCTTAATTCTAGTTTTTTGTTTTGAAGTTCCTTGGAAATTATTCTCCAAGTTGAGATTACTTTGCCGTTGATGGACTAGTCGGTAGTGTGCCGAGGCTGTGAGTTCTATTCCCACCAGAGACTCTGGGTATTTGTGATTGTCTGATTACTTGTCGGACATTATATGTGATTATTACTAAAAAGCAATCATCTGATCATTAAAAAAAAGAAATTACTGTTGCACATTACGTCTTACCTTTTCCTATAAACTATGTTTCCTGTATTCCAACACAATATATTGCATTTATAGGGGGCTCTTAAAAAATATGGACTAATACTGCTCAGAGGCTCAGTTTATATATTGTTTGTCAAAGCTGACAGTTTAGGTTGAAATTAATATTTGAATTTAAGCAAAGGGTTGATTCGCTGCCAATGCCATCAGAAACACAGAATGCAGCTAACTTCAGTACTTCAATTCTTCACCGGATAATCTATTTTCATGTAAATATTAAAGTTCCTTGGCAATCGAAGTTACTCTAGCTCAGAAGTTGTACTGACTTGTTCATTCTAGGTGCTCTTAAACCATCGCGGTTAGTTGAAATGGATTTTTGTTTTTGGTAATTAATTGGCAGAACCTACAAATTAAAGTCGCCTCTAAACGACAGATTTAAGAAACTTTTCATTGCAATTTAATATTATTTCCGGATTTTTTGCCGGAGACTTCTGAAAGAAAGTCGCTGAAGAAATATATTTTCTGGAGATATCTGATCTGGGCTTTGAACCATGGCCTAATTTATAATAGCAATTTTATTTTTTCACAGAGGTTTTGCCAGAAGACTGCTGAGAGGAAGTCGTAGGAAGAATTATTATTATTATTATTATTATTATTATTTTTTTTCATTGTTTGGGGTGTCAGAACTGGAGTTTGAACCATAGGCTCTCGTCTATTGAGCCAACACATTACATAATAGACTACTGCGACTTGCGATTGAAAACGTTTCCTTTTCCCATAAACTACATCACGTACACGAAACTCTGCCGATATGTTATCGCTGCTTTGGCCTTACATACATACATACATAATAGGTCATTACATTACCCTCCAATCAGGATTACGACCTAGATTTTCACACGATATGCATAATGTTATTTGAATTAAATTTGATGTCTCGTTAAATGAGTTAGAGGTGTACTTTACATTTGTCTGTCTATTTGTTTTGATATGCATATACAGAGACCAAAATTATGTTTTTAGAAAGGGAAAATAATGTTGGCTTTTACAAGCAGATCAAAATGTAAATGAATTTCATTTCAAAGCTTTCTTAATATTGTATTGTGGAGACATGAATAAAAATGTTTCATTTTATAATTTGTGGTTACTCGATAATCATTTTAGATGTAAGTGTAACTGTAAAAGATTATCTCTTTTTATGTAAAAACTATGTTCATACTATACCTACGTATGTATACGTATACCATATGAATACAATTCAAATGAGTTCAAACAGCTCTGTACATAAGGAATTATTTAGGCTGGATATGGATCAAGATAAATACGATTTTTACACACATAATAGGGTTAAAAGAAACGCATAAAATGTGAATTTCACATACTCGTACATGATATTATTCATAAGTACAATGCATAAACGGGCTACTCTATAGAGATAGATAGGTTCCTGTATGAATAAATAATTCCCTTCAACTTACATTGCCTTCAGCTCAAATCCAAAGAGTTCTACTCTTAATTAGTATCACAAATACTGGGAATAAAACAAAAGACCACAGATTGATATCTTTATTGCTAAGATTTTCGCATATTTCGCATTTATTATGAAATACTCAGCCATTGTGACGTAAATTAAATTCGTAAAATATGATTAAAAAGAAACCAAAAAAAAAAAAAAAATATTTCTTAAAGAAACATTTCAAATCTCACATGCAAATTTTGTTGGCAAATTTCTTAAAATCGAAAAACTGGACATTATCTTACTTCATTTCTAAAAATATTCTTTTCGCCAATATGTTAATGATTTTGTTGTCAGAAACGATTACTAACTAATCAAACTAATCGCACATAATACATATACATATGAATCAATAATAGAAATAATGACTATAATTTTCTTCTAACTTCCCCTGGTGAAAATGTAAGAAATTATAAGATAATGATTTGGATTGAAAAACGCTGCAGTGGTTAGACAATACAACAGAGAAAGTTAAATATTCGAACCCACCCTGTCACTCATCTTTAAACAAATCTGTGTAAATGTCAAAAGTCCCATTGGAAACCTCCGGAATTTCAAACCAAAATGGAATTCTAATATTAAATGTTTGCGTACCGTTTACCAGGCATGTAAACCGTTAATCAAGGTTGACTTCACCACCACCCGATAGAGCCAGTATGTAATATTTGCTCTGAGTATAGGTACCTATTGGTAAATATCAATTCGGTTTTGCGTGGAAAGTTGTTAGCTTTAGACCCCGGGTTACACCTCAAAGAGAGAATGTGCTGATAAAGATTATTATTTTAATTTTTGAAAAATGACTTGACGCTGTACACTTCAGTGGGGATTTAATAACATGATCTTGCATTAAGGAATCAGCGTCAAAGTTTTGTTATTTCTTATAAAGCATGCTGTTAGCTGCGTAGCCGATGTTAAATCAGCAATCACTATTTTCACCAATTGGATTGCATACCAAATGTTCATAATGTTCGAATAATTTAGTGAACATGCGCTCCTCTTGGTCTGATAATGGAGTGTAACAAATGCATAAGTAGGTTTTATACTATGGCATGTATGTATACTGTTCAGATGAGTGTTTACCCCTCATTCAATCCAAGCTTAAAATGAAATTTCTTACTAAAATTATAACTTAAAAGCAATTTGTTATGCTGATCAAACAAAATGAACTTTAAGTTAAAAATTTTCACAATTTTTAATGAATCTTCATTGTTTACATGAGAATTTGTGGTTTGTACGATTGAACGACTACTAGAAGTTGTCTAATATTTGCAATTTGTTCAAATTATATTGTCTTTTGCTTAGTTAACTTCCGGTGGTAGGTCCAAGGGAAAAAGAACGCATTTTTCTATAAACACTTAAAATCCTTCACAAAACTTTAAAAATTTTTAACTTAAAGTTCATTTGATAAGACAACGTAGATAAAAAATACTCTCAACTGTTATACTCTTCAAATAATAACTACGGTAATGTTTGTGTGATTTTATTAAACGAAGTGTCAATTTCTTCACAAGAGAATATACTTTAAGAATGTCACCAATTGTTTTATAGTTTTTAATTAAATTTTGCAATTAAGAATGGCCAAACTTGAAAAAAAAAATAATATTTTTGAAGTTTACCCCATCAAAACTCATAACATATAAGTTTGAACAAAAAGTTTATGCATACCGTCTTAAAGGCTAATCTCTTCCCTTTTTAAAAAACTTTAGACTTTTAAAATAGAATTGAAACATATGTATTTGGTTAATCGAATTAGGGTTTGAGAATAAACAAAGTATTTTTGAGTTCTACTCAACTAGCTGAGCAACTTAGACTAGGTAGTTACTCGAGTGTATTTTATTTTTTTGTATTCTGTCGCATAGTGTAGTTTGTAAAAATAATTAATGTTTTTTTTTTATTTATTTTATTAATTCATTTCTCTTTTCTAAAAAATAGGAAAATAAGAAATATAATAAGAAAAATAAGAAAAACTTTCTGGTTTTTAGAGCAAAAGTGCAAGTACCCCTAAGCAAAATTCGGAGTTAATTTTAAACTCAAAGTCTCAATGTGTATTAAAATGTTTTACGTAAATTTTATTTTTCAAATTATATTTTATTTTTTATACTTTCTTTTGGAGTCGTATCGGGGCTTTGCGGTATCGTATTAAGTTTGTGTGGGCTTTGGTAGGCAAATTACATTTTCACATTAACGTCAGTATGATTGAGTTCATTCATTGACTTGTTGAAAGTAGCAACAATTACGAATTCGAAATTCTTCCACAATTTAGATGAATTCGTTGTTTAAAATGTTTTAATATTCTTTCTTATTCATTATTTCCTGAATAAATTCCAAAGTGCGCACAATTGGCGCCGACACATCTCTAGAATGTTGTATTACTGCAACCATACTTAACTATTTCACTCAAGTTCTTTGAATTGAGTTTTTTACCGACGAGTCAAAGCAAGACATTTCTGCTTTGATGGATGTACTTTAGTATGACGGACAAAGAAACGTAAAATGGTGGTTGTGCAATGCTGTGGCAACATTTGTTGGCACTAAGATGTGCGCAGTTTATTATTATGTTCATGATTTTGCGAAAGGTGGTTTGATGTTAGATTTAAATTTTTTATACGATACTTGAGCAAAATTAAACTTATTATTACAAAGTTAACGTATATATAGACCAAATGATAAAAATAATTAAAGGAATTAGATGAATTTGCTGAATAGATATTTTCTATCATACACCTGCCAAAAATTTGTTACACATAACATACATAATTTGCCATTACAACCCTTCAGTCAGGCTTGCGGCCTAGCTTCTCAAACCACTCATGTTGTGTGCGTAAATTTTATACATGAGTGGCGGGACTTACAGTTTAAAGTCGACTCCGAACGACAGATTTTTTTGAGAAACCTTTCATTGGAATTTTATTTATTCTCAGAGTGTTTGCCAGAAATCTGCTGAGAGGAAGTCGCCGAAGAAATATTTTTTTTCATATTTCGTTTTTGATGTCTGACCGGGGATTCGAATCCTGGCCTTTCGTCTAATAAGCCAACACACTGCCTTCTAGACTACGGCGAAATATTTCGGAAAATATGTATGGAACTTAAAAGATTCTTAAAAGAAAGAGATACAATATATACAAACACATGTGGATAATGAAGCCGAAGAAGTCTGGTAGTATTGTGTTGGCTTTTTAGAGATACCGTGGTTCAAACTTCAGGTCAAACTTCGTAAACAAAATGAAATATGAAAAAACTCTGGGAATAAATGAAGTTGCCTCAAAATAGTTTTGTAAATCTATTGTTCGGAATCGATGTTAAAGTGTAGAATCGGCAACTAATGGATAAATTTAACACGTGCAACATGTGTGATGTCAGATGTTTGATTGTAATTCTAACTAAAGGGCTGTAATGACCAATTAAATAAGCAATCGTGTGAATAATAAAGTATCAAAACTTATCCCAAAAGGATTCAAATGTCAAATTTCAAATTGTTTCAAATTAATTCAAATTAAATATTTTAAGATGGCAACAGTATTTCAATCCATTGAATAAAATACAAAACTCTGTTCAGTTTCTAAAATTTTAAGTTGATGAACAGGAATTTTAATGAATACTTGATTGTAGAAAGTTGTTAGCAAAAAATATTTCCAATCATGGCATATTCGAATTTATTAATAATTTAATTTATTGCAATTATAATACCCATGCATTTAAACACTTTTTCTATATTTTGATATCTTAATTGGTAGTACAATGGCTTTAGAATTTAAATTGGAATTGGAATTGGAATTGGAATTTGAAATATGATTTCTTTCCAAAAGAAAAAAGAAATGAAAGAACAAATAAATTTCAAAATGTATGGAACAATACAATCCCTTGTCTTGTTTAGGGTCAACAAACGTATTTATTACTCTAAAAACTATTCATAATAGACTATTGAAGAAACGATTTGTATAAATTACCATCATTAATACGAAAAAGTGAAAGAACTGTAAAGAAAACAAATTAATTTAACGTTTTAAGATGGCATTAAGCCACAATAAAATAATGCCATCATTAAAAATCATTAATAGTTGGATGGGATGGTGGTATATGAATTGGCAAAAATAAAATAGAAAAAAAAAAAAAAAATAAAAAGATGATGAATTAAAAAAAAAAAAGAAAAAAATATAAATAATACCCATGAGCGGTAATTACGAAAGAAAAATATTTTTTTTTACATCGTGATTAGACGAAAAAGAATTTCTTTGCTTTCAGTCAGCGGGTGAATACTTTTGTTCTGATCGATTAAGAAACAAGAATGTTTTCGAAAATGATGAAATGTTAAAAAAAAAAAAACTCATAAATCACTGGCGATGTATGCTGAAAAAAAATTTAAATTATTTCTTTCACGTTGACCTTGAAAGTAGAGGCGAATTAACATGGTAATAATATGGTGACCAAAAAAAAAAAATTAAGAAAAGAAAAATAAAAGAAAGAAAGATAAGATATTATGTAATTTCGTTTTCTATAACAATTAATCACTTTTATTTCATATAACTAAAGATGAATTCAATGGAATGAAGTTAAAGAGGAGAAATAATTTTATCAAGTTTAGATTTTGTGTCTTAGTTTCGTTTCATTCATTTAATTTTGTATCCCACTGTTAAAAACATGATTGTAGAAGGAACTCTGTAGAATCTTAATAAAAAAAAAACTCACTTTCTAAGACAAGTCCTAGGAAACTTGTGACCAAATAAAGTGTTAAAAACTAATTTAAAAATCTTTGAATGTCTGTTCTATAACCTAAGGGATAATACCATACAAAGGATCTGCAAGAAAAAAGCTTATTGAGTTTATTACCAAATAGAATCTAAAATCAAAGTTTATACTTTTCTCTTCGAGAAGTACAAAAATAATTAAAATCCTACTGCAAAATTTTCTTTATAGTCCTTAGAGTCCAACTGAGGATGTTTGCTGCCAGTGAGTATTATTATTATTATCGTGAAGAGATGCCGTGGTACTGCGGCCATACGTTCTTTAAGCTATATGGGGTATCCCCATAAAGTCTGGTTAAATAGTATTGCCTTGACAAACTTCAGAATGGTGCTCGGTGTCAAATACGCATTCAGTTGTTTACTTACTGGCATGTTTTACAGCCGCACAGATTTATATATGCGCTCTGATCACTCACTCCGATCATTACAGAATCTACATGTTAGTTTCGAGATAATGGAGCTTCTGTACATTGAGTTCATAGTGCCGGTTAGTAGTCACAGTGAGCTCAAACTTATTTACATAATTGGTCTTTACAACTCTTTAGTTAGTGTTGCTACTCAGCTTTTTATACCACCCATGTTGTAGGTGTTAATTTTTTCTATGAGTGGCGAGACCTTTAGTTCAATGTTGACTCCGAGCGATAGATTTGAACATTTTTTTATGGCAATTATATTTACTCACAGAATTGTTGCCAGTAGTTTGCGGAGAGGAATTCGCCAGTGGAAATATTTTGATCATTTCATCTCAAGATGTCTGGCTGAGGTTTGAACCACGCAATCACGTGGAACAAGCTGACACGCTACCTAATAGACTAATGGCTACTTGTCCTACCTAACTTCCTCGGACTGTAATTTCTTTAAGTCCATTTGATCTAAGAAAAGTATCGACTTCTAGTATGCATTACTGGACATTTCCGACTATAATTGAACCTAATCATTATATCAGCCATTGTGTACAATGACACAATTGGATCAAAATTTTACATTCCTTTTTTAATCATCCATTCTGAGTTAGAGTTGATTTAAAATTGTTCTATTCAAGGATAGAATTGTTACACAAATACGTGTGTATATCATGAACTTTTATTTATTCTGTGATATTTTCCTTATCCTTTATTTCTGTCGTAATACGTTTGTATGAGGCAAACATATCGTTTAATTAATTCAAATTAAAATTAATTTAGAAAACCTAAATTTTATGGCAAATATTTTATATGCAAATAACTGACAGCATATTTGTTTAAAAATTAAAGCATATTCTTCATTACATTCATTACATAAAACATACACACCCACACAGCTTCCATTACGTTTTTTTTTGTTGTTTCATTCGTTCAACTACTGTTTTTCATAATTATTGGCAAATAAATTGTGTTTTTAACATCTTATAACACACACACACACACTTAAAGCAGACATACAAACTATAGAAGATATTACGTGTCTTATTGCGAAGGGGGAAAACAGTTTTTTAAATAATTTTTTTCAGTTTCATTTTTATTTAAATGTCACGTTTATTTTGCCATCATCAGGTGAGATTTTAAGCTTCCTTCTACAACAAGTGGAATTAACAATTAATGGAAGACAACGAAACTATATGAAAGGGAACTCCTTTAGCTTGTTTTATTTGTTGTTATTTTGTTGTTGTTGCTGCTTTTTGAAAAAAGTGTTGATTGAATTGACACCAGTTTTGACACCCACGCAAATCATTTAAGAGATGCTCGTAAAGTGATATTGATTGTCAAGCCAACAGACGACAGACAACAGACGACAGATAGAGCCATTCAACACACATTCTGTAAATCTAACAAATTTTGTTTAGTCTTCAGAGCTAAAGCTAAGTGTTATTCTCAATAAAGTTCACAATTGTAGATTTTGTTTTTTCTGTGAAAAAGCTTTTACGCTAGAGACAGAACGACTGCTGAAATAAAATCAATATTTGTTCACGTTTTATTTTAAACAAATATGAGTTTTAATTTATGCACTTGACATATGGATTTACACGTTTTATACGTTTCAAAAGATGCAATTTCTGCCATCAACATCGATACAAAACTAAAATGAAATGAAATTTTTTTTTTTGTTTGCTTTTCATATTTAAATGTAGATAGAGAGAGACAAAGAGAGAGAGAGAGAGAGAGATAGACTAGGAGGTAAGTTTATGTGACAATTGTTAATTAATTAAAATTTTTTAAATGAAAGAAAATAAGAGACTCTCGTAGATTGTCTATCACTCGATGAATATTATGGCAAGAAAGACGTGTTTGAAGGTGTATTTTTGCATTAACCTCTCGCTTTTTGTTGTTGTTGTTGTTGTTGTTGTTGCTGTTGTTGTTGTTGTATGGTATACGAATGAATTTGTAAATGCTAAATTGGCAAGATTTAAATTGAATGATAATTTCACTACTTCATCACGTGATGTGCTTTTGAAACTTCCTTGTTGGATTCCATTCATTATTGGTTGGAATATTTACTTTTTTACTTAATGATGACAGAATATATTTATGAAATGAATGAAATGATTGTCATTATATTAGATTTTCTGTAAAGACTTTCGTTTGTAATATGTATGTACATTCTAAATGTACATACGAGTATGTATATGTATCATCAAAATCCCTATCTGGTATTAAATCTTTGAATATTCATGCTTTTAAGGAAATAACAGACAAAATAACCTCTTAGTTGAGTGTAGAATTTTAAGATTCATTTGATTCGCAACATTACTGTCATATTTTATTTTTCTCTAAAAGAAAAGAAGATAATACTGCTCAGAGAAACAGCAGCGAAACGTTGGTTATTTGTTTCGAACCGATAATTTTGGTATTAAAAATTTAATTTCCTCAGGTCGATCGATAGAAATAAGCATTTGAAGAAAGCTGGATGGATACTCACAGAAACTCGATGATTGGGTGCCGCTTGAATTAACAGTGATAAATTCTCTGCTTAAACAGAAAGTAATCGAATCCTATCAAAAATTATAACAAAGCCAGGATTGACATCAAGAGAGACACTATGGCCGTCATCTTACATGACAATGAAAATTGCCTTTAAACCTAAAAAACTATGACAAGCTAAATTTATTTCCGTTTTTAAGTGTCCTATTAATCTAGTGAAAGTGTCCTAGTCTATTAGTGATAGTCCGATTTTTAGCAGATTTTTTGTACTGGTCTATTACAGTACAACGAACATATGCTGTTAGTCACTTGGCTGGGCCATCTATCGGTTTAAATTTGAATCATTGGTTATTTTGAATCTGGCCATAGTTCTGCCACAAAATTCAGTATATTATCTCCACTGAACGTAATGAATCGATTTACGCTTGAGCAACGTTGGAATTTATTGCAAATTTATTTCCAAAACAAAGACAATTGGTTGGAAATTGCACGAAAATGTCTTCGTACAAAATTTCATCGCAGAGAAGGACTAACGGTGCTCGCTATACTCAAGTTTTTTTTGCTAAAGTTCTTGAAATTGGTTTCATAGTTGATGCGCCAAGACGTGAGCGTGGTTGGTCGTACAGTGCTTACACCCGAAGAAATCGAAGCTGTGGCTGAGTGTGCGTGAGAATCCAGCAACATGAAGTCGCCATCATTCTCAAGAATTGAACCTTTCACGCACCCGTTTACATCAAATTTCAGTATGACGGTTTATAAAGTTTAATTGGTTCAAGACTCGAAGCCGCATGACCATTCGCTTCGCTAGATGGGCCAACGAAAAACTGCACGATGATGTCGATTTTGCCGTAAGGCTCAGAAAACCCACACGAGGTCTTACAGAAGCCAATGTACCCATTATGAGTGACTGTTTGGTGCCGCTTGTGGAGCGTATGCGTCATTGACCCATACTTCTTTGATACTAAAGACGGGGTAACCATTACGATCAATGATAACCGATTATTCTCATGGTATTAATGTGAACAATGTTTGATTTCAACAGGATGGTGCAAATTGTCACACATCCCATGCCACAACTAATTTATTGCGTCAAACGTGATGTCACTTTGCCACCAAGAAGCTGCAATTTGCCTCCGTTCGATAATTTTCTGTGGGGCGCTGTTTAATAAAAGTCTTATGCCGACAAACCAGAGACCATTGAGCATTTGAAGGCCAACATTCGTGATACCATTGCCGAGATACAACCCCACTCGATAGATACTGTGAGGCCAGCCGCGGCAGCTGTATGAATGAAGTAATATTCCATTTCCAACCGGAACAATTGTGCATCACAACAAAAGAATCAATTTGTCAAAATTTCAAAATGCTTATGTTTTATAAACGATGATCGGCTATAGATAATATTTTCTCTACTTTTTACGATTTTAATATTTCTTAAATGATCCTTTAAATCTTCTTCCTGTTTTGATACTTGACACGATTAATTAAAAATAGAAATATTTTGTAAAGAACCATAAACATTAAAAAAATCATACGATCTGTACTGTATTCTGGGAACTACTGTTCATAAGTTTCAAATCCGAATACGAATACTTCTCATAGAATGTAAACTCTTGGTATACGTAACCTTTACAGTATTGTCAACACACAAAAGACCAGCGGTGACAACTCGTAGTGAAAGCTTAATCAAAAAATTTTTTCATTTAAGAGTTCTTTTTTTTCATTTATTACTTTGTTTAAAACAAATATTTTTTGTATCAACTAACGTTTAAAGCAATAAAATAAATGAAATAGAAAATTAAACAAAAAAAATTGATTTCTTTCAAACAATAATACAAAAAAAAAATACAATATTAATGGGGAGTATGGTGCTATTTTTACTATTCCGCTGCTAATCAAAAAGCGTGACGCATAACTTTATTGATGATATTTAATAACGATTATACAATAGTAATAATAATAAAAAAAAATAATAATTTAAATCCAGTAACAGCAACAAAAGTGAAATGGAATTACATTTTACCTAAAATTTTGGCATTTTAGTACCATCAAAACCGAAAGAAATTTGCCAAAAAATTAAAAAAAAAAAAAAAAATACAAAAACCAACAAAGTTTGATCAGTCATAAAAGAATTGTATAACAGAGGCAAATAGTTGGGTATCCATAACCTCACGAGTGGTATTTCGCTATTGTCTAATTTATTTTCGATTTGGTTTTCATCTTAATTTAACAAACCACATCCTCAATTAATGATTTATTCGATATTCGCTATTAAAATATGATAGGCAAACATCAAACATCAAACATCAATAGAAAGGCAGTGCTGATGATGTACTATGCCAAAATAAAGGCGGAAATTTTACAATAAAACTGACATGATTTTTAAAATTGAAACATTTTAAATTTTAACTTTAAAACATTGTTTAAAACATTTGAATTTGAAAAAATATTGTTCAAATTTTGCAGAAAAAAAAAAAATAAAAAACAAAACAACAACAAGGTTTCAAATATTTTTAATATGAATATTAAATCCATGTGTCGAATACAGACACACTGGCTTTAAAACTCCGGATGTGTTCTGACTTTCTCCACAAGTTTCTTCCATTCATCTATGCAGTTTCTTCCATTTATCTATTTGCAATACATAATGCCGTGGGTGTTATGCCATGTACATTTGCGTGGGTAATTTTTTACTCGGTTTTGATCCATCTATTCTTAATAGCCTATCTATCATTTACAATATTCTTGCCCTGATTGAATGGCAACAGTTTACATTATCGGGAACAAGTCCCTCTATTTTGCTGGAGCAAAAACCGTTGTAGTAGCAGTTGAACAATGAAATCATATTGCGACGGTTCTGCAATGAATCATTGAGGGATTAGTATACATCCTAAACTTCTTTTTTCGACTTTTTAAAGAAAAATTTATTTGAAGAAATTAATTTTTTTCTCTCAGAGTTTTTGTCACAAATCTGCTGAGAGGAAGTGGCCGAAGAAATATTTTTTCATATTTCGTTTTGTTGGAGATGTCAAACCTGAAGTTTAAACCGTGGTCTTACGTCCAATAAGCAAACACGCTACCTATTAGGCTACGGCGGCTTACTTAGAAACATTCTCTAAAAATTTCAGAGAAATCGGTCGTAGTTTTGATAAATTGTGGTTGCCAGATGGCAAAACTTTTGAAGGTTAGAATGTAAACTCACATCAAAATGAGCATTTTAAATTTTTCTTTCGACAGTTAAAAAATGTGCTAGTTTCCGTGAACATAACGCTGCATTTACATGCCCAAAACATCAAGAGCTTCTGGCTTCCTAATAGTAATAGATGAGACAATATTATTGTTGCGCTTGTGTATGAATAAACACCATTAGCTAGGTCTTTCGCATATTATAACCGACTTAATGCAAGTCCATTCGGAGATTGACTGCAAGTTGGATTTGAGAGTGTCAATAACATTAAACAGAAATTCGTTGTATATAAAACGGTAAGATATGAGGAGATACGACTCAATAGATATTTATGGTACTGAATTGTGAATATCGTATTCTAGTAAAATCACCTCTAAAATTTTTATAAGCAAAACCTTGCATATTTAAAAAAAATTCCTAAATAAAGCCTACTATTGCGTATCTCAATTATAATTTACTACAGCCTATGATATAGTCGCCAGCCTAAAATAAGGGTGTGGGTGATTTAAAGTTTAAATTTAAAAATTTAATAAAACAAAAATGATTTAAAGTATTGAGAAATTTATTTTTTTGTTATGAAGTACAATTGTGTCAGTTATATTATTTCATTCATTCGGTCGTAGTACCTCATTCGATCGGACAAATTTTCGAGTGTAGTGTATAGGGTTGTATCTCGGCAATTGTATCACGAATGTTGGTGTTCAAATGCTCAATTGTCTCTGGATTGTCGGTAAATCACAGTTTCTAGATATCACCATTTCGTTTAATTAAACGACCATCAAACGTTTGACGCAGTAAATCAGTTGCGGCATGGGATGTGTGACAATATGCATTGTTCACATCAATACCATGAAGAGTGGGTACAGAAAAATTGTTTATCATGGTGCGATAGATGTCTCCAATGATCACAATGGTTGCGCCATACTCATTACCAAAGAAGTATGGGCCAATAATGCCTCCTCTGCACAAGCCATACCAAACAGTCATTCGTAATGGGTACATTGGCTTCTGTAAAATCATGTGTGGGTTTTCTGAGCCGCATATACGGTAATTTTGCTTATTAACGTACCCACCAACATGAAAATGAGCTTCATTCGAAAAGATAATTTTTTGGCAAAATCGATATCATCGTGGCTCAATAAATACCAACGTTGCTCAGGCGTAAATAGATTCATTACGTTCAGTAGAGATAATATACTGAATTTTGTGGCAGAATAGAATGACATAAGTATGGTGAGATTGAAAATAACCGATGGTTCAAACTTAAACCGATAGATGGCCCATCCATTTTGCCTTAATGCACTCACTCTTTATTTAAATTAATATTTCGTTGGTTGTTGTTGTTCTTGGCGGCGAATTTTATAACACCAACAAACATTTTTGGATCAATTTTTAAACGGATTCAAGCAAAATTGTTTCGATCTTCATTCGTTAGAGGAAAGTAAAACCCTTTTTTATTACTGACGTCTGTCTTCTTACCATATCCATAAATGGTTTTTAATATATTGTTTCTGCGTTTTATTTACATTCGGTTTGAATAACTTTTTATTTGGATTAGTTCGAGCCATTTTGTTCGCTATTCAAACTTTTTGGTGTTTTATTCTCCTTTTTCTTTTTTTTGTATGTTGTTATAAAGCCTTGTTGTTGTTGTTGTTGTTGTTGGTATGAATGGTTTCACTATTGATTTCCTTATACAATAGATGATTGCTGGAAAAACGTTAAAACGTGCCGTGTTAAAGTAATTTTCTTTGACTGATTTGTTGGTTGATGGTTTACAAAGGTTTTGTACCCTTTTTTCCGAAAACTTTTTTATTTAAATTTTTTTGTTTTTATTTTTTATTTATTTTTTTTTATTTTTCTGTTGTTACAAACCGTTTGTGTTGCTTGGCTTGATTGATTACCTCAAAGACAATTTGAATTTGTTTTCGTTTCTGTGTCGGTCGGTTTCTATTATCACAGTTGTTAAGATACGTTTTCATTTCTTTTCATTCCTTTGAAAATTTGATTTTTATGGCTCTATTTTGTAGTTTTTCTTTGCCAATCTTTTCATTTGGAAGACAAATAAAAAAATTATTTTCAAAATAATAAATCGTGGTACTGTTAAAGCTTCTGTTTTGTTCGTAGATATAATTTTAAATTTTTTTTTTTTTTTGGTACTTTTGTTGACCCATAAATAAAATTAACCTCAGCATTCATTAAAAGGAAAAATTTTAAATTATTTTTGGAATTTTGAAAGAAATATTGCTGAACTTATTTACATTTTTATTTTATTTATTCACGGTTTAATTAAATGCAATGAGGTAACGTGGTGTAAAAGTTAAAGTGCCAGTCTACAAAATCGAAGAATACACTTTTAAATCTTAGAAAAGGCGAGCAATTTTCCATTTGATTTTTAAATTTATTGAATTAATCTATTAGCTATAAAGAGTCCTACCGTTTAAATATGTATGCTTAAAAACTTATCGCCTTTCTATCCCAAGTGTCGCATAATATTAGGGAAGATGTGCTGTGATTTTCTCTTCTTCATTATCCTAACAGCGTTTGCAGAAAAAAGTCTTTATAAAGTATTTGCAATTACAGTCTAGTAGTAAGTGTGTCGTTACGACTGCTATGAGTTCTTAAAATGGTAAATCTATCTCCAATATTGTACTCGCGGATGAATTCATTTAAATTATCTGTTGCGCACATATTACCAAGTATACCAGCTTTGTTGTTACCTTCCAAATGTCCCTTGGAATTTTGGGACATTGGTTGTAGATCTTAAAATCTCATTGAAGCTGAAGTTTTGCTCTGTAACTATATTTCGTAAGACAAAAGCGCTTTCACAGTAGCTCTTAGAGATAATTCTTACAGTTTACTATTCATCCAATTTAATTGATTCGATTGCAGTTATATTGGCCGCCACTTATGTCTGTCTGCCATTTCCATGTTAGACGATTGAAGATGAATGACCGCATATATAACCTTAGAATGCTGGATAATTATTTGATTGTTAATTAGGACAGAGGAGCATATGCAAAGCAATATGCCAATTACCAACTTGCCTCCTGTGCCTTATGATGGAGACTTAAAATATCGAGATATGGATGCTATTGTATGTTGACTCATCAATAGTATGTACTTTTTCTAATTCTAAGGTTTGAATCGATTAGATATCGTTGATATTTCGTTGCTTATTTCTTCTCAACATTAAATATCAAGCCCTAATCCGAGGAATGTTAAAAAAGGGGAGTAAATGTTTTCTCCTTAACATTAAATATTAAGCCCTAATGCCATGTTTTATTGCACTACCGAGGAACGTTCAAAAAAGGTGAGTAAATATTTCCTCAGAGGCCTATTTGTGAAACTCACTACCTTACACGATTTGTGGAATACAAACGATATTTATACAGTATAGGAATAAACTTGTTGGTTAGAGGTTTGTACGCCAGAGATAGGAATTCTATGGCATGACAGGAGTAAATGCGTGTTTTATATTTACCACAAATAAATTTCCCTTTTCCTGTTTGTCTCTCGTCTACTACACATTTGTTGAAAAATTTGACTTTTGGTTTGGTAGTCTCTAGGCTCTAGTGGAAATTATGATCATTGCCTATCTAGACAAGAAGACATTTACACAATAATGAGAATTACTGTTAATTCTATTCTCCTGGCGGAAATTCATTTGGTTTGGATTTTATACTGGATGGTGGGTTAAAAAATTCCCTTTTTCTTGCCAGTATATTTATTAAACCCATTATAGAACTTACCAAAGAATTATTTGTATACCAAAGGATACATTACTTGGCGATTAAAATTTGAAGAATTTTTATTTATTCCTCCGTAAAGGAATTGTTTATTACATACATAATTGGCCATTACAAACCTTTAGTCAGGATTACGGCCTAGCTTCTCACACCACTTATGTTGTGTGTGTTAATTTTATACATGAGTGGCGGGACCTACAATTTAAAGTCGACTCCGAACGACAGATTTCTTTTGAGAAACTTTTCTTGGCAATTTTATTTGATCTCAGAGTTTTTGCAAGAAATCTGCTGAGAGGAAGTCGCCGAAAAAATGTTTTTTTTTGATATTTCGCTTTTGATGTCTGACCGGGGATTCGAATCCTGGCCTTCCGTCTAATAAGCCAACACACTACCTACTTGACTACGGCGACTACAAGAATTGTATATTAAGACAATGAATTAATGAACCCAACTGGTAGAGGATAACATAAAGTTGAGCATTGTTATCAGACAAAATTTGTATGCGATCATTTTTATCCAACGATCTCAAACAGTTAAAATATTCAGAAGCCAAATACACAAACTTATATACGTATGTTTTAAGTCAATCTATTGTTACATTTAGTCTCTAGAGCCTACAGCTCCTAAACACAAACAAAAAAAAAAAAAATTAAAATTTTTTTGTTCTGTTAATATTTGTGCATCATTAATTATAACGGTAAGACAGAACATTGATTGGAATTATGAAATTTGATGAAAATGAAAATTTTTACTTCAAAAATTTTGTTGTAAATCTTTAAATGATAAGAATCATTAAACAGCTGCCTGCAACACTTTTTGTTTATAATATTTTATTATTTTTTTATTGTTGTTGGTTTTTCATTCATTGTTCATACAATCGATAATTATAATGTACGTTCTGTGGCAATTTGCAGTTTCAAATACAACCGTCAGTCATTGATTAGAACTTTACGATTAATTTACAATGAATTCTTCGTTTAAAGTATTTGCTTTTTTTTAATTTTTTAATGATTCTTTAAACAATTGAGGCTTCTTGCAAAAGATGTTGTTGTGAATTTTGTTGTTGTTAATTATTTCATTAAAAAAATTAATTTTTTGTTTTGTTTTTTTAAAGAAAATGAGACACTCCCTCACATCAGTTGTATTGTTTGGTTACATTAGCAGACCATCTGGTAATTTTAAAAATAAATTGTTGTCCGCATGATTAATTTAAAATTAAAATACTATAGGCGGTTGTAATAAAATTGAAATCGTCGAATAATTATTTAACACACTAGAGTCTAAGGAGTTTTAAAGCGTGGCTTGTAATCATTCATTTGGCATTCTGCTAGGAATTGGACCCACGACCCAGACGCTAATAGTCCTATTTATATATTTTTCCAAAATTCTGTTCAAGTCTTAAAACAGAATTTTGTGTAATATTTTATCTTGAATGTGATTCTATATCGCTGTTTACCATATGCAGAGTGTTCGCAAGATTGCATTAAAAGATATTCGGGCTTAAAAGATATTGGGGATGCTTAGGAAAATGCCCACTGAACTCACTTTTCTTTAGTCGAGTTATTTTCGACGTGTTTGTCCACGTACTACATTTTCTCTGCTATTTTCCAAAACCAAGCAGTTACGACCTTTTTTGTTCAACTGTTCATACATACATAATTGGCCATTACAACCCTTCAGTCAGGATTACGTGCTAGCTTCTCACACCACTTATGTTGTGTGTTGATTTTATAAATGAGTGGCGGGACCTACAGTTTAAAGTTGACTCTGAACGACAGATTTTTGAGAAACTTTTCATGGCAATTTTATTTACTCTCAGAGTTTTTGCCAGAAATCTGCAGAAAGGAGCTCGCCGAAGAAATATTTTTTCATATTTCGTTTTGATGTCTGACCGGGGATTTGAACCCTGGCCTTTCGTCATCAGCCAACACACTACCTACTAGACCATGGCGGTTTCAACTTCAATAGTAGGTTCAGCTGTTAATAGTATGCAAATGTACGTGTTTAGAACTTGCATGTAGTGTAGCGGCTACAACAATGTTTCTGTCTTGTGTTGACCTACTAGACGAGAGTCCATGGTTTAAAGCCCAGCTCAGATATCTCGAAGAAAATGAAATATAAAAAAAATATTTCTTTCGGCGACTATTCTCAGCCAGCAGTCTTCCTGCAAAAACTTTGAGATTAAATAAAATTGATATGAAAATTTTACAAATCTGTAGTTCGGAGACGACGTTAAATTGCAGGTGCCGCCATTCATGGATTAAATTAACACACTTAACATGAGTATTGTGAGAGGTTATGTCGTTATCCTGACTAAAAAGTTCTAGTGACCAATTAGGTATGTAGGCCCTCCAATAATACGTCATTTCATAACACTTCTGTTGTTATTTAATGCAGTGATAAGCGAATGAACTTTCACAGTTTTGCTATGGAAACTAATACTTCAATACACATACGCGTATATGTATGTACTTATTTTTAAGTCTAGAAATTCTCTTTTAGTTGGTCACTCCAAATATGTTTTTTTTTTTTTGTTTTTTTGTTTTCTTGACAGCCATGCAAATGCATTTTAATTTGAGAACTTTATAATCAAAAGCTGTTGCTTTTTATTGCTGTTTTGTAAGCTTTACAAAACATTTTGCCAATAAGAGTAGATAGAGAACATGGTCCATAATCAAAACTTATATTTTGATCCTTCATCTGTTCCAAAATAAATTTAAAAATAAGAAATAATACTGACACCACTTTGTTTTTGTTTTTGGCATCTCTGTCGATTATTGCATGTTCGATAAATTTTTTTTTCGCTTAAGTTATTGGAAATCGTCTTCATCATCATTCGTTGGTTCGTATACCAAGCGCAATAATTGCTTTGAGAAATTTTTTTTCTTCTGTTTTTTAATTTTTCGGCATTTTTAAGTTTTTTTTTTATATTTTTTTTACTTCATTTTTTTTTTTTTTTGTTGTTTTAGGTTTTTGCTATTTCTGTTTAAGTACTATCAGATTATTGTTTTAAATAACCATCCGTTAAGAAGTCGTAGTAAAGTTAATAACAAGCGTCGAATTTAGTTGAATTCAGTTAACGTTGTAATCGGTAGTTGGTAGTTGAGTTTTAAAGGGAAGATATTCGTACTACGGAAAATATTTGCATAATTAACAAGATTGAATAGAGTTTGTTGTGGTAATGCAAATGGAGGGGGTAAAGGTATTCGTTGAACGCAAATGAAACCATCAAAAAGAAAAAAAAAAAAAAAAGAATTGAAAAAAAAAAAAAACTAAACTTCAAATAAATTTACGAAAATTGCATAATTTCTATTATTTTGTTAAGATTTTTAAATAAGAAAAATTGTCTTCTTCTTCAGTGGTTTTATTTTGTTCATTATTTTTTCTGAATTTATTTTTTTGCTTTTCGTTTCTTTTGTGGGTTCGTAAGTGTTTGTTTGTGCTTTTTTTGAAGAGGCTGTGAAATGTTTGGTTTTTTTTATTATTTTTTTATATCGTATTTATTTAAAATTGTTGTTGCATTTGTTGTTGTTTTCTTAAAATTAAAGTATTTGGGGTGCGCGCGTTTTTTTGGTATTAATTTTCATCGCTTGTTTACTTAATTAAAATAATTGCGAATTAAATTTTTTTTTCGTCGTAGATCTTATGCATCCTACCATATACCCAGTTGATGTTGCTTTTTTACAAAATTCTGAACTTCGACAGAATTTATGAACATTTTACGATAAAGAAAATATTTTTTTTATTTACTAATCTTATGGCCAATTATAATTCTTTCACTCTTTTGTTCTTCAAAGTTATTAAAACTACTGAGTTCGTAACTCTTGTCATTATTTTTACGTTCATAAAAATAAAATTTCCTTCCGAGACATATGAATGCCACACATTTTATAAAGTAAATCCCATCAAATCGGCATTACAGTAAGCCTCACTTTAGTTATGCTTTGTGTTAGCCTATTAAAAAATTCAATCTCTATTTGTCTTGCTCTCTATTTGTCTCTCAATATGAACCGTTCAAGCCTAGTCTGATAGAGTGCCTCTCTTCGAAGGTCTACATCACATATGATATTAGTGAAGTTATCAGTCTTAACACAACGGACTGCCACCCAACAGAGATACCGAGATACCTTACTGTCGGGTCTTTCCGGACAGGAGTTCAACATACAGTTGCAACATGATAAAAAAATTGAGATCCAAAGGTGTTAATGCATTCCATAAAACTCACTGGTTTGCTGTAAAATTGTGAGGCAATATTTGGCTTGAAAACCTAGGCTGTCAGTATGATCAATTTTTTTGGTTTGAACTTGGACGGACAACCAAAGCATTGGTGTTTCAACAGCGCAAGGCTACAATAATATACACAGTTCCCTCATATTGGATTATTTTGGCACAAATAGTGATTTAGGACATTGGTCATCTCACGTAGATAGGTGATGATGAACTGGGCACCGAGATCGAGGCAATTTGGTCTCTATAAACTATTTTTTTTCTTAAATCGCAGATGTATGCGAATGAGCCACAAACCACAGCGCAAAGCTCGTGTTATCGGTTAAATTTAGCCTTATTTAGGCGCTACAGTCATGGAAAATTTAGTATTTCGGATGTATTCCACCCAAACATGGTGGACATTCTAGCGATGCTTATTCCACATATAGGTCTTTCCAAGCGAATAAAAGACCAGAATCTTTGGTGAAAATGAAACACACGACTCTCGCGTGCTCTACTCACTAGACAATTTAAGTACCTTTAATTCAGCATTACAACGGAGCTTCTCACACCATCCATGTTGTGCATTTTCATGACAATTTTAGTTACACCCAGAGTTTTTACCAGAAGACTGCTGAGTGCTGAGTCGCCGAAGGAAATATTTTTATAATATTTCGTTTTGTTCGAGATGTGAATATGGTTTTTAATTTCCTTTTGGTTCACCCTCTTCTCACCCCTCCATCCTTTTATAATTTCTTTGCCTTATATTTGTTTCATTAAAGAAGATTTCTTTTTTTCTCAAGTTTCAATTACTCATCACTCTAACCGTGCTATGGGGCTACTTAGATGGATTATGTTTGGTGGCAATTAAAGCCTTTTATATGGTGAAATTCGTATATTTATGATTTAAAGATCAACGTCCATGTTATTATCTACGAATACCTATATGTATACATATGTATGTACGTATATCTGTCCATATATTAAGGTAGAGTATTTAGTGGTCGACTATTGTTTGCTTTAGCCTTTCCGTTGACTTTTTTTTTTCAAATTTCCCAAAAATTATCTCACTTGGTATTTACTATTCATGTATGTATGTATGTATGTATGTGTTTTGTACACGTTTATTTATTTATTTATTTATTTTTTTTTAAATTTTTTCTTTTTGTTTTTGTATATTGTTTTACATTTAATTATTTTTAAATACAAACATAAAAACAAAAAACAAAACAAAAAAGAAGAATTGTTTGAAAAAGAATTTATTTTTTTGTTAAAAGTCAGTTAAGAGAGTAATTTCGAAGAACAAAGAATTATTATTGCTGTAATTACAGTGTGAATATATTTTTCTTTTATTTTTTTTTAAATTTAATTTTTGTTGTTGTCGTATTTATTGTTTCATTTTGTAGACTCCTTAAGATGGGTGTTTAATTTTGCATTTATTTTGTCAGTGTTTGTTTGTTTCTTTTTTTTTTTTTTTTTTTTTTTGTATACGCTTTTGTGCTGGAAAAAAATGTCAAAGAATTTCAATTGTTGCCTTAAAGAAACCATTTGATTACCGTAGATAATCTTAGGAATTGTATGCAGTTTTCACACTTAAATAATCTTTTGTTAACAATTTATGTTCTTTGAATTTCCTTTAAGAATTTCAAAAGCATTTTCAACTATTTTGTGTATTTTTTTACAATTTGAAGTATGACATGATTATAGTCTTAGACCTTTGGAGGAAGGCAAATGACATTAAACTATGACAGTACGTTCATAATTGTCAGATTCTGATCCAGATGTGCATAACTTTACAGAACTTACATACGTAATACATACAATATTGGCAATTACAATCGTTTAGTCAGGCATACGGTGTAGTTTAGTTTATTCATAAGTACTGGACAGTCTAACCTCGACCCAGAACAATAGATTTGAGAAACTTTTCATGACAAACATCTTCTTCAGGTATACTGCTAAAAGGGTGCGGTCAAAAAACTACTTCTATGTTTATAATGTCAGAGATGATGTTTAAATGCAGTGAATCGGCGAGTAAGTAAAACCACTACCCCCCACTGGACAACGGCGATCACAAAAAAGTATCAAAATTATTATAAAGTTTGTTACTCAATCAATTAGAACTTAAGTCTCGGTTTTGAAGCCATAATAAGATTACAGAAAATCAACTAGCGATAGAAAGAAGTTAAGGTGATTACAGTCCAACTGTAGAACAGATCGCATGCTAAGCTATGAAAAAAAGTACCAAAAAATTTTTTGATTGCAATACTTAGGCATTCATATTGAATGTCTTCATTTCAAAAGAGTTCCTTTAACGATGGTTAAACAGAGACTCCATTCTCTCTGCAGCCTTACTGATGGTCCAAAGTCCTTTTTGTACCACTATAAGATTAAAATTATATTCAAAAGTATCAGTACCGAAACCATAAAAGATTTAAGAAACACTGGAGAAGTTGGAACTACACCAGTATTACGTTCTCATAGGGAAAAGTTCACAAATTTCCCCTTGGGTAATTGGTATTGTAGTTGTTTTCTGACGAGTTCTCCCGTTCTTACATTTCTGATGATATCTTCATATCGTAGAATCTAGATTAACGAGGAGCTCTAACTCCTGCTTACATTGAATAACTAGGACGAATTGTTATTAGGCTACGCCAATGGCCAGACTAAATACAGGATGCTGATACTTGATCAGTTAGACTTGCTTGCAGAATCGAAAAAACTTTGTTTAAAAAAAATGCTAGAGGTTTACATTGATATGAAAAGCGTTAGGCGCCGGGTAAGAAAGGCTTGCCGCGAATAATTTCATGGCGTACAGAATAAAATCTATTGACGAGATATAATAATACTACAAGCAGTAAGAGATTAACTCCTTATTTTTCTTAATAATTGTCATATAAAATATATTCGAACGAAAAGAAGAAAAAAAAAAAAATAATTCTCGTTATAGACCAGCACAATTCTCTTTACTGACAGCAGCATCTTTTGAGGTCCCTCTGGATTGGACTAATGCTTCGTAGTTATTTGAAAATTTGATTTTTTTGAGCAGATTCTACATGTTAGTTCTTTGATAATATTTTTTATTAATTAATTAGAATACAATTGCAAATAATTTTATAATTATTCATCAACTAAGTAACTTAGACCTTGAGATGAATGAAGCGAAATATGCCAGTGGGGGCAATCGTACCAACGATTTATTTATTTATTGAATGCGTTGGGAATGAAGTTTAAATTAAGTGCTCTTCATAATACTATATCCGGTTACATCATTGCTAACAACTTTGCAACATAATGTGACTAAACGTCTAGCTGGCGACTATTCCATTCACTCATCTTACAACTGCCTATTGTCTGAAATATGTGCATGATAAAGGGTGTGCACATGCCATGATTGATCATAAACACATAATGGGCTTAAAAAGGTAGTTAAAACTTTTATTGGCAGAATGACTTGTGGATTTTATGTAACAAAAGACTTTATTCCATCCCGTCAACTATGATAGTCAATCATTCATTCAATTATGCTTGTCAAATTTTGCAGTATTTAGTTCAAGCGCTAATAATTTGCAACAGAAAACAATGCAGGAGCCCAGCAATCAATAACAAAAAAGATTTCTTAATGAATTAAACTGACTTCTGTGCATTCAAAGAAATGGACTGGTTTGGTTGGAAACCTTATTATTGTGTTGGCAAATGAAAATATTCCACTTCTGGTGGTAGCTTATGGCGACCAGTAGTCATAATAATTATAATGCTTGTTGTGATTCTATTTCTATGATGCTCTCTCTCTTATAAAATAATCTTTCAATTTGAGAATTTCAATTGCTGTGTGATAATTACGTTCCATTAAAGATTTGCGAAATTTTTGCATGATTTTGCTAATTTTGCTGATTTTTGCTCATTGCAGTTTTAAAATTTTTTTTTCTTATTCTTTATAATGTAACGCCCAGTAGTTCAATTCGAACGTTATTTTAATTTAATAAGCATTTCAACACTATCAATTGTAAAACATTTTATTTTTTATTGCTTTTATAATTAAAGATTTGAGATTGATTTCAATATGATTTCATTTTCATTTCATAAAGCATTTGAAAAGGTTTTGCAATTTCAATATGAAAAAAGGGAAATATGTAATGAGAGATGTATTCCTTTGTTGCATTCATACCAGATGCCTTATAAAAATAGAAGCTTAGCTTTAGAAAAATGTTTGGTAAGAGAAAATCAAGTTTTCTTAATGGAAAAACCTTTCATTTTTATTTCGGCCATATTCTACAGGCCTACTTACAATTCCGATTTCAAAATAATCCAATTTCAAGAGAAGTAATAATATAACATACTATACTATGGGTTTATATGTGGCTTCATATCCAAATTATAAAAATGAATGACATGAAATGAAGTACATCAGCGATTTCTGATTTATTTGTTTTTGGTTATGTTAGGTTGAATTTAATTGGTAGCATCTTAAGTATAAATTCCTTGGTGTCAAAAGGTCTCTTGTAACATCGAATTGTACAGATATTAGGAAATCGCCGTAGTCTAGTAGTAGGTAGCGTGTTGGCTTGTTAGACATGAAGCCTCGGTTCTAACCTAAGATCAGACATCTCCAACAAACCGAATAATGAAAAAATATTTCCTCTGCGATTTTCTCTCAACAATATTTTTTTTTTTTT
>QOCX01000173.1:198169-305569 GCA_005959815.1 Sarcophaga bullata
TGCAAGGGTTGCAGACAAAACACCCCTGGTTAGACAGATTTACACAATGACGAACAATGATCTTATTTGACATTAAAGTGTATACAAAAAGAGTATACCGAGGAGAATATTCCGTTATAATTGCTATAAGATTCTGAAAAATGATTCTGGATAGACTTAATGCAAATCTGAGAGCAAGTTGTCGAAGAAATAATCATATTTTCGTTTTGATGTTTGAGCTGGGGTTTTGAACCGCAGCCTAATAAGCCAATACACTATCTGCTAGACTACGGCGACTTCTTTGTCTTACCAGTCACTTTAATTGTTATAAATTCATTATTTCGTATGCTGAATGTCTTTCGAGGATCAATTACAAGAGGGCCAACTATTGTGAATGCTATCTCATGCCATTCGAACTACATTACAGAACTACATTAAGGAAGGAAGGGTTGCAATGATCAATTATTTCCTATGCCTATAACTTCTGGTTGACATTTCTCAACCATTAAGACAAAACACCCCTGTTTAGACAGAGTTACATAATGCTGAACAATGATCTTACTCGCCATTAAAGTTTATACAAAAAGAGTATCCCTAAGAGAATATTCCGTTATAATTGCTCTAAGATTCTGAAAAGTGATTCTGGACTAGACTTAATGCAAATCTTTTTCTGCATATGCATATAACGACCGAAATGTGTCTGGTCTGGTCTGGGCTCTTTTCCCATTTTGGTACTCCTAAATGTGTAAAGTAGGTATTATGTTCTCTTATTAGACGAGATTAGAGTGGTTGATGTTGAGAAGGTATAAATGGTTGTAATGATCAATTGAATAAGTGCTTTAGTTTAGTTCTTCTATCCCTAGGTAATAAGAGCATACTTTGTAAATCTGTATTAAATACATATTATAACTATAAAAATCGGCATTCTTGATGGATACACTGTATTAGAACTTAGCGAAATTATTCTTTTCACATACACATACATACATAATTGGTCATTACAAACCTTCAGTCAGGATTACGACTTAGCTTCTCACACCATTTATGTTGTATGAGTTAATTTTATGCATGAGTGGAGGGACCTACAGATTGAAGTCGACTCCGAACGATAGATTTTTGAAAAAGTTTTCATGAAACCTGCTGAGAGAAAGTTGTCGAAGTAATATTCTCATATTTTCGTTTTGATGTCTGTCCTGGAATTTGAATCGCAGTCTCACGTCTAATAAGCCAAAACACTACCTGCTAAACTATGGCCACTTCTTAGTCTTACCAGTCACTTTGATTGTTACAAATTCATTATTTCGTGTGCTGAATGTCCAATTACATCAGTTATAAGGGGACCAATTACTGTGAATGCAATCTCATGCCATTCGAATGAACTACATTAAGAATTTCAAAGAACATATTTATTGTTTTAAATGGTATTCTTCTTCAGTCATCATCGCTAACTTTATTATAAACTTTCGTAATAGTTTTTGACACTCTATAGACATTGGAATCCAGATCAAAATTACTGTCTGTAATTAGCTCAAGATAATGGTAAAATTGCCATGAAAAGTTTCTCAAAAATCTGTCGTATGGAGTCGACTTGAAACTGTGAATAAAACTAACACACACAACATGAGTGGTGTGAGAAGCTAGATCACAATCCTGTTTAAAGGGTTGTAATAAACATTTAGGTACTTTAGAAACATAATTTAAGAAATGATAATGCCGTATCCGCTGATCAACTTTAAAGTGCTTCTGAGACGATCGATCCAAAACCTATGTGTATATGGTTGCATTCAAAATAATTAGAGGATATTCGATTTATTTTTATTTTATTTTGTTTCCTCTGTTACGAATCAAAAATGCATAATTAATTCAACGTCGTCTTCAAGACAGAAATTAACTATTAAAGGGCGTTAATAGCCAAAGGCAAAGTCACAACCAAATATTTTTAAAACAAACCTTTATTAAATTCGCTGTTTTTTTTCTTATAACTTTTTTTTTTTTTCAATTTGTTTGTTCGCAACTACTTGTCAGGCTTAAAGACAAATCAGCTGCACGTTTGGTCAAAAATTTATGGCTTTTTAAAATAGTGCCTTGATAGTTTGAAAAAAAAAAAATGCAAATTACAAAATGTTGTATTTGAAACAAACAAACAAAAAAAAAAAAATCGAAAAAAAAATTAAAAAATAAAATAATAAATAACAATACAATAACAATAAAAAAAAATTATGCTAAAGATATTTACAATATTTAAAATGAAATAAAATTTATGATTTACAACAAAATTTATTTCGTATTTGAGTGTAAAATGTCTAAATTATGGAGTGACATTGACCGAAAATAATAACCATTGGAAGATGGTATGCGGCTTAGTTTGTTTGAACAGCCGTGTTTCTTTCTTAGTGTCGTTGTTATTCTTCACTTCGTTCTGTCTTATAAAAAAAAATTGTGATCTTCACCATCAAATCAATTCCATGTCATTTCATGTCAAACATCATGACTGATTATGTGCCATCACGAATTTCTTTCAATCATAAAATAAGAATTAAAAAAACAAAAAAATTTAAAAAAAATTAAAAAAAATTAACAATAAATTACGATGATGTTCTTTTGCATGTTTAACATTTCTATTGAATCGTAATTTTTAAGTACTTCTTAAACGATGATTATTTTCATATTATTCTGCTTTGTATTCTTCGGGATATACTCGATTTGTTGTAGCGTTCGTCAGTTATTTCGTTTGTTTTTTTCATAGTAAATCTGAGTAATATGGGATATGAGTAGTATGAGACTGTCAAGGTTACCCTCTGTTTTTCCCCAGTCGTGGGAATTCTCGGCATTGTGCAAGCAGACGAGTTTTCGAAGAGGTTAGCTTCTACGTCGTTGATAGGGCCAGAAACCTTCCGTGAAGTGGATGCAATTGTTTAGTAAGGTATGATCAACGAAAGGGAAGATAAAGAGAGGCCAAATGGGTTTGAAGCAATCAACACTTTAAGTGGGAAATAACAATAAGCGGGAGATCTAAGACAAATGTATGTCATACAAGCAAGAAATTACTTGAGAATTGTCTCGGGTACAACATGTAGAATTAGTAAAGATAAGAATGAATCATGAGAAACTAGGTCCATAATCCTGACTGAAGGTCTGAATCCTGACCAATTATGTATGCATGAGAAAGAATTATCGGAACATATTCTTTGTACATGTGACACATTTATGCATTATAAAAAGGAAACGGAGGCATAGCAGGTGCTGGCTAGGTACTTCTTATTTTGAACACAGATCAGCATCTAGAAATTTGTCAGACAAATTGGCTTGGAGGAGACATTAGTGGAATACTCTACGATGTATGAAGGGAATACAATACATCGTATATTCACAGTACTAAGGCACATCTTCAAGGCAATAATAATCGGTTAGCACCTAATTTGATGCCATAAAATTTCAATTGCTTGCATGGATTGCTTGCTATTTACTGTCATTTTTAAGATCTGTGCTTGTCATGGGCCAGAATATCGTACATGATTGCAACTAACTGAGGAACAAATTTCATTTTCCTTGAGGACAATGAACTTTACACAAGTTTTGAATCTTTCAAGTTTGTTTTAATTGCATAGTTATGACCTACCTACATACTGAAAGCGATTGACCGAATGCTGCTCTAGTTTTGTTAATCCTGCGATATTACTATACTGCTTAGATAGCAGATTCGGCAGATTGCTAACGTTGATATCCAAACGTTTTTTTATTCTCTTGGCTTTTTTTTCACGATTTTTAATCCTTGGTTATTTATCGCCCAGATCATTTAGGGCTTCGCTTTAAAAAGTTTGGCTTTCAGCACATTTGACACGTTGTTCGTTGCACACGTGTACATATGAAAGTGTTTATTTTCAAGTAGATAAGTCCCTTAGCTAAACATTTCATTTGTTATGCACATGATGCACAACGTCGAAATCCATGCCACATTAAAGCAATTGATTAGATTTTTTTCTTCGCATTCAGCACCAGCAATAACTTTACACATCATAAGATATGTTTTGCTTCTTCACACATTTACATTATGATGTAACTTTTGCGCTATCCGGTATTTTAAATACCGCATATCTGTGCAGGCGACCAACTGTCACAACAATATTGGCACCGTAGACCAATTGAATTTTTGCGGACAGCATTTTGTAATAACGAGTGTGGTAGACTTTCTACCTTAAGCTGAAGGTTCCGGATAGCTTATTAGCTGCTAAACTGGTACTGCTCTTAGCTACACTACAGACAATATTCAGTGTTTTTCGAACTATTGCGATCGTAGGAGACAAAAACTCACCAAGAAAAGGGAGTGTGTCATGAAATATAATAAATTTTGCTCAAAAAAAAAAAAAAAAATACAATAATAATACAATAATAATATCAGTCAGGATTACGATTTAGCTTCTCACTCCACTTATGTTGTGTGTATTAATTTTATCCATTAGTGACGGGACTTATAGCTTTAAGTCGACTGCGAACGACAGATTTTTTAAAAACTTTTCATGGCAATTTTATTTACTTTCAGAGCTTTTGTCAGAAATCGGCTGATAGGAAGTCGCCAAAGGGAATTTGGGATTTGATTCATGGCCTTACACTCATAAGCCAACACACTATCTACTAAAATACGGCGAACCGAATTGTTGGAAAAAAGGCTTTGTATATATGCAATCTATCACTTATTGAGAATGTGGCACTAAAAGAAGGAAAAACAATTTCAACCTCCTGACCAAGAACGATAAACACCAAAAAAAAAAAAAAAAAAAAAATTGTTTGTCATCTGATCCACGAGATTCAATTACTGAGAAATAAAAAGGCACAGGTTTTCCGGAAAAATCTATAAAAAAAAATTCAAAAAAAAAATGTTTAGTCCATGTAAGCTATATCTGTAACCACTGTAGAAAAGTCTAGTCTTTCAATATCTTAAGACTTTAACGTTTGCATGAAGACAGTAATTTCATTTAATTTATTATTAATGCCCCGTATAGAGTGATCATTATGGTTCATTAAATAGTACTCCTCATTAAGCATTTAAGCAGCATAAAATTCATAATTTGCTTCATCTTACAGTTATTATGACAACAACAATAAAACGAAAAGAACAACCATGTCTAGAAAATTGAACAATTTATATTTAAACAATAATAACTACAAAAACAACAAAACAGAAAAACATAAAAAAAAAGATTTTTTTAATTGCTTTTTAAACGTCATTTATTGAACGTTTTATTCAATATTTTTGCGAAATGCATTTTTTTTTCTTCTAATTCGTTGCAATTTGACACGAAAATTTAAAGAATTCTATTCACAATCATTTTTATTTTTATTATCACGTACAAGATTTTGTTTCTGTTTTTTTTATTATTTATTTTTTTAACAATAATAATTAAATGTTTATGGGAATTACAATTTAACTTCTACAAATCAAATTAAGCACCGAAAAATTCGAATTTCGAAACAATTTGTTTAAAATGTTAATGTTCACATCAATAATCAATCATTTCCGATATTTCCATTATTTCCGATATTAAACACACAATGTTTCTAACGTCCATACAGAAAAAATTTTTTTGTTTTTATTTTGTTGTTTTTATTTTAGAATAGAATTTGTTGCTGTGGCATATTTCTCAATGATGTTGGAAATTAATTTAATTTAATTAATTAATGGAATTTTAAGTTCACGAATGAAAGCACAGAATACAACTTTAGAAAGATACGTCAATCTTTAATACCCTACACCAAAAATTAAATTCAAATTAAATTCCAATTACGAATACTTTATTGAGTGCTTGAAAGTGTCGTCCTTGGTGTTGTGTCTACAACAAACGCTATTGGTAAATAAAACAACAAATCTTTTCGATTGGCAAATATCCTGTAATGTAATTGAAATAATCGTTTTTAAATTTTTTTGAAGCTACACCTGTCAAATTATGTGTCATTTAATTAGTCTTACTTACTTACATAATTTAGTTAGAATTACTAAATAGCTTTTCACACCACCCGTGCTATGTGTTCACTTTTATCGCCGAGTATTGGGACCTACAGTTAAACGAAAACTCCTAGCGACAGATTTTTCAGAAAATTTTCATGGTCATTTTATTTACATTCACAGTTTTTCTGAGCCATGGTTTGAACCACAAGCTCGCGTTTAATAAGTCAACACACTACTTACAAGACTACGACGGTTGTATTTATTTTATCTGTTTTGCTAAATCACCATGGAAGATCATTGACAATGACATGCGTTCGCTGAATGGGCTATAAAGTAGTTGGCAACGGACAATAATATTCATCGATAAATAATCTTCAGCGATTAGGCTCATTTTTTGAATGCATAGATACATGAACAAACAAATTTGTTTGTTTATTAGGGGCAATATCAAATACAATGCATTTCGAAAAAGCCACCATTCGGTGGCTTTGAAAATATAGTTGGTCAGATCTTTACTATAGGCCGATGTTGAATGTTCTGGACACCAACGACATACGGTTTCAACAGGACGGCGCTACGTGCCATATATGTCAAATCACAGCTTCTTGGCGGCCAATTGACATCTCCATTTCGTTTAATTAAGCGGCCATCAAATGTTTGACGCAATAAATCGATTGTGGTATGGCACATTCATACCATGAAGAGTGGGTATAAAGGACTCGGTTATTATGATCCATTGACCGTAATGGTGGCACCGTCCTAATTTTCAAAGAAATATGAGCTAATGATGCCTGCGCTCCACAAGCCGAACCAAACATTCACTCGTAATGGGTGCATTGGCTTCTGTAAGACCACGTGTGCGTTTTCTGAGAGCAAAAAACATAAATTTTGTTTATCAACGTACCCACCATGATATTTTTTTTGACAAAATCAACATCATAATGCAGTCACGTTGTTCCAATAAATCCCAACGTTGCTCGAGCGTAAATCAATTCATTCAGTAGAGATAATATGCTGATAATGACATAAGTATTGGCACACATTCAAAATAACCGATAATTCAAATTTAAATCGATATCATAACCCATATTATAATAACATGTTACGTCCTGTACTTCTGTTAGAAGGAATATTTTTTTTTTTTAATTTCCTATAAAATCTTCATCCGTCAGGCTTCTCGAGTAGATCAGATGCTAACGGAGACCTCATAGGACCCTAACAAGTTTAACTTAAAATGCTAAATCTAAAAATTTTAAATTTAAAATAAATTTCTCTTTTTTTTTTTTGTTTCATTCTTGAAAACATTTTTATGATCACATTAATTCTGGGAGGAGCATGATTTTTTTTTTTTTTTTTTTTTTTTTTTTTTTAATATTATTGTAGATTATTTCCCAATTTAAATTTTATTTTATTTTTGTTTGTTACCACAATCCACAAACCATATCCTGAAATAAATTACATCGAATACAACACAATGTAATCGTGATGATGCAGAAATATCCTAAGGCTGTGAAACAAATTCACAAACTTAACGAGAAACTAATTTCGAATTTAAAGTAATATTCGATAGTCAATTTTAAGTTTAGAAATGTTAAATTTTTAACTCAGCCATTTGACACTGAATACCATATAAGAGAGAAATTAGTTGAATTTAAAACGTCATTAGCTGACAGTGCTAAATGGTTTCAAAATTACGAATTTCACTGGCAACAAACTGCAATCAATGGGGAGGAAATGTATGTATGTACGTATGCATGTATTGGGAATATTTGATTATTTTTCTTTTTTTATAGAGAATTTATTTTTTTTTTTTCGTTTTTAATTGAAAAGCTAATGAAAGTGATTACAAAAGCAATAATAAAAACAAATTTGTGTTGAAAATTGTTAAACCGTAATGTATTATTGTCACATGCTGAGTTTTGTATTACAAACCTTGTTTAAAAACAAGACATGAAAGAAAAAAAATTGTTTTTAATTATAATTTCGTATTGAATGCTGTTAAACATTAATTGATTTGAGATGATTTCATATTTTTTTTATTGGTTGTGTGATTAAATTTTCAAATAAATATTTGAATTTAAGTTTGTTGCTTAAGTCTTTCGTTTTGGATTTACTTAAATAACAACTGAAACGACAGTTAGATTTCATGATTGTTTTTTAATTTGTTTCATTGTTGTTTATCATAAAATCTATTAATGGAATGGAAATACATTTTATTAGCGGGGGTATAAAGCCATAAGAAGTTTTAAATTTTTTTTATTAAATTCATCCAAAACATCTTAAAGATCTGGTTGGATTTTTGAAAAAAAAAAAACATAAAAACAAAAAACAAATCCCCAACTTACGTGTATAATTTAATAAAATTGTATTGAAATTTTTGTTTCTCTGAAAACAGGTGTAACGATTTCCGATATTTGTTTTCAAGTTATAAATTATTTATTATTGAGATTCGATCATAAGCTAAATAATGAAGACACTCCCTGGTTTTTAATAGAAACTGAAGATTTAATTTAACAAGTTTTTATTATCATTAATTTCTTTTTTTGTTTTCTTCTTAATATTTAAGTAGCAAAAAGTTATTTGGATATAAATAAATTGAATGAATGCTAGAGCTTTGCGACCAGTATATGTAGTATATTGATTGCTATTTTTAAATTTTGTCATGAATAAAGTTTGCGTATATATTTTTAATAAACTTTTTTACTTTGATTTTTCACAAAATCAAATCCAAATAACGTAAATTCACGTATTCGTTGTTCCTGCTGCTGAAATTAATGACAAATTATTAAATTTTCACCATTTTTAGGTCTGCTATAGAAGTTGAACTTCTCTGCAGCCTCCACTTAACGACTTAAGGAAGATTTTGAATCGAAAGCCTTACAATAAGCAGTTGGTAACGACATTTCAGAAGACGTTTGATTTCGATTTTGGCATGAAACCAATCGAACTGTGGTAATGACGATAATAACAAAAGAAAGGCAATCACAGAGGATCTGATAAACTTAAGAACCTGAAACGAGGGCTTATTGATTGGATTGATTTACTGGTTTATAACAAAACTATTAATAGATGGTTGAGAGAAGCTAGCCCGATACTATCATTGTTACAAAGGGATCTTATATTTATTGTTGTCGTTGTCGTAAAGAGGTGCCTTAGTACTGTGATTATATGATCTATTGTACTCCCCTCCGATCTCTAGAATGTCTTCTTCAAGCATGTTTCTTCTTGGCATGCATTTATGCATAACAGTTGTCAAGCATATGTTCTGATGTTTCATTCTCATTGTTGTGCCGTGTTACCGTGTGTCTTCAGAGCCCTGCCAACAGACAAGTTACCAACCTCGAGCTGATATTGCATAGCTTGATGCATGACTTTGATCTCCAGTTATTGTAATTTTCTAAAAAAAATTTTTGATTGCCTGAATTCATTTGGTTTGAAAAGAGTCTTTGCTTTATCTATCCTTTCGTTTAGCATATCAAACTTTCACTATACAGAAGGGTTCTGGCCTCATTCAACTACATGGAATCTGCTCTACTCTCAAGCTCATCTGCTTGCTCGCTGCCGAGAATTTTCGCATGACCTGGTACCCAGCAGAGATTAATATTACCTAGCTCATTCAGTTTTCTGTGACAGTCCCATATTATCTTTGTTTAAACCTCGTAAGAGCCGAATATTCGAATGGCGACTTGCCTGACAAATAGTATGGTATAGTCCTGTTTTTTGTACCGCCTTGTGCACATCTTTTGATGGCATATACTTTCGCTAGGAAAATAACCACTAGTTTCCTTATATAGCACAATCTAAATTGGATCAGCAGCTAGCACGTGCATAACAGAATAACCACAAAAATCTCTAAAATGAAATCGAACTTTAAAATCCTACATTATTCGGGAACTTCTCTCGATAAATTACTCTACCATTGACGGTCAGAACATTCATTTGCCTATACAGAATTTTCCGACTCAAAGATCCAGTGAGTTTATCCACAACTTTGGCTTTGAGGTCTTTAATACCTGTTAATGGAGGTAACTTATGGACTGGTTAATTCACTCACTTCATTCATTTTATCAAATCATTGCATTGCTAATGGTGTTTTTATAAAAAAATGCCTGTAATTTATTACAACAATTTCAATTGATTGTAATGTTTTTCTTCAATGTTTTATAATAAAAATTAAAACTGCTCTTACGAAGACAGGCATAATTTTTAATTCATAAGAAGAGTCTCTATCAGTAGTCACTTGACCGACTAGAAAATTAATACTTAAAATATAGCATAATACATCATCCTCATGTGGAAGTGAATAAATTCATTAGAAAAACCTTTTCTATTACAGTTGACATCACTCTCCTTAAGCGTTACTCAAACGAAAATTTGAAACTCGTAAATGACTAATGCCTGGATCTTCTTCTTCTTCTTTTTTGAACATTCATATGAGCACACGTATTTCTCTGATAATTTATTATTTTATTTTAATTAAATGTTGTTGTTTTTTTTCTCACTTAATTTATTTAATTTCATTTAAAAATTTATTCATATGTTAATAACACATTGTGGTTTATTTTTTTTTATTTTTTTTTTATTTTTTATTTATAATTATAAGCATGATATTATTGTTGTAGTATTTTTCTTCCAAATTATATCATCTTTTTTCCGTTTTTTCTCTTCTTCATATTTTAACGTTTTTGGATTTATACAGGGTGGTGTTATTTCTTATATCATGTCAGGTAACTTCAGTTAATTTATAATTTAACACCATTATCATCAACAACAACAACAACAACAACAACAACAACAACAACAACAACAACAATAACAATTTATACAATATAATAATAAAAAATTATTAACAATTTATTAAAGCCAACAATTCATAAAGAAATGAAACGAAATGAAACACGTTCTTCATCTACGTTTGCTTTTTGTTGTTGTTTATTTCTTTATTTATTTACGATTTTTTTTTTAAATTATTTTGTTTCCTTCCCTGCTGGCCTATAATACATTCAATAATAGCACATAATTATTTTAGTCGTATAATTTAACGTCAACTAAGTTTCAGATAATGTTTGTGATAATTTTTAAAAAAAAAATTTTAATTTCATTACACATTGTTTATGGAAGTTTACTTTCGATAAATATTCTTTCATAAGAAAAAATAAGAAATTAAAAATCATTGTTCTATACATCTAAGAAGAGTTTCAATTCATTGTTTCTTTCTTTCGTTCCTTCCGTATTTTAAACGCTCTGAGATGTAGTATTTCACTGCCCAAAGTCAACACGTTGTGCGAACTGTAGCAAGTGCAGTCCGAATGTCTAGATTGTATTAATCATTATACGAAGACCATGTTAACAGTTTGGCATACTTGTTTACGTAACAACTATACGATTCTAACAAATAACACGGAAGAACACTGTTTCCTGATCCGAACAAGATATTAAGAACATTCAAGAGAATATTCAGTTTAAGTGCAGATAGAATCGCTTTGTTGATCGATAACATAAGAATACTTTACTTGTAATTTACTCGGTTTTTTATCGATTTTATGAAAGACTTGAACTGTGTCACTAGGCAGTATTTGTGGAAGATATGTCGAAAGTGTAGATATCCGTGGAAAATATTGATTCCTATACAATGGTAAACATTTGATTGAAGCTACTACTGCTGTAAATCAAGGATGTATCTTATCATCGAATGACGCATGTGGTTATTTTGCAAACACCCTTTAAACACTTCGACTTCTTGAAATATGCTTGCAACGAATGTTTTCGGAGCCAAGTCCTAAGGCATGTAAAAGAAAATTTTGATGGCATTTGGTTTGCTTCTCATGCAGTTGGTATTTCAAAAACTTTTTTTCAGTACACACAATCAATGAAGAAGCGAAAATATAGAATGTGTACGCACCTTTAAATATTCGAATGCGGTGGCCATGGTCTAGAAGGTAGAATGTTAGCTTTCTAGATGAGAGTTCATTAGTATAGAAAAAAAAGAAATTTAAAAATTGAGCAAATGCTGTCAGAATATGAAAAATTGCGGCTAAAAGATTTCAGGAATCTAAAGTTCGGTTTCTTTCAATTGTAGGTCTCATCTTTCATGGATAAAATTAACACACGAGATATGTGGTGTAGGAAGCTAGACCATAATCATGATTAAAAAGTTTTAATGGCCATTAAAGGCAGCAAAGTATGTTAAATACAAAGTTGATGCAGACGTGAAGATTGAAACGCATATTAATAAGGCAAAAGTCACATTTGATACTCAATTTGTGGACAAAGAAATGATGGAATACTTCATTGTCCAGCTCGAGATCCATAATTGTGGACTGTTAAGGAAAAGTTAAGGAAAACAGTTTATTAAATCAGTTGTTGGGAGACGTAATCCTGAGTAAAGTTTTTTAAATACTAATTAAGTAAGTAAGTAAGTTGTTTGGAAATCGTTAGGTTATATAATAAACTAAAGTATCTTGGGCATACGATTATTTCGTTTCTAGATTTGCATTCCTTAATCGAATGGAACATAATGGTGTGAGAAAATATTGAATGACCAATGAAGCCGTATACTTTTACTTTGTTTAACTTCTTTTAATTACTGTCACTTTTACACGCGTAATTAACGCCTGAATCTATATTTTATTCAAATTCAAGTTCCTGTCTTAAGTCTTTTGTTTTTGTTTTTGTTTCTCGCTTTTCTATGCGGCGTACTTGATGAAACCTAAATAAATGTAAACATTTACCCAAAGAATGGCGATTATAAATCCAAAACTAAACAAAATTATTAAAAAAATGGTAAAAAAAAAACACAATCTTTTAAACTGATTACAAATTACAAACTTTTATCGTTTTAACAAATTTACTTACGAATGATGACACGTGTGGGAAAATACTGTGCATGAAGTACAATACGAAACACCACTTATGCGGCTATAAAAACTTAATGCGAACAAAAGAAATTATTTAAATGAAGTTGTTGTTGTTTTTTTTTTCATGAATTTTCCTAAACGTAAATGTAAAAACGTATAATAGAGAGAAGAGTTACACAATTTGCAATTAAAAAGATATTTATATGGCTGATTAGCATAAATACTTTGCTTTTGTAACGGTTTTTATATTTTTTGGTTTACTTTTGTATAAATTTCGTGCACAAAATATGACAGAAAGATAAAAAATCAAATAAAATGAGAAAAGAAAGGAACAGAAAAGAGAAACAGAAACAGAAATAAAAACAGAAACAGAAACAGAAAAACATAAATTTTTGAACAATTGATCAATTTATAAAATTAAATTTAAAATTAAAATTAAAATAAGAAAAGAACTCAACTGAACTGAACTGAACTGAACTGAGCTGGGCTGAATAGATGGTATTTTAACACAAACATTTCAATTTCAAGATAAAAAAAATCAGAGATAAAGAAAGAATAAATTTAAATACAAAATTACAACAGCAATAGACTGAATCTGATCTTTTAAAGCCAATATCATTTTTACCATAATTTTTTAAAAAATTCTTGCATAATTTTCTTTTGATTTGTTTGTTTTTGTTTTTGTTTTGTTTCTATTTACGATATTTGTTTTCTTTTGTTGAAACTATAATTTACTAAAACCAGATCTCTTAAACAGTTCATTTACCTTCGTTCCATATTCTTTTTTTTTTTTTTATTAATTTTTGTGTTGTTTGTTTAATGAAATAATTTAAAGAACTTCTGCAAGACTATAAAAAAAATATTTTTCGGTTTAGATCATCTGAAATTGATCTCCTACATTCAAATGATGCAATTTATTATCAATGAAATTGTTTTAATTAAGAAACATTGGAGAAAACAAATAAATTAATTTGTTTTCTTCGCTTCTAGTCAGTAGAAAGAACTACAACAACAAGTATTCTTAGCCTCTTTTATGTTAATTGTGGTTATGTGTCGTTCTCTAGATTTATGGATCTTTAACCTTAACATTTAAATGTCCAAAATGGCTTTTTGTTTTTGGTTGCATTTGAAGTGTTTTTGAAGAAAAAAAAAAAAAACAAATAAAGTTCGATAACCATTAGATTTAAAATGAATTTAATTAAAACACTAAACACCGACAATTTAAAATGTTGTGATTGCATTGAAATACGAAATACAAAAATGTAGGGACTTAAGGAATGCATTCACAAAACAGCAATTGTAAAAATGGTACCTGAAATGTTTCTTATTGAAATAGGCCTTGGGATTACGATATAGCTTCTCACATCATCCATGTCTCGTGTGTTTTCCTTATTCACTAATAAAGGGAACTACAGTTTACAGTCGAATCCCAACGTTTTTATTTACACTCAAAACTGTTGCCAGAAGACTGCTGAGGGAATATCGACGAAAAAATGTCTTGCAATCTATACTCTTGTCAGTATGAGAATGCTAAGATGACTTTTAATTAGTAGTTGTAATTCTAGTAGTCGTTCAAAACACAGTCGTTCGATGTCAATAGTAAGTTGAAGGTCCAGCCACTATTGGATGAAATTAGCAAAACATAAAATTGGTGATGTGAGAAGCTAGGTTGTAATCTCGATTTAAGCTATTATGACCAATGAAGTAAGTATGTTGATTAATTAAACAATATTAGGTTTTTCGCACACAAAAATCGAACCTTTTCGAAGACAGACTGTACCTCAGATGTGAATGAGTCATTCAAAGAGCTCGGTCTCCGTTGGAAAGAATATGAATGACAAATATTACTGTCATCTGTTTAGAACTATAAGGGAGAAGATCATTAATAAAAATAAGACACAGAATTGAAGAAAGTATAGCGCCTTTATGGAATCCCATCTATAAAAACCCGCATTGTGTGATCCTTAAGAAAGCTACAAATGAATAGAGAGCCATCAGTAAAATGTGTCGTACGAAACATGGTCGCTGATCACGTTGTTAGACTCTATGTATTTACCAATATGATGGTTTGTGTTAAAAATATTGCTAATAATCTATAGTTTTCAGGGTTTTGAACCAATCTTTAACATTACATTGAGACTCTATAAAGCTTAGGCAATGGACGAGCGAACGTCGATGAATATTGCTTCACTACTAGTGCTGTAATACCATCCGGCCCAGCCGAATAGATTTGTTAAAGTCGAGATCAGTAAGAGCCCGAGAGCTCCAAAAGAATATACTAGGGCTGCGGTCGATAGCTTTGTGGCAGGTTGGAATTATTTGAGAATTTGAGAACGAATCAGAGTTATCATCCAAACTTTTAATTAATGAAGAAAAGCTCTTATTTCTCTTCGAAAAAGAAGAAACTTTATATTTCAATTATTTTCCTTTAAAAAATTTCTCTTTTATTTTCCATTATACTTGAGCGAGCCATTGGGCACATTGCTTATCATTCACAAATAATCGTTTAATTTGGTCCACAGTGTTTGTTTACAGATACCTACAGATGGACAATTCTGAGAGTCCTGATGGCCTAAATTGGTAGCGTGTAGAACTTCAATTGCCGATACCGTGGACTCAATTCCCATTACACACTCTGGGTGTTTTATGATTGTCTGTTTGTTTGTACGATTATATGATTATGTGTTATGAATAACTACAATAATAAAAATAAATTGAGAATTATTATAAAGATATTCACGAGAAAAAAAAAGTCATTACAAAAATGTCATTCCTTTCTCTTATTAAACTATTTACTGTATGTCCAATGCACATCATGAATAGAAGTCATCTGCTGGTTGTTGATCTTAAAAAAAAAGGAGTACATTTTCAGAGGAGTTGTCGCATATTGTGGGCGTATTTTAAATATCATATTCCATTACAATAAGGTTGTTATAGTTAAACATTATTTTATTTTTTTTTTTATTTGTTTAATGTGAAAGACTCAAAAATTTCTTTTGGTAGATTGTTGCGATATGTATTTAGAAGCGCCTTGCGTTCTCTATTCGCACTGGCTATCGCCCACATACAATAACTGTATACCATTTTATGATCGATGTGTTGATCTAATTAAAGAAAAATATAAAAACATCTCCATCACCGTTATAAATTTGAAATAAATTTATTTCTTTTTTTATATTCAAACTTCGATGATTAAGCATCGATAAATTATTGCGAAAAATAGAATTCAAACAACAAACATCCAAATAAAAATAAAATTAAAGAATAACAAAAAACTAAAGATTTATTTCATTTATATTGAATCCCTAATAATATTTAAAACCAGTTTAAAACAAAAAGAAACGAAAAAAAGTTTAATTAATAAAAATTTTGCATCATCTTCATGAACATCATTATCATTGTCAATAATCTTGTTGTCGTCATATTCGTATGATGTTGTGAACAATTTTTTTCTTTACAAATTCTAAAACAATATTTTATTGTTTTAATTTTAAATTTCATTTACGTTTGCTAACTAAATTTTAAATAATTAAAATAATTTATTACATCTCGTTCTACATCAATTTACAAACATACTTTAAACATTAAAAAAAAACTGTAAACATTTATAAAAAAGGTCATCGGTTATCATATAATGCTATTAAGAAAGAGTTTTTTGTAAGAAAAAACAAATTCTTTAATTAAATATGCAATTAAAAATAAATAAAAATTTATAGCACGTGCTAATATGCATCTAAAAAAAAAATAAAAATTGAATGTCGATTAAAACATTTTTTTTTTCAGCTCAGTTTTAAATTTTTGAATTACCAAATTGTTATAAACATGGTAATATGCTTCTGTTAACATTTTTGGCACGCACTATAAATTTATTTTTTATTATTATAAGTATTATTAATTATTTTCAGTTACATAATACTTGTATTTGTAATTTTTAAAATTTTTATGTTTATGTTTGGACAACAAAAGTCTAGTTTGAGTAGTTTGACTAGTTTGATAAGTTTGATGAGTTTGAAGCAATAACATGCACAAATAATTGATATTTTTATACTAATTTTATTTATTTATCTCTCTTTTATTATAAAAACAAAAAATTGTTTAACTTTTTTCAAATTGTACTTTAATATGGACGGAAAACAAAGGAAGAGCTTGATCTCAAGAAACGTTAAAGCATGTTTTTTTGTACTTCAATCAAATCTTACTGATGCTAATATGAAGATATGACTTCCTTATCAAAGTCCTCACAGGCTTAAACTCTTGCACAAAGTCTCGATATGGCTCCAAGGGATTATTTAGGAAAATATTTAGTAGAACAGTTACGTAGTCGCTAAACCCCAAACAAAAAGTAACAGAAAAACTTGTTTCTTTTATTATAAAACAGAAATATAGTAAAGTGAAGTGGATTGCATATAATGAATCATTTGACACTACGGGCTAGGCTAATGTAAGTCCTAAAGCAAAGAAACTGAAGACGAGAATATTTTTAATGTTTCGTACTCGTACAAAACTCTAAAAGACCGTGAGCAAGTACAGAAAGTAAAAGCATTGTGGAAGATCGATGTACTGAAATTGCTGCTGATAGTACAATTTGGCAAAAAATTGAACAAGGCTCAACACCTGGACGATCTACAATTTGTAATGTTTTTATGAATTTTGTATGCCATACAGCGTATATATACATAATTGGTCGTTACAACCTTTCAGTCAGGATTACGTCCTAGCTTCTCACACCATTCATGATGTGTGTGTTAATTTTATACATAAGTGGCGGAACGTACAGAACGACAGATTTTTTAGAAAATTTTCATGGCAATTCTATTTACTCTCAGAATTTTTGCTTATCAAGGACAAATCAACTTCAGAAGAGAACTCGTTCACTGAACTTTAATTTAATTTAACAGAATTCTGCACTTAATAATTTTGGCATTCTTTAAATCATAATTCAAAAGCTAACGAAATGAAAAATGTTGATTGCTTGAGATCATCAACACAAAAAAAAAACCAAGTCTCATATGATTATGCCATAAAATACAAAATTATAAATCAAAACGTTCATTATTTATAATTCTATTAAATTCTATTCTATTAAAGTTAACAATTTCAATTTAATTCATAATTCATGTGCTAATTGATTTATAAGAACTCTATGGACGGCTAGTTTCCTGTTAGAACAAAAAAAAAAAAAAAAAAAAAAAAAAAAAAAAAAAAAGGTTAAGAACCATTTTGAAAAAAAAAAACTTGGTAATGGGGATCAAAACTAGCGGTTCTGGTAAATTCACTTAGTTGGTTCAACATTAAAAATAAAAATGAAAATAAAAAAAGTTTCAAATAAACAGACAAAATGTATTGAAAATTAAACTTGACCCAACAATAAATCAATTGTTTGCTTTAAATTTCAAAATATTTAATTTTTCTTTCTTCTTCTTCTTCTTTTTCATCTTTTTTAACCTTTTCAACACCAAATAATATAAAAAAATTAAAAAAAATTTTTTTGTTAAAAGTTGCATGAGCACTGTGATGGTATTCTTCATTCATAAAAAAATTGTATTTCTTTTAATTGAATTTTTTTCTTTTTGTTTTTACTTTTTTTTTTTTGTTTATTTTTCATTTGTGTCGGTTTGTGAAGAAAATTAATAGAAAAAATATTTAATTTGTGGGAATATTTTTTTAGGTAACAATTGTTTGTGTTTTAGTTGTAATTTTTTTTTTTTTTGTAATTTTAGGTGATGCCATGAAGAGAATGTTAAAATAAAATACGAGTACATACACACATTCAATTGCATTGCAATTTAAAATTATTATCTGTGATGTTTGGGAGCTGCTTTCAAAATTTAAGGTCATACGATAAATTTTTCTTGCTCAATGTGTTGAAATCAAATTATGTATTTGAAATGATAGTTCAAATCAGAATTTATTGAAGTTTTGCAAGTATTTTACAAAATAAGACTGATTGCAAGGAGTTTATCTTGGCGCCAAAGTTAATGCATTTACGGCTGCTGTGTATTGTTGGTAGCTGTTGCAACACACAGCTACAGTAGTCTTCATAGTTAATTCTGCGCTGTTTATTCCCCTTGCAAAGGTACATACACTTTGGAAATATTGGAAACTTTAACTGAAATAAAGAACATTCAGAGAGTATTTCAAATAACACAATACATTTTTGGTCAATCAACCCTCTACCTCTACCATATACCTTTGAAATCTAGTCAGCAAAAGATTAAGCCACACGACTGTATCGTACTACGAACTAATAAATATTTCTAAAGAACTCATAAGACCTTTAGTTGTGGGACAATAGCAAAGCAATTGAGCAATAGTTTCAATATCATCTGAGTTGTTGCTACAAAAGTTATTTTAAGATAAAATATTTTCTCATAGGCCCACATTAGGCAATGACTATGAAGGATTCAAGTTTCATAATACAAGTTGGAACATATTGTATGATATCGTTTCTCTGTCATCTGTCATTCAAGGTATTCAACTTTCACCATTAAGGACTGTTCTGTTCTGTTTTACATTATCTATTAGAGGGAAAAATGTCATAATTTGTATTAAAAGACGTTTCGCAATGTTGAGAGCTATCTAGCTCTTTAATAAAATTCGAATATTCTTATTTGCAGCCTATATATGCAGCCATCCTTCAGCCGAAGCATATTAAACCTTGAATTTAGATCAGCCATTGACATTTTTCATCTTCTTTTGGTGTAATGTGTGTCTAAAAGTTCTTCTTCTAGTAATCCAGATTTCTAGAAGTAAAATGTCAACCTACCGATATAGGCGGGAGCCTATATATAGTCCGTTATAGGTTATCAGCGTTATATCAACTTAAAAACGTTCGTTGCAGTCATTCAAAACTCACTTGTGGACAAAGAGGAGACGAGAAGATTGAGTTCTTTCCCAATATATGGCCACCGTGTTTCAATATATTAACTCTACACTCAGAGATTTCCAAATCATGATGGCTGATAACGGCCATCTTGTTGAAGATACATCTGTCAAATTAGTTGTCATTTATTCAGTCTGCTTAGGCAAATAACCATGGTCACTTTGGATATTATGCAGAAGCGATTAGAAGATATGGTCATCTGACGTGGAGATGATTTGAACAGACAGTGAGACATGTTAAGTTTTTTTAAGATGTCCATAAAGTTAATATAACCCTAATAAATGATAATAAACATAACCTAATGTCATATGTTAACTCAAAGTAATGGAAAATTTGACCTTTGGAATGTAATTCACAACTGAACAAACGATAGTATATCCTATATTACACCACTATGGAGATCCCAAGATGTTATCATAACTCTTTTACTGGCATATATAACACTGTGTCGCCATTGCCTAGTAAGTAGTGTGTTGGCTTTTTGCACGTGAAGCCACGGTTCAAAGCCTAAGTATCATATCTCCAACAAAACGAAATTTGAATACATCTTCGGCGAATACCTCTCAGACGATTTCCATCAAAAACTCTGAGCGTAAATAAATTTGCCATGAAAAGTTTCTCAAAAATCTATCGTTCGGAGTCGACTTAGAGCTGTTGATCCTGCCACTCATGTCTAAAATTAACACACACAACATGAGTGGTATGAGAAGGAAGGTCTTAATCCTGACTGAAAGGTATAATTATGTATGTTATGTACAGCATAGGCAGGAAGCATGATTAACTAGAATCTGGCCTACATATTTGGCTTTATCGATTTAGTGCTAGTAGACTCCATTAGATGCTTAATTAAGACATCATTCTTGGTAGTGATGAGTATAAGTTCGAAATTTATTTGAAAGTCGCTTGATTCTCTTCAGCTTTTTACCTTTTACTGGAAAAGATCACGGTTCAGTCCAACAAATACTGACAAACAAAACTCTGCTATTTAATACGTACTATTACTGCGATTGAAAAAAAAAATTATTAACCGTTAGAATAATTGAGACATTAAATAAAAATCCGCTTCGTCTAATAAAAATGGAAAAAATAGCTTTGCTCGCACATGTTGAGGGAAGAAACCTTTTTCTTCCCAATATACAACGCATTACCAAATGGTGGTAATATGATGGTAAGAAGAGGGTGGGAGAGGGTTAACGGTAATTAATTTCAAAAGCTAATAAGAAACATGATAAGCATTTCACAATTTCCAACATTTTTCCAAAAAAAAATTCGAAAAAGTTTACTAAACTAAATACTATCGATGGGGTTTCCTTTCTGTTTTTAATTCCAAAACATACAGTTGAGACAGAAGGGAATCGGTCCTTTAATAGCACAATGACTAAACAAATACAAAAGAAAACAACACTTACACATTAAAATTGAACAAGTTTAATGAAACCAAACATTGTTAAGCTTTCCTCTGACCAAAAAAAAAAAATAAAAAAAATTAAGAAGATAAAGAAGATGATGAATTTATGTCAGGACTGGCGTGCAGCTATTAAAGTTTTCGGTGTAAGTATAAAAAATGGATTTCTTTTATGTAAAAACATTTCATTTCTTTCTTTTTATGGTATTTTCGTGGGCTGTTATGTGAATGTAATAGTGAATTTAAAGCGTGTTTTTTTTTTTGGGGTTTTTGTGCTTTTTGTGGTCTTTTTCATTTCTGTTAAATACTCACGAAATGATTGTGTACAACACCGCCTACCAACTTTAGCTAACTTTTCATACTTTTTTTGTTTTTGCTTTTCTTCTTTTGTTGTCTAACTGTCTCTTTGACCATCCATTCATCCGTGCGACTGTGTCTACTTATTTCATGGATCTTTTGTATCAGTAGTTCAAAAAATGTTTCTTTCATTTTTTTTTTTATTTTTTCGAAATATTTGCTAAAATGATTCGTTGGTGGTATAATTTGTTGAGCTGTAATGAATCTGTGTTCAAGCAATACAAAAAAAAAACAAAGAAAAAAAACTACACATTAAAAAAGAAATAAAGAAGGAGAGGAAAAAAACCTGAGATGGAGTTAAGTAATGCATGTAATTGTTCAGACAATTACCATTCATGAGGAGTAAATTAGTGCACTTAAATGATGTGCTTATAATATAATCTTCTGACATGAATTTAAAAACATTTTTCGTTTTTTTTTTTTAATTTTTTTTTCTTTTGTAATGAAACAATATACAAGACAGTAGTATCATGAATTAATTTTGTTTTCATCAAATTTCATAAATAGGATACAAAAAAAAAGAAAAAAAAAATTGATGAAAACGACCAAATAATCTATGTAATGTTATGAGTATTTTTATTGGTGTTGTTGCCTAATGCCATTAAAATAAATCAAATCTTACATTATTTGGCTTTCGGTATTGAAGTCAAGCTTAAGCAAAAAAAACCTTCATAATTTTTAAATAAAAAGAAAAATTAAAATTAATATAAAGCAACACAACTTTTTATAAAAAAGAAACGTANNNNATTTTAAATTTTACTTCTTTCTAAAGCAATTTTGGGCCTTGAATAATACCTCAAAGAGTTCATTGGTCCAATATTGAAGATGAAACCTAAGCTTGGCAAGAATCAAAAGAAAGGTCCATAAATTTATTGCCAATAATGTTAATAACAAAAAAAGAAAATTGCTCATGTTACATGAGAGAAGGTGTATTCTGGATCAAAAATTTGAGTTCGGAAATTCAGTTCTGAAGAAACCCATAATTTGGTACACGGCATTTGGAGAACGTAACGAAGAAATCTTACTCTTCCGACATTTATCTAGTTTTCTACATAGTTTTCCACATAGGCTTCCAATAAAACTGAAAACTGAAGATATAGGACCTTGCAAAAGGGACTTCTGCAATTTTGACAGCTGATAACGACATACATACATACATATATATGTATATATATCTGTCAAATAAGATGTTTTATTCTGTCTGCTTTACCATATCAACATTGACTAACAAAGCATTCGACAATACGTGCCAATACAAGAATTGTTATATCAGAACGGGTGTACCATGCACGCAATATTTTTATCAAAAAATCCTTTGCAATGATGGAGCCAATTGAACGGATACGTAAACAAACAAAATTGTCGTACTTGGGACAATACCAATACACATGAGATACAAGAGCGTCCAAGGCAATGTATAGTTTGGATTCTGTGCGGCGGCGCACAGACTGTTAACGGCAAGCAGTATAGGTCGATAATTACAAACTTCGTTCAGCCTGAAATGTACCACTGAGGTACTGCGTTTTGATCCTGTTAAACTTTTTGTTATGAGGTCGAAGATGTATGCGAAAAAGCTAGAAGCTATAGCGGTCTTTAAAACCAACAGAATCCATGTTATCAATCAAATTGAGACTGATATATACGCCAGAGCCATGGAAAATTGGACATTTCACATGTTCTCCACACAAAGGAGCCATGCCATCATGGATATTTGATATTATATTCAGGACTTTCATTAAGCGCTTCCAATTTAGGGTTGTAATGACCAATTATGTATGTATGAGTACTATCCAGTTAAATGTAGCCGGTGTGTCACGGGTTAGTATTTTGTGATTCATTAAAACTGTCAGCATTCGTAATTTAATCTAAGACTTGTCAGTAACTTGACACTGATTTCCTTGGCTTATATGTCAAGACTAGTAAGTATAGTTAATTACAAAAAAAAAAAAAAAAAAAAAAAAAAAAAAAAATTGGTAGACTCCATGAATATATTTATGACAATTGCAATAAAACAAATGAAATTGAAACAAGATTTTAAGTTCAAGATGTAAAACGACTATAAATATCCTCATAGATTGAAGGCCATGAATATTGCGGTTGACTTAGTCCTCGTCTTGCAACAGATTTAATATATTTTATTCAATCTAACTAGTCCTAACATTTCAAATCTTCACATGTTTCTTAAACAATTATTTCGAAAACATTTCATAGCCTCAACAATTTCGTGATTGATTAAATTGGAATATGAAAATGACTTCATTCAGCACATTTACATGATAATGATCGGCAAACCCCCTAAAAGTATGACATTAAAAAATTGAGGGCGTCTTCATCTTTAACATCGTCAACGGCATCCATTTCATTCATAAATAGTCAACGTCAACGCACAATAGACAATAAAATATTGTCGGCAACGAATTTAAGATAATTTTGGTATCATAAAGAAGAAAAAAATCGCAAAATCTACAAAAAAAAACCCCTCATGCGTTTGTGGTAGGTTTTTTCCTTTTTAAAATTTTATTTAACAATTAATACGAAATAGACTTACTCTACATTGAATATTATCTGTTAGGCGGTGTACTGGAATTGGGAAGATATATTGGAAATAACGTATTTGAAATCTAAATTTTTATAAATTTTTGAAGAATGTTTATAGATTAGGAACGTATTTGAATAGATCGCCGATAATGACATGCAGAAAAATTTTTTACGTTCCACTGGAACTAGGTGAAGAAGAAGTAAATTTTATGAATATTACAGTTTAAGCTGTTTACATTCGTAAATGTTAACACAAAAGAAAGGCTTGAGCTTAAAAGGTATTCCACTTATTAAGAGTGCAGCTAAAGGATGAATTCTGTATGTAATACTATATTTTTGTAAAATACTAGCCAATCAAACTCAAGAGTTTGTGCTGTACGAGTACTAAAATTACGCGTATCCCTCTATGACTTGGATTCGTTTGAATAATGTGGGCATTATGTCGCATAACTACGCTTCAAGCGAGAGACACGTCCTGTGTCTCTACCGTATTCTTGTGATACAATTTGTGGCTCTGATCAATACATGAGCTCAAAGCCTGAAGACGATACGCCGTAAGGGACGCTATATATCGAACCTATCTCTCTATCGGTTGGATGAAGAATATTGTTTTCAATACCCATGTAGGTAATAAAATATGAAAAATACTTGATTTTTGTTTCAGTCGACTAAGAAAATAATTAACAATCAATTGGTACACATACATGCAAACGTATAAATGGATACAGATCTTGTATTGTGTTACAAATATCAATCTAAACACAATGCATACCGCATGTACTGGTGTAGGGTATAGAAATAAAATGAATAATCACTTTACATGATTTATTTATCATGTGTCATTTCCCAAATGTGCCAAAAATTATATTTCTGTTGTATTGTCAAGTGCAATTTTGTGCTTAAAATCCAGTCGTTTTACCCAAATAAATAGTGAAACATTAAAGTGAGCCACAAGAAAAATTAAAAAAAAAATGAAAATAAAAAGATTGACAAAAAAATAAACAAAAATTAAAAACACAATAATATAATATCATAGATGATGAAATATATACTTACACACATACGCTGACATGATTTTATTGTATTTTTAAAAGTGTTGAAGGCTGACAATTACTCAAATGATTGAAATATTTTCTAAAAAAAAAAAAATAAAATAAAAAAAAGGGAAATAAAACGAAATGAAAAAAGACAATAAAATATTGGCCAAATTGTACTTTTTAAATATTGTTTCCTATTTTTTTTTTTTTTTTGTGTGTGGTAATTTGTGTTATGGTATGAGTGATTTATTTGACATATTAAATCATAAGAAATAAATTAATGATTAATGACTGGCATTATCAGGCAGAAGATGCCAAATTAATGTTCAAATTGTTTGAAATGCGTTTGAAACCCATCACTAAGAAATTGATAATCGACTCAACCATAAAACACAAAAGTGCAAAACGTTAATGAGTTCACATAGTTATCAGAAAATAAAAATAAAAAAAAAAAACAAAATTAGAAAGAGATTTTGGCAGCCTTAATAAAACTCTAAAATAATAATAAAAATTCTTTAATTAAGAATTTATTTAAAGAATTTGAAAAGTTGCTGAAGTTGTCGATAAATTCTAAGCGATAACATCATATGAGTAATTTAATGTTTTATTAAACAATACTAGAACGATTCGATTCATGTTAAATCTGTAATCAGTACAAACATTTCCGTGAAACACCCATTATCCCCACTAAAGCTGCATCTGTGAAATTAATTGTCATTTTGTCCAGTCTGTTCTGCGAAAGCACCATGCAACAAGGTATATCATTCCAACAATACTGCAAATAATAAAATTGTTTTTATCAAAATAGGTATTGTCTTCGAGCATTTTACGATAGCCAGAATTATCCAAACGAATCTACTGATATATAGACGATTGACGAAACAAGGATCTGTCAAACACATCCAGGAATTAAAGATAAGCGGCACAGACAACGTCATTTGTTCTCTGTATGTTGTTTGAGGCAGTTGGCAGCTGGCACTAAATGGTACGCGAACAAACAAAATTATTGAATTTGAAACGATACCATCCATGCGATATCAAAACGCGTACAATTCATATCGGAAAGTCACTGTTTGGTGTAGGTCTGCTGGCGCCTCCGGTCCATATTTCGTTATAAAACTATCTTAAGCAAACACGAGAGAGCACTATTCTTATGGTCGTTTTTAGGTACATCCTAAGCGAGTTCTTAAGTGGAAAATTACATTTCTTGTAGAAAAAAAAAAGAATTTCTCTTAACTGTCTTGTATATTTTAAAATTTAAATTAAAATTTCTTAACTTTTTACTATTTTTAGACTGAAGATGTAAATTGTTGAAAGAATTTCCAGTTCTTAAGTAAAATACAAGTTTATTGAAAATAATTTCAATGGAATATTTAACAATAATGATTAATAATCGATTCTATTATACAGTTTGGCATTGAAGTAAATTAGCCACTTGTGGTAACTCGTAAAACAAATTTTATTTTATAGAACCACACAGACAGACAATTTAATTTCATCATTTGAAAATGTTAAGAATGCAACTCAAAGTATTACATTTTTAGATTTTTCAGTTTCTTTTTATATTTTTTTAACTGAATTCTTAACAGAAATATTAAAAAACTGCATAGCACATGCAATCAGTTGCCTTTACTTTAGAGGTATACAATCCAGAGAACACGCAGTAATTGACGGAGACATTGATTTATAAAGGACTCAGTCTTGCAGATGATTATTTGCATCAGGCTCCAAGATCTCCAAGATCTGGATCCCTAAATTGTATTTTTGCTTATCATTGTGTCTAGATACTAAAAACATTGCAACATCCTGAATGGTCTGGCCATTAATTGCTATTGGGCTTGCATTTGTTGTGCCTATTCTGAGTAATTTCGTTTTGGCTTAATTGATCTTCAGGTGAACTTTTTCGGTGTGATTTGAAAGATATTTCAGCTTGAATTTTGTATGTTCATAGCTATGACCCAGTAAACATATATGATCGTCGTAGTTTATATATCTATGGCGTTTAGCAAAAAGAAGAAGAGCGCTAGCGATAGGATGCACCCTTACCAACCTTTTACTAGATAATCCAGTTTAATCTCGAGTAAATCTCATAGGACCTGAGTATTGCTACTTCCTGTCTAAATTGAAACTGAGTTCTGAATACGTCACTCTTGGACATAGAATTTATTAGTTTTGTCTAATTGACAGTTAGGGAGGTGGAGAGAACATCCAACGCAGTTATAGAACAGTTGTCATTGCTACGGTTATCGTATTTTATCCAACTCCACCTAAGCTATTTTCAGGGTTTGTTTTGCAGTTAAAAAGTGGTTTTTTTATTTAATTTATGGGTCGATTATATATTGTAATAGTTTATCAATATCGATGCAAAAAATAAAAGACATCGATGCTTTATCGATTAATAGGTTCAATGTATCGATAAATTACATCAAGTGTTTTTAAAACGCTATGTGTATACACGAATACTTTTTCTTAATCCGTCCGGTGATTTTTGTTACCAACGAATCTCGTCTTCATCTAATGTTTTGTTTTATTTCCACCTAAAATTTAAAGTGATAGTCAAAACTAAAAGATAAAATCAGAAAATTGGACGTCCATTCAAAACTTTTGTCACTTACAACTACCAGCGAACTGTAAATTTGTTATGATTTATTATCGGCCTTTTTGCAGAGCCTAAATGATTTGTTTTTTTTTTTTTTCTAACTTATTTATTTATTTTTTCTTTTGTGCTGCCTTGTTTTGTTTTTGAATTGTTTATAGTCTGGACTTAATTAAACATTTACAAAATTGCCGTTAAATGTGCGAAGATTATCAGCCAAGTCAGTCTGACATCGGCTGCTGAGCTTCTTCTTTTTGTTTAAATTCGTTTGTTTGTAATTAATTATCACATGAACTTGACTTTTTTTTTTTTATTTAAATCTTTAACGACTTATTGTTTAATTACTTGAAGGTCAAAATGACTAAGAAGAAGAAGAAGAAGCAGATTTAATTTCAATATTTATTTCTTTCTAAAATTGGTATTTGTGTGAATTTCTCTTGCATTCCGTTACGAAATCACTTATTCCGCAGGTTTTTTTTATTTTTTTTTATTTAATTGTTAAAATTTTGTTTTGTTTTTAATTTTTAAAAATGAATCACAAAAAAAATATTCAAATTAATTTTTAAATAAAAAATAAAATTATTGAATGGCCCACTACACGACTCTTGATAGTCTATACCCAGTTACTTCACACACCTAATGTCTCAAGATAAACTCAAGGTGGGCGCTGCAAACGTCAACCCAAACGTAACAGTATTTTATTCACTTTTTACCTTGAAACTCTCTTTATGACTTTAAGATGCTATAAGGTATCTGGACATGCTCAGATTGTAAGTTAAACAGAATGTAAGTTAGATGACAGATATTAATAACCCCTGAAAAGTGTACACGTCACTCAGTTCTCTTGAGATAACTGAAGTGATTCCTTAAATACTGCTGTCTATGATTGCTTGGAGTCAAACAGTAGCACCAAAAACTTAGTTGAGTTATTTATGTCTGCGTCCTGCTATTGTAATTTCGTTTTCCTATGTCTAGACATACGTTTTGTTAATTCTCAAAAAATAAAAATAATTTTAGGTTTTCAAGCATTCAAAACTCTCAACAAATAAAATATTTTTTTTTTTTTTTTGTTTGCTTCTGTGTTTCCGTTATTATTCTTTAATTAATTAAAATAATTTCAATTTTCATTTGTTACAAATTTTTAATGAACGTAAAAGTGAATGAAAAAAATAATTCTTTGTCAGAATTTAAGAATTTAATTAATATTTTGGGGGACATTTTTCCATGATTTTCCATGATAATTAATTACAATTCTCAAGTTCTTTAGTTATTGTTTTTAAAGCTTTTTTAATGAATTCAATTAAACAATACGTTTTAAAGTTTGTCCTACATTTGGACTCTCAACTGTTTAATGTGATTCAATATAAAAAATTGAATTTGAAGTTAATAATGCGATTAGTAGTGCAACCGAATGCAATAACAGAACCTAAAGAGAAATATTTGGTTCCAAACAAAAGACTTAAGGCACAAACTTTTTGTTGAATTTTTCATATAAATTTCAGTTTTCTTAAATTTCTTGAACCCATTAAACTCTATTATTTTGAATGCAATCTTTTACAATAATTTGCTTTCTTTTTTAATCAATCAATACTTAAAGTTGTCCTATCCAGAATATTTAAAAAGTCTCGATCGTTTGATAAAAATTTCAATTTTTCTCACACTACTTCGGATTAGATGCCATGTAATACAATCGTTAAGTAGATTATAACATCAGACATAGAAAATTTAAATTTCTTGAGCACTTGTGAGCCATAACGTCCACCCAATGTGATTTCAATTGAGAAAAGATAGAATTTTTTTATACAATGGGTAATCAAGCATACGTTATCATCTTTCGTTCTATCATTTTTGCCTAATCGGTACCAAGTTAGCAACATAATTTAGTTTGAGATCTATTTTCGCTTCGTTTTGATCAATATGGACACAAATGACAACCGCATTATTATTTACTGAATCATATAAAGCCCAGCGAATATCACAGGGGTTATCGAAGAAATCGAATAGAATAAGAAGAAGTCTAAAAGGCTGAAATTGTTGTACTGGAATGTTTAGAAAGAACTCCATAGTATTATATTTCATTTCTGCCATTTAATAATAAATTTCCACTTTCAAACACTACAATGGAATATGAATAGTTTAAAAGGCTAGAATTTATGTACATGAGCCTCATACAGTTTTAGTAACAAAATCTGTTCTTTTCTTATTAAGTATACGTTTCAGAGCATAACGTTACTACTTTGCTAATTTTGGCAAGTGATCAGACATGTAAGTGACGTGATATTATCATCCTGGCCAATTTCATTCCAATTGTGAGCGATAGTAATCGGTTAGCTAGGTAGTAGCATAAGGAAAAGGTTCCGTTTAATACCGCCAAACACTCAACATAAACATTTTTGTAATCAATAGAGCATCACTGACAACAGCGTTTCATTAAAGATAGTTCAGTGAATAAAGTCACTAGGATTCATTGCTGGGCCTTAAGCCATATCATCTCAAGATATTTTGTCTTTAAAATCTTTAGCAAATTATTATATCGTATAATAAATAACGGTAAAGGAATTCGTCAGTTGACCACACCAATGTTACTACAGCATAAATAAATAAAATTTGGAACACTAGGATGATATGGGTTAAACAGGTTATCATTGCAAGATTCAAATACAATGACGTTTTCAGAGACCAAACGATTTATTATACTGCCCTTAACCGTATATTGAATGTGTATGTTGGATGTCTACAGCAATCTTCTTGCCTTGACAAATCTCATGATTTTGTTTGAATAACTTCTTGTTTATTACTTGAGTTTCCTTCTGAGACACATTAACGGATATTCATTAAAAATAAGTGTTTTTTGAGTTGCAATGTCCGGTTATATGTCCGGCTACTATCCTCAATCTACTCCTTGATAGTCTGAGGCATGACTGATATCACTTTTCATTTTAAGTACCCAACAAAAGTTTAGATTCTCTCAAACTTGTTAGACTTGAGAAGAAGTGGTAACTCTTCGCCGAATATACCCTTGAAAACTCCTCTTAATAATCCACAGAAATATTATGGCTTTGTCAGCTGCATTCACACAATCTGATCTGCCAGCTTATTTCTGCGAATTGCCGTAGGACCTTGAATCCAACTCTGACATTCAATTCTCATGGTTTTGCTAGAGACTGCTGGGAGGAAGTGGCCGTATTTCGTTTTGTTCGACATGTCTGAGCCAGGGTTTGAACCAAGGGCTGTCGCCTAATAAGACAACACACTACCTACTAGACTACGGTATTTCAAGAATAGAAAACAACATCCCTACATGTCATGTAATTTCTGTCTAATTTTTTTTAGACTCCGGGCAAGTAAAAAATTTTAATTTCTTTCAAATGGCTTCCCTTACAGTGACTATGTTTTCAGTTGAGAAACGGACTCACAGATACAATGCTGTTTTGATTTGATTCATTAAAAACATTAACAGCCATAACATAACTATGAGTTCTAACAAAATAGATTTTGAAAGGAACATTATGTTAAAGGCAATAATATTTACCATACTCTGATTATAAGAGGTCATATTTTTAATACAATTTCTCTTCAGATATTCAAATAGATGCTCTTAAATAAACTTAAAACTCTTTGTTAATAAGTCTCGAAACTCTTATGTGCATAGAATGAGACAATTGAAGATGCCACTTTTTAAGAGAACACTTTTAGCTGATTGACCATCAGTTGTTGTGGTATTTGTAATTTAAATTTTTGTTGTTGTTTTTATTTTGTTTTGTTCAGTTTGGTTTTTATTTCCTTCCTTCGCGGCTAGCTACCATCTAATGAAGTCGTCATATACAGACAGTATGCAAGAATAATAACAACAGCGTTATAATAATGATCATTATTACAAATGCTAATGATCATTTTGAGGAATGGAGTGGCTAAAAACCTATGATAATTTTTTCATTATTATTATTAAAATGATTACAATAATAATAATGATTATGAACATTATTATCTGCTTAATTATTATTGTAATGATGATGATGACTTTACCATCTTCATGCCATGAACAACACCTCAAAACAGTTAAAAAAAACAAAACAAAAATAATAATAAAATACACTATACTACTACAACAATTACAACAACAACAACTGCGACTATACAAAGCAAAAAAGCAACAACTAATGTGTTTTATGATTTTGTCTATTGTTTTTGTTTTGTTTTTGCCACTGCTGCTGTTGTTGTTGTTTTTATGTTACTCCTTCTTCTTCTTCTTCTTCTTCTTCTTTTGCTGCTGTTTCTATTTTCATCTTTTTATATTCATTGTTGTTGTTGTTGCTGTTGTTGCTTCTTCGAAACGACACTAACAATAACAGCAGCCCATCACATTATAAGCAAAAACAATAAAATAAAAGAAAAATAATCACAACAACAACAACAATAGCAAAAAACAAAATTTCTTTGCTCAAAACCAGGTTTGAAAAATCACCTAAAGTTGGATGATGTTTTTGCCAAATGATACATTCAAACGCGAATAACGAACGTGTACGGACGTCTTTCAGATCAAAAACAAAAAACGTTAAAAACAACACAAACAAATTCCAAAATACATCGCCTACCCCCACCACAAAAGTAATAAATTGAAAATTAATAAATAAAATAAAAAAAAAATATTAAAAATTTTATAAAAATTAACAAAAAAAAAATTCAAAAAAATGTGTCGTCAAATAGAAAACCTGCAAATGCAATAAATAGAACACAAGAATTGAAAACATTTTAAACTTTTTTTTTAAGATTTTTGGAATAAAAAAATTAAATTAAAGAAAATTTTAATAGAAAATAATAAATAAACAAAATAATTTAATTAAAAAAAAAAAATAATAATAATAAAATTAAGTGATTTCAGTGAAAGAAAAACAAAAATCGAAAAAAGGGCTTCACTAGTGGCATCTTTTCCAAAAAGTCTAAAATTTATAATAAAAAAAAAAAACATTTTTTTTTCGCAAAATTAAATTAAATGAAAATAATTATTCTTTATAATAAACGAGAATAGAAGCTGATATTGAAAATATTTGGTCAATTTAAGAAATATTGTGTTTTATATGAAAATTTCATTGCACAGTGGTTTATAGGATCAGTAAGACAGAATAAACAAAATTTATTTCAAGCGAATAGACAAATTTATTTCAACAAACAACTTAATTCTACAAAACTTATTTACTGTCCTTAATAAAATATTATAAATTCAAATTTTTTATAGTAACAGTCGAAACTAATTGCTGATTACTCAACTAAAAATACAAACAGCCAAAATAAATTACAGTTAAGAGCATTAATGAGTGCTATACCATCCTGTATACCTTTAAAGTAGTGATTACCAAAATATTTAATTGACTTTTTTATGTTCAATATTTAACAAATACAAAAAAAAAAACACATTGGGCAACAAAAATTATTTAAGTTCTCTTTGCCACTTTCGCAAGGCATGGCTTACTTAATTTTGCCCCCCCTATTTTTTTGGTATAACAAATGATTCGAAATTCTAACTGGGCATGTTGGAGTGTTTACTCAATGTTCATTTAAATTATTCTTTTATAGACTCAAGCAATTGCATTTTAATTTTAAAAACCTTCAAAGTGTTTTAATAAATTCAAATAGCTAAGCATTACCATCGCTGTTATTATCATAAAGAAGCAATAAAGTATTGCGTTAGAATTCTTATTCTTAGAATAACTACCGATCTGTAGACAAGTACACTCTAAATAGAAACATTTTTTAAATGAAGCTTAATTAATTAATTAATTTATAATTTGTATTTATACTCTGCGTTTCAAGTTGAATTCTAGAAAAAGTTCATTTATTGTTAGCTTCAATCGTAACAAAAAGTGAGGTTATGGCTTAAATATTCGAATTACTAAGTACCTGTATTAAGAAAGTTAGTTCATATATAATTAAAATATTTATTCAGGCATTTGTAAAATTTTATTTAATCTTAATACACAACCGGATGCAACCGAATTAAAATTCATTTAATACAACAAAAGCCCTTACATTTGGATTACCATGTGATCTAAACTGTCATATAAGTTGCTACCATAAGTAGATATAAGTAAACTTGGGCAGACCATTTGCTTAGTAGAAAAGAGCGCACAGTTTGAACCTCAGCTTCGTAATTTTGTATAAAAAAAGATAGACAAGAAATAAATTTTTCTTTGGATGCCCATTAAAAGATTCTCAAATCTATACTTTCGGCCGCTCATTAATAAACATAACACATACCACATGATAGAGAGAAGCTAGACTGTCATCTTGACTATATGACTGTTGTGGCAAATAATGTAAGCAAGTATGTAAATATAGATTTAAGCAGACAAGTTAAGCTAAATTAACATTCATACATAATTGGTTTCCCACACCACTTATATTGTGTGAGTTTTTTTTTTATACATGAGTGGCGGGACCTACAGTTTAAAGTCGATTTCGAAAGTCAGATTTTTGAGAAACATGGTAATTTTATTTACTCTCACAGTTTTTGCCACAAATCTGCTAAGAGGAAGCCGCCGAAGAAATATTTCATATTTCGTTTCATTTTTTGATGTCTGACCGGGGATTCGAACCCTAGCCTTTCGTCTAATAAGCCAACACACTACCTACTAGACTACGGCGACTTCAAATTAAGCCCAAGGAAATATTTCTATCTAAGATTACCGTTTTACAGAATCTTGTAAAGTCCAGTGGTTCACAATTCATCAAATTCCCTTAAGCACGAAGAGTAAGTTTAATGCAGTTACTCTAACTAAAGTACGCTTAATAACCCCAATATGAGGTACTAGATAGTTTAACAATAACGTTGAAATTTTTTTTAGAAGTTAATAAACATCAGTCTAGGCTTTTGCAAAATTTTTATCTGGTGGAGGCTATCTTTACCAGTTCATGGATGAATTAATTATTTTCAATGCCAGCTTAACATGCCTCCAAGCAAAGATCAAAATATAATGTCTCTGTAACTCATTTAGATACTTACGGCCATTATAGATCAGAATAAATGCCGTAGAACTATTCATAAGAAACTGAAGATATCTAAGCAGCCATATAAACAACCCCCGATTCTTTCTTATATAAAGTGTTAGATAGATCCCAATTTGATCTACTTCGCTATGAGGTATATCCAGAAGTGATATGACTTCTTACGATCCTTAAGCAAATATATAATCCTTAAGCAAATATGTAAGGTTCATTAATAATTCTAAAAATGACTGTGTGGTATATTACGTATAGGAAATGTTTTTATTGTTGCATTCGAGTAAAAAGCAAAAAACTTTAAATAATTTTGAATTATTTTATTGGTTCACACAAAACTTTAATTATAACATAATAACCAACCACATGCACAAACAAAGATGATGAAATATTTATTTCAGTGGTAAACATTTGCTTTGGAGCAAGTGTCAGATACCACCATTAATTAGTACCTAAGTAATTAGCAGCATCTTTTTTGTGCTATCAAAACTAAAGCACTTGGCATTCATCAGAGACGGAAAATGGTCATTAGTATGCATAATGACAAAACTATGATGTTATAAAACAGGAAGAGCAAAAACTACGATACATTGGAAATGGAAATTTTAAATTTAAAAATAAATCTTTTTGATTATAAATCAAATCATTGTCGCAATAATTATTGAAAAAATATTGGAAAAAATTATTTTTTGTTTTTGTTTTTGTTTATATGGAGAATTTCTTACGCATTCATTATATTGTATTCAAATTAAATTAATTAATAAACAAAAATTATATGAACGGATAGTAGCAGCGACAAATAAACAAATAAAGTGAAACAATTTTTATTGTTTGTTTTATTTCTCTATTAAGAAATGCAAAAAAAAAAATCAAATACAACTGCAGGAAAATATTTCATAAAGAATAGCAAAAAATTACAAAACGTTCACTCGTTGAACCTCTAGAAAAATTACAATTTAAAGCAAAAGTACAAGAAGATATAGAAGTAAACCTCAAAGCAAAGGCATTAAAATTTTTTATTTTTTTTTTGTTTTCTTTTGTTTTTTTTTTTTGTTTTTACGGCAGATTTAAAAAATCACGAATTGTAAAAAAAAAAAAAAAACAAAACAAAAATAAGAAAAGAAAATAAATTTATAACATCTACCATTAAAAAATAAAAAAAAAAATATTAAATACAGATAAACCTTTAACTACAAATCATCATTCAACAGCTCCAACATCAGCAATTGTAGCCAGCAACATCATGCATATCAATAGCAACATCATCATAAAAATTTTTAAGAAATCATTTTAAACTTAAGCGCCAATAGATCAAAATTGTTAAAAGAGAAAAAATAAATTCTGTTGTTGGTAAAAAATGCGGCTTTTGAAAAGTGAGTACCCACTGACTGCTATTAAATGTCTTTTAACGATCCACTACCACTAACCTCTAAAAAGTAAAATAATAATAATAACAATACAACAACAGCTAAAGAAATAAAAATTTGAAGAGTTTTTCCAAAACATTTCGAATGTAAATCTTTAACGACCGATTTGTTTTTCAAGATTTCAAATCGATTTTGTAACATACATGGATATTAAATTTATAATTCGAAACAAATTCTTTTTTTTTTTTTTTGTATTTTACAAATCAAGAAATTTTCTTAATTAATGTAATAACAATAACACAAATTTTAAATAAAAGGTAATAATTTTTAACACAGGAATCTACCACAAAGAATCATTTTTTTTTTTAAATGTTAAGGCAAATATTATTTAATTGGTATTTATTTTGATGATAACATTTGATTTGAATTTTTATTTTATATTTGATAATATTAATTGTCGAAATGTGTACAATAAAATCAATTCTTTTAGCAAGATAAAGATGGTTTGATGCAGAAAATAAGAGGCACTTAACCTTAGACTGTGCAAAGAAATTTGAGAAAAATCTTTTGCCGGTAACGCATCATGAGAAGACTTTTAACACTCGAATGTGTGAGCTTATACATACATACAAAATTGGCCATTACAACCCTTCAGTCAGGATTACGGCCTAGCTTCTCACACCATTTATGTTGTGTGTATTAATTTTATACATGAGTGTCGGGACCTACAGTGGGTTCGGAAAGGATTATTTATTATTAACTAAAGAAAAAAATTTAGAATTTCTAAATTTAGATTAAATTACCTCCAGCGTTACAAATACATTTCGAAGTACAAGCTTTCATATAATTGATCGTAATTATGTTTGTGCCTTATTTATTACTTTTTATACCATTTTAAGGCTTAACACAAAGCATCTGCCGCATTTTCTTCTAACTTTTTTTCTTTTATTTTTTTTTTTCCAGTTTCATTAACAAGTTTTTTGAACTGAGCAGGTGATTGCACATTATTATCTTCAATTATAATTGAATTTTAAATATTTTATGGGAATTTTTTTTCCGATAAACCAGATATTGTTTGCATCAAAATTTCATTCAAAAATATATTTTTGGCCTACAGAAAGAAGTAAGAATTCCAAAGTGAATGTACAAATCCACACAAATTAAATTTTTTTGGTTTTTTAAATTCTTAATAAAAGTTTGGCATGCTTTATAATTGCCTAAAGCAGAGGAACATTAAAGATTTAATTAAAATATTTCATTATGAAACAGACCAGATTCATTGCGCTTCATTAATTCACAGAATATTTAATTATGAGAACAGATATGAAAGCAATTTTATACACGTTTTTTTTCTTTTTTGCCTTAAAAGAGCCTCTCTTACATTCCCATACATCTCGTCTAGGGGCTTAAATATCATCGTGTTTTGATAACAAGCAATTCAACCGTTATTTTTTCAAACAAACAAAAAAAATATGCAAAAAATCATTAATACATACATAAATACATATGTATGTACATATGTATATAATAGCCTTGTGTATAAAAATGCGTGATTACCAGTTGTTATAACTTTTTTTCTGCTTCTTCTCCGCAATATTTTAAACAATTTGAATTGCGTTTAAAAGAATAAAACAAACAAACAAAAAAAAAGTGAAAAAAAATATCTTAAAAAGCAATAAAAACCGGAGAAGTGCAATCGTGTTAATGTTTCTAGCTGTTAACATTTGTTATTAATCTTTTTGGCAATTTTTTTTATTTGTTTTTTATTTTTATTTTTTTTTTATTTTTTGGTTATGGTCAATTTAAAAAATTATCATTAATTTTATGTAGTGTTCGGTTGTTTGTTCAAATACAAAGAATGTGTGTTTAGTAATGCGTTTATACTTTTTCCATATTTGACCTTTCACATCTTCTTAAGAAGATTCATTCAGCCATTCGAAATTTATGCGAGTCATTTTGTCTATGAATTTGAAAAGCATATTTTCATGTTTATTGTTACTTTTTCTTTTTTTTTTGTTTTTATTTTCCTTTAATTTTTTTCCCCTTATTGGTTATCGCATTTCGAATATTAATTTCCATGGTTTTGTTTTGTTATTTGTTTCATAAATGTCATGTCCACAATTTCTAATAACAAAAAACTACAAAACAAAAAGAAAAAAAAAAATCAAATAAAAGTAAACAATATATGTACATTGTATGTGCGAGCGTGTGTGTGTGTATGCGTTTGTGTTTATATCTTTTTCATACGAAGTTTTTTTTAATGCTTTTATAGTTTAAATTTCATTTAATATGTTTTTTTTCTTCTTAATTTTATGTGTGTGTGTGTGTATGTTTTGTTTTTCTTTTATTCTGTTGTAAAACTATAAAAAGTATCGTTTTGTACAACAACTAAAGGTTAAATTGAAATGATTAATTGATTAAATGAGTTGTAAAAAAAAAACAATTTTATTTTATTTTTTATAACGCTTTTTGCATAATCTTCAATTTTTTTCTTTTCTTTAATAAGCATCTTAATCATAGAGTTGTCTAGAAGGCTTTATGTTTTGAAAAGATTATTTATTGGCTCAAAAGATATGATGATTAATCATTGCAATCCTATGGATTACAAGTGACTGATTTGTCCAAATATCAAAGATTATTGCAATACTTTACATAAAATGACAAGCGATTATAGTTTTTGTAGCTTTTTTTTCGAAATTGGAATTTCTTGTTCAGTCATTATAACAAAATTCATTGTAAATAGTATTACGAAGATCTAAATTATAGCACACACGTAAATGCTATGGTAATTAATCAATTTCAATCCATAATTTTATTTCGTACAAATATTTTTAATTTTCTCTTTGACTAAACGTCAAATGGGCAAAAAAGAGTTTGTAATGATGTTAATACATCTTCATAATTATCTGTTTTGAATAACTTATAATCCCTTTAAAGGATTTTATATCCTACGATGAATTCTGTACATCCGTTCTTCTGTTTACAAAGCCATGAAAACTGTTGTTGTCCACTCTGACATATCGAATGAAACAAAATATGAAAAAAAATATTTCTGTCGACGATGTGTCCTCTGTCAGCAGATTTCTGGCAAAATCTCGAAGATTAAATTAAAATTGTTATGGAAAGTTTCTCAAATCTGTGCCTTGATAGGCCTCACGACTCATGGATAAAATTAACATACACAACATGGGTGATGTGTGCAGCTAGTAAGTAAGATTACTGACAATAAACCTCTTCTATGTGTTAAACATCTTCCATGTGCTAAACCTCTTTGTGAGAAACGTAACAAAATTCAGTTGTTGCGGTTGTTAGGGTTCGCGGTACATCTGACGTTTTGCAGTTTGTAGCGAAAGGAAAGGTTATGCGAATGATCTAGAGATTATAGTACCAGAAGTTGATAAGCCCACGTATCCGTTAAAGTGCAAGCAGGCCTTTAACGTTGTAACAAATAACTGATCATTGCATCTTTTAGTCGCCAATCGATTGATGCCTTTACCAAACGATGTAAAAAATTTACCTTTAATCCGCTGATCATCAAAGGCATCCATTTCCACGAGGGTAAAGTATCCTAACGTTATATTTGATTTGTGATATTGCACAAAAGATAAATAAGACGTCCATAGTACTTCTAAGTGGGGCGGAACAAAATTTAGGTACTCTAATCTGTATCTGCTTTATCGAATTCTGTTGTAATTTACTCTGCTTTATGCTCACAAGAACTTGGCCTTTCGCTTACAAGAACTTGGTGAATTTTGCTCCGTTAAATGGGTCTAGACCCGTTCAAAATGCAAAATGCATTACCTGAAGTTCAGACAACGACGAGTAGCTGCTGAATAGACTCTAGAACAGTTGGCAACTGATCCTAATTTTCATCGAAAAATTATCTTCAACTAATAGGCCCATTCTGGATGAATAGGTACGTGAACAAACGTGGGACCAACTAAGATGGTTTTAAAAATGGTGGCCACTTCGGCCAATACTTTTTTAAAACGATGGCAACTGGAAACTCTTGTCAACGACGAGCACTATCGGTCAATGATTACCAACTACTTTTGGCCTGAATTGAATGACCTGGACACTAAAAACATGTGGATAAGACGGGGATAAATCAGTCAAATAGACACGATAAATGGAGAGTGAGGATATTCTTTGGAAATTAGTTAGCACCGAATCAAGCTTCAAAGCAGAATCCACTCCATATGCTCCATACAGTCTTGCTGCAGCTGGAAGTAAATTACAATCTGGAAGTAAATTACATCCTTACAGTCAAGCTCAAGCTTTATGCCTATTCAAGCGCATCACTTCTCCTACAGTAGCAATTAAATGTAAGTCTTTGTTGTTGCATATACTTAGTCTCTGGCTAAGTGCAAATGAAATTCAAAAAATAAACAATCCAGTGAATACAGTACATTTCGGTTCTGCAAGACATGTGGCCAACGCTTCTTTTATTAGAAGATTTAATGTAATCAGCTTTTTTTTAAGCTTCTCTCTAATGCCTGCTGAGATATTCTGTTTTATTTAATGTCGATAAATAACTTATTCAATACCATCAATATAAATATGCATGTAGAATATGTATGTACATTTAATTGCAGTGTCAATTCAGATGTCTTGTTAAATTGTACAATTTGGTTATTCGAATATTTACAATTTATTGTGCGTATTTAAAGTTTAATTTAAAAAAAAAAAATAAATTCATAAATACAAGCAATCGATTTGTCAACAAAGAAAAATTTTTAAAATAAGACTGGTTTTAGAAGATTTCATGTTTTTTCTTTCATGTTTGGCAGCCTGGCAATTATGCAGGCAATATGTTGAAACTCTTGGCCTAACCTCACTGTCAAAAACAAAAGACACTGCAGAAATAGCCAGTAATACCATGCTATAATAAATTATAATTTATTTCAAAAAGGCCACTTCCATTTAAATAAACAAAAAAAAAAATACTTTTTTTTTTTTTTGGAAGCCCAGGCAGTTTTATTAAATGAACGCATATTTTCGGCTGAAAATGGTAATCAAAGAAATTTTAGAAAGATGGTGGAAAGATAAAAATAAAGAATGGAATCTAAAAAAATAAAACAAAAGAAAAAAAGAAAAAAAGAAATTAGTTTAGAGTGGTTCTTTTTTTCTAAGGGGATTGGCAAAATAAAATGACATCATTTGCCAAATATATACTCAAGAGGGCATTCTTGCGGCGTATTAATAATTTCTTGTGCAAAAATTCCAGGGTTTATGAATCTAAAGACGAAGAATTTTAGAATTTTAACATAACATTCTGACAAAAGCCCAAAGGAATTAGGCAATGATATCATTCCCGATTTTAATTATTATTCTTTAGTTTAATTTAAAATTCTTTAGTTGTGTTATGATGATAATAGCTTTTATGTAAATAGCTAAACAAGTTTATCTTTCTTTTATTTTATTTTTAAAAATTATACAAATTAATAATTTTTATTATAATTCAAGTGGCATTATATTATGGTTTAATAAGTTTCTTTCATATTAATTAAATTAACATAAAACGGCATCATAAAATAAAAATGCTTAAGACACCATAAACATTTCAAGTAATAACATGATTTAAAATAAATAAATTATGGTTTAAACAATAGTGCTTATTATTATTTTTATTTCATTTCTTCTATGTGTAAAAAACAATTCTAAATTTTATAACAAGAGTTGTTAATGTTTTACTTCTACAAAAATTTCTTGTTATTTGTAAGCAAAGGAATGGTTTTTCATGTGTTTGCTCTTTTATTTTAAAATCCTTGCCTCAATTTTGAAATGAGTTCCATGGTACGCTTACATATTATGTCAGCCATTAAAAAATAACAATAACAATAACATTTGTAATCATGTTTATTTTCATTTGTTTGTCTAGAGTTTTTAGCATTGCCAATGGCATCATCACTGGCAAAGATACACAAAACAAACAAAAGACTTAAGCAACAAACTTACAAATTACAAACACTTGTACTATTTAAAATTAATTTTTATGCTGTTTTATGTTATTGTTGTTATTATTTTTCATGTTATTATTTTTTGGTTATATTTTAAATTCATTTAAATTTCAATAAGTGTGTGAAAATAATAATTTCCACTCAAATTAAAACTAATTATAGTAGTTAAGCTAAAATGTACCAAATTTTTTTCATATGTTTTTGATGCGTTACTTTACAGTAAGTAATGGTGTTTTAAAGGATTTTCTTGCCTTGATTAACAAGCAGATGTAAATCATATTGTATTTTATCCGATGGCTATCAGGAGTCTAAAAGCGATATCAAGAATGGGTGCTTTTAAATTATAAAGCAGTAACATAATTTTATACTCTCTAGTCTAGTATTGTGCAGACATTATTTATTGGCCTATTCTTAGTTAAATACTCATTTCAAATATTGATTATAACCCTACCCTACCAATGGAGACGATATTTCTTCCAATGTTATGCTTAAGTCCAAGAAAAATCTTGCACTTCTACATTCAGCATTGAAGGCAACCGGCCAACATCAGAGTCGCTTGTTTCATTTGTGAATATTTATCTCACGACTTACGTACGATCTTGCATCGAAGTAGTACATATAAATGCTGCATATATTCATTACTGCGCGAAAGATATTCTTTAAGAGCGAACTTGACTTGTCAAATGTGAAATTCAAACCTATAAAAGACTAGGTTTACATGTAGTACAACGCTCCTAACAAGAATTACTAGATCTTTTTTCATAAAAGTTAGCGATAGAATTGCATTCGCAAAAGGAATCGAATTTTTTGTGGGTATAAGTTTAAAAGAGAAAATTTTATGCTGAAATATTTGCATTTTCGCTAATATTTAATATGCTGTCAACAAATCTCAAAACATTTTTTATACATCTATCTGTCTCCTTCTATTTCATGCATCTACCTTGATTATCTCTATCTGTCTTATTTGATAAACTAATGATTTTTACACTAATTAGGTGAAGAATTGTGAGTTCCCGATAAGAGTAAGCTCTGATCTTAAATGAAATGATACTCTTCGAAGCTTTTGTTTGATCTCTTACTGAATAGAAAAAATAAATTTTCTTCTAAGTGCAAGAGTTTCAGACTAAAATTATATTGCTTCCATCCACACCTATTAAATTGCCTAAGGAATTGTACAAAATATCTAAAATTGATAAAAGTATGATTGAGAAAATGCAAAAAAAAAAAAATTCTTAAGCAATTTCAAAAAGTAATATGGTAATCAATTACCAACTGATTATTAAATTCAAAGCACAATCTAATATAAAATTGTATATAAAACAGTCAGAGAGTCCTAAAACAATATTATATACTGTTGATTTAATTATCAAATATAACGATTGGCTAAGACTATAACATTAATTACGACTTTTACAATAATATTACAAGAGGTCCAAAATATAAAATTTTAATATTCATTTTCAATACGTCTCTTCCTAAAACAAAAATCAACAGACAAGATTTTAAAGTCAATCAAAATTTTTTTATTACCATAAATAAATATTTTTTTTTTTTGCGCATTTAACAAAAATATTCCGCGTATGAAATACATGCAAATTTATAGAAAAAAAAAATAATAATTTTTAAAAATATTGATTATGTGGCATTAAGTCAATATAAAAATTTTTTTCTTTAAAAACAAAAACTCCATAAAAAAATGTTTATATTTCTCACATTATGAAATACAATAAACTGACGATGATAATGATGTTCCATCAATGTCTGTGAGTCTGACATTAAAATCAATAGACGGAACCAAATGCAAATATTAAAGCGGGGAAAAATCGCAAAATCACAAAACGAATAGAATAAAATTTATTAAACAAGCTACATGGCAAATAAATAAGAACAATAAAATGAAGTGTTGTTTGGTGTACTTTTGCAACAATAATATTAACTACACTGTACAAATAATTTTATTAAGAGGCAAACAGCAAACAATTAAAATGTCTTCTTCATAGAATGATGATGAACTTGTACATTCGATTTGAACAGCAAAAATTAATATTTCAACAGCATTGAGGGTGAGAAGATAAATTAGATTTCATTTTTGATTTTTTTTTTCTTCTTCTAGTTTATGCAAAGAGTTATGAATTTTGAAGAGCAGAAATAAAAATTAATTAAAATCGTCTTAAACATACATTGGGGTTTTCATTAAGAGATCCATATTGTTGAATTATCAAACAGACTACATATATAAACGGAAGACCCTATTGGAGGACCTGATAAATTAAGATATTGAGGATTGGTTATGCCCAAAATTTTCCTTTGGACTTCTTAAATAAGTCTGTGCTGTCTAGGTTAATTAGTTTTAATTTACATGACAATGGATCAATTAAAACAAGAAAAACCGTAGAGTTTGCTCATATGCATATAATTATAGTAATAGACGACATAAGATCGGACAATGAAAAGTCATTAGCAAAACACTTGTTACCCTAAATTTGAGTTTTTCACATGCCCAGATACCCATTAGCGTAGATACAATCTTTAATTGACTTTTTTTTTTTATTGGAAACAACAACAATATTTATTGTAAATATCTACAATAAAAATTATTAACTAAATGACTATGACAACAACAATTGTAAAATCTATAAGAAAAAGAAATAAACAAACAAACAACATTTGTTGGTAGGCCCAATCTTTACACTTCATTAATCATTAACGACTGAAACAACCCAAAAAAAATACTGAAAAGACGGCGCTTCAACAAAAATACAACAAAAATAAAATACATACAACAACAATAAAGTGAATTTATACAGAAATGTATACAAAAAAAGTACAACTTTTTTCTTTTTGTAAAACTTTTCAAAGTAAGCTCATGGGGTATGAGAAACGCACCTCATCATCATTATTGTTGTTCTCATGATCATTATCATCATTGGGTTAGTAATGAGCCCATCTATTAGGCCATTAAAATGGCAAATAATGACGTTTTAAGTAATAAATTTTATTTCAGGTTAAAATCGTACAATTCAAACAGATAAACGAAATCGAAATGTTTTCGAGTTCAGTTTTATTCACAAAAAAAAAAAAAAAACAAACAAAAAATTTAATAGAAAGATGCGAAATAGTGTGATGTGTGATAAAATGTGGCAACGATGAATTTTTTAAGCTGTACTTTCGCATACTAATCTACTTAATGAAAATGAACACAAGTTTGCATATCCATTCCTGCAAATACTGAAAAATTTGACAATTTATGACAGAATTTTTTAACGCTTTTGAGCTGTAAACTAAACCTTAATAAAAATAAACACATGACATCTTAAAAGTAAAGCAAAAATTTCGTTGATTTATGAACTTTAAGGGCTTTTCAGAGCTTATTGCTTATTGACTATCGTTTACGGTAACGTAACAGATTTGCGAGTAACGTACTTACAATGGCTATGTCTCTACACGATAAATGAAAGCTTGCAGTCTCTCCAAATTAAGTTACTATTCTGGGCTTTCGATAGAAAGTTTAAAGCAGACAGTTTTCTGTGTATTGAAAATGTTCAAACCCAACTTTAAAACAGATCTTGAACAGAAGAAGAAAAAGACTCGAGAAGGCTGATTAAAAACACTCTTAGTATAAATCAAACTAAACCTACTACCTCCCAAATATATTGAAATCCTAATATAACACCGATTATGAATTTAATTTTAACGTGGATTGCACGTAAAGAAATCATAATAATTGGCATGAAATTAAAGTTTTTTATTAAGCTTAGTATTCTTAGCAGATTTCGGGCAAAAACTGTCAGAGTAAATAAAATTTTCTAGAAAAGATGCTCAAAAATCTGTCGTTCGGAGGTCCTGCCTCACACACAACAAAAGTGGTGACTAAAGGATTCATGTATTAAGCATAGTATTCGTAATCACGCATTGTTCCCATTGGCAATAAAAACCTCATCATCCCTCATTTTAAAAAAATATATTTTTTCGATATGATTTATAAGGGATGTAACCCCATGTACCCAGACGTAGTTAATTTTTTAAGAAATTTAGTCCTAATTTGTTGCACATTCTAATTAAAGCTAACTCCTCTTTTTATATCTAGTTTATTGTTAAAATTCTAGGTTTATTGTTAAATTTTAAGTTTCTTGAATTATTTTGTGTAATTCTGACTAATGGCCTCAGGAAGCGTTGCGCAAGTCTGTCTTAAGGATATAAGGCAGACCTTTTTATATAACAATGGTTAATAAAGTAATGCTTTTACGATCGAAGTGGTACATCGCAGCATTTAAAAGCAGGTGATATAACATCACTTAATGCAACAATAAAATAATGACAAGAGATTTCACATAATTAAGGAATGTCAATTGGTGTAATGGGGATAGGGGGTTTAAGATTTTAAATACATAAGTACTCTGGTATATGAACCGATTAGAGTCTCTGGTGTAAATCAAACCCACAAACCTCACGCTAATAGATTAGCACACTACCTACTAGACTACCAGAGCACACATTAACATTTATTACGATAATATTTCTTAATAATTTACTAAAGTGAGTGTTAAGATTTCTAAGAAAAAATAAAAATAAAAAAATCCACCCTTTTTTATGGGTGATAAAATTAAAAATTTAAATTTAAAATCGATTTCAAATTATTTCTTTATTTCTGTATATTTCAGTATGGCTAAATTGCTATCTAATGGCAATAAAAAGATTTATGACATACATTTTATTGTCTGCTGCAACTTCCATAAATATTTTACGTTTATGGTTTAAATATGATGACGTTTTAAGTTTAAAATAAGAAAACTTAAGATTCCAAAAATGTTTGTCAATACAAGCTCCATGACTTTTTAATCGCTTAATAAAGGAATACGTATAGTTTTGCGTATTAAATTCGGCATTTTAAAATTTAAATCATTGAAGCAAGAAATGTTACACAAAAATGCATTGAAAATTACTTTAACTTATGTAGGGTGTTTGGCTAATTAATACTAAAATACACTTCATAGTGTTAGAGGAGTTTAACTTGTGGCTTCGGCAATTTATTACCACACGCAATACATAGAAAATCATTATAATAAAAAGGGAAAAAGAGGTGGAGAGAGAGAGAGAGAGCAAATAAAACCACAATAAAATGTATTGTTTGTGCTTGAATTAATTTTTAATTTATTTACCATAAACAAACCAAACACTCGCACAGAAACTACAGGCAGGCAGGTGTCTGTTGGAACTTGATCACCGAAAGAAATTTGTTGCAATATGATCATAATGACGTTGTCAATGTGGTTGTACTCAAAACGTGGCTTGGGACAATTTAAAATACTTTATATATATACACCGTTACGTTTTAATCTCTAATAAAAAATCAAAATAGAAAAACACTTAAATTTTCTTCTTCTTTGGCCACATGATTATGTGATAGTGTTTGAAATTTTTTTCTTTTCAACATTTTTTCCATTTGGAGGTGAAATGTTAAGTTGTCTTTAACACAACAAAAGAAGAGAAATAAAAAAGAAACAGTAAAGGTGTTGCTGTTTTTTTTCGTAATAGACAACTTTAAAAGTCATTTAAGACGAAAATCCTATTATTTGTGGTAATAATGAAAAGAAAAATTTTAAAGAAATCGATTACGAAAGATCTTTCCCCAAAGGAAGAAGACTTGAAGATTTTGTGGTGAAAAATTGGAAAATATTGAAAAAAAAACCAAACCAAGGAGAAACTACCGCCTACAAGGAACTTTAAATTTAAAATGAATATTACCCCACACAGAGACCTGTGGGGTTAAAGGTTTGGCGACATGCTTTCAAAATTTGTATTTAATTTATAAAAATTTTCATTGAAATAAAATCATTTGTGGTAAATAACCTACACTAACAAATACACATTTCTGTATGCCTTTAATAAATAGTAAAGCATTTGAATTGTATTTCATTTTTGCTTTATTATTTCCATTGCCCGACCGCCTAATTAATAATTATCTCTTGCAAATTTGTTTCGGTTTTATAAATTAATTTTAATTTTCTTCACTGTATTTATTACTTTGTTTTCTCAAACACCATGTAAATGTTCTACTCCACTTAATTTGAACATCTTCACTGATGGCATCAAATACCTTAAGGGCTTACCTACACTTACCATATATTGCTGCCATATTACATACACACACACATACACTTACGATTAGAAATATTTTACATTTACAAACACAGTAGAAAAAAACGTAAAAATTTCGACAAAAAAAAGGGGCAATAACAATAAAAACAAATAAATATTTGCATACATATTTCTGTAAATTATAACAACATGGAATATACTATCGACCCGTGACTACTGTAAACATTCTTATTTCCCAAACATTATTATCGCACTCTTAAATAATTAAATTGAAACGCATTTTTTTTCAAATTATTGCCGATAAGCTAGGGCATGGGTTTTATTATATTTGTGACCCACAGTGCAAAATATTTATTGGTAATCTACATACATACATACATATGTATGACATTAAATATTATAAACATAGATTTTCCCAAGATACTATTTTACACACACACACACACATACAAACATACATATAGAGAAGGGTCGTTTGCATAAAATATTGCAAATGTTGAAGTTAATAAATGTATAATTATCTACCTGATTACATACAGTATACTAAACATGGCTATATAACGTTGCAACAACAAGGTGTTGAGTTATAATAGAAACCAAAGTATAGAGTCAAATTGAAAAATACTTTGTTTTTTTCTTTTTTCATTGTAAGTTTGTTTCTTAAGTTTTTCGTTTTTTTTTTTATGAATATCATAATCATACATAAGCTGTAAAATTTTTCTTTTAAATTTTGTACACATACTAGCGTTAATTTACCAAAACATTTTTGGCACACTTTTAATTTTCGAGTGTGCAAAAACACAAACCATAACATAAAAATTTTATCGCTTTAAGTTTGTGCTTGTGAAACATTAGTTTAAATACTTAAAAAATTTTAACGCATGGTCATATTATTAAAATATTCAATAATCCTTAAAGCTTATGTCAGCAAACAAGTGTAACTTTTTAAAACTCCACAAAAGAACACTTAAGTTTGACTTTAGATGCGGTTGGTAGCATATCAAATCTATTGAAAATGTTTTGAAAAAGAGATTTCGGGATTTCGGGGAATTCTTGTATTATAGGACGATACTGAATGAAAATTTTATTTTTTGTATGGCGGTTTCTACAACTGGGAAGAGTGTAAACTGTAAATTTACTCAACTATCTCATATCAATTGAAGTTAATGGGGTCTATAGGTTCATAAGCAGTTCTATCTGGTCTGAATTGGCAGCACCATCTTCCTAGCCCTTGGAACAAAACTATTCTGGTTTATAATTCAAGATAAAAAAATTTGCCACAACAATGCCAAAAATGTTCACTAAGGTCTGCCAATTTATCATAAACTAAGAAACGACTAGCGTTTGAAAATTTTTGTATTTTATTACCAAATTCATGCCGTGAAAGGAACGGCGAAACTTACTTTTTTTTCTCAACGAATTCGTGAATAAACAAAATTTCCCAATTGATCAAGAGTTGTCATTGCACTCTGAAAGATCCAATGTTTGGTAAGCTTTGTGCAACGATGAAAATCACAACGTCACAGTCTATGCAGCATCGTAACGTTCTATGAGGATTGATTTTTGTGAAGAAAATAAAATAATTTGAGACAATAATCTCTATCAAAAACTTACAAAGAGGTGAGTTTTATTAGCAATTACTCTAATGAACAGTCCATTGACCATCAAATCATGCAATTCGAAGTTTCAAAATAATTTTTTATGGGAATATGTGAAGTTACTCTCGTACAGAAGCAAGATTACAACTGTCTTGGGTGAGATACCGGCTGAATTGCTGGAAAAGTAACTGCTTATCACCTCGAGTTTTTTGTACTATTAAAAAATTTTTCAAACGTAAACGGTTAAAAAATCACCCGTTGTTGTACAATATTAAATTTATACGAAATAAAAAACCTCATACATACTAACATAAAAATTATTTTTGAAGCTTCTATAAACAATATGAAGCAGTGTAATTTAATGGTATTCGCTTAAGAACTGTAGAACTAATTTAATTTAATTTAATTTAATTGTTTTTATTTTTAAGACAACCAATACAAATGAAAAATTTAAGTAATAACACTATACGATGATATTACGAGTGTAGCAATGTATTGCAATGACATTGTTTCTATTCTGTGGTTTAATTATACACTTAATTACTCCATTATTTACTAATTGATCTTCAACATTTGTTGTTGTTTGCTATGCAAACCTTAAAAAAAACGAAATAAAATAAAAAAAAAATTGGAAAAAAAAATTGAATTTTAGCAGGAAAAAAATTCAATAAAAACTAATAACAAAATGAAGTTAAAAATAAGAAGAATAAGAATACAAAAAAAAAAAAAACAAAAAAAAACTGAAAAGAATAAAAGTTACCACAAACAAAATGCTTACCGAGTAAGAATTAAGATTTTGACATTTTTCGTATTGAATCACCTTGTAATGGAACAAACAACAATCAGCCAAACGAATAGTAAACCAGTCAGTCAGTCATTCACTTATTCATTCATTAAAATAATTATTTAGCCAGCCAGGCAACAAACAACAAACATTTAAAGCAAAAATCAAAATAAAAATAAAATAAACAAACAACAACAACAACAAAATATGCATGAAGAAGACAAACATCAAAAGACTTAAACAACGAACTTGATATGTTCACATTTTAATTCTAATATTTTTGTTTTGTTTTGTTTTGTTTTATTTTTCTTCTTACATTAGCGTAGTTGTTGTTATTATTGTTTAAATTACAAACTAAACTTCATTTATTATTTGTATTTAAAGGCATACATAAACCAGCAAGTGTATGTACACGTCTGTGTGCATTTAAAGCGGTTACGGCTAAAGTCTAACAACATAATAATCATGAAGATGATCATTGTTATAATAAAGAAAAAAAAAATGATAATAATGATGAGTTAGAATAATAATTATGATATTTAGTTGAAATCATCATCATCTGGTTTTTGCTTTTTTTTCCTAGGTTTTCATATAAAAAATTGAAATTAAACTTAAATGCCGGCTTTACAAATCAACAAATAAATATTAAACAAGTTATTGTTATTTCTTAAAGTGTTTTTGTTTTTGTTTTTATTATTATTTTTATTGTTATTATTATTATCATTATTATTATTTCTTGAATTGTGTTTGTTTGTTCTTGTTACGTATTGGCTTATTTTTATTAAATGTTTTTCCTTATTTTATGTCTTATTGACATGAACTTCTGTTTTATATTTTAAAGACTTCTTCTTCTAAACCAAATAATGTTTATGATTATTATTTTTATATTGTTGTTTTCTATTCTCTCTCTCTCTCTCTCTCTCGCTGGATTTTTTGTTTGTTTTGTATTCAGTTTGATAAATGATCGTATAATTTGTTTTCTTTAGTTGATGTTCTTACCACTTCTTGTTTAAAGCTGTTACTAACGCTATTAATTAAACGTTTATTATAATATTTAAACAATTTTAGAAATTTAAATATTATATTCTATTGTTTTATTATAAATAATATGATAATTATTTTTCTATTATTAAATCCAGTTTGTTGCCAATCATAAATGTTAACAATTGATTGAAGAGGATCTTAACGATGATGATTTATTTTTTTTTCTATTCTTCTTGTATAAATATAGAAATTATAGATTTCTAATGATGTTGATCAACTCAATTGTTCTTGCCAGTATTTTTAATGATATTTTTTTTAATATTTATTCACTGTCATAATACTCTTTATTATTTATTATATTGATGTTATTTTCATTTCCATTCGATTTTAATGGTCATTGCCTACAATAGGGAATGACCAAACTCTTTAAAGTTAATAATGGGTTCATAAGAGATTCTATCTGGTTCACTTGAGTAGAAACATTGCCCCCTTAATAGCCTAAAAGACAAACATAATCTAACTTACAGCCATTCGGATAATCACAGGCGATTAATTTACTATGTAGTCAGTCGATTAATTTACTACGTAGTCAGTCAATAAGTTCGTGACCAAACAAAATTGCCCACAAGTGAAGTATAAGCACAAAGTAAATAAAGTCGCCATAGTTTAGTAGATAGAGCATTGGTTTATTAGAAGTGACAAAACGTAATATGAAAAAAATATTTCTTCGGTGACTTACCCTCAGCAGATTTCTGGCAATAACCCTGAAAGTAAAATAAAAATTACCATGAAAAAGTTTCTCAAAAAATCTATCCTTCAACTTTAAACTGTAGGTCCCTACATTCATGAATAAAATTAATACACGCAACATAAGTGATGTGAGTAGGTAGCTAAGTCATAATCCTAACTGAAGAGTTGCAATGACCAATTATGTATGTATGTGTGTATATGAAAGTGAAATTGAATTTTGTAATAATTTTTTGCAAAGTTCATAAAGTCCATACCACAAGATTTATGCATAATACTACAAGTGATCCGATAAAAAATTTCCGGATAACTGATGTATGACATAATTTTTTGTAAAGGTCGCCAAAGCTAGTTGATTGTGTTCAATTCCTCCTTCGAAAAGGTTAGAATTTAAGCTAATATGAGCGGTAATCAGATGTAATCGTATATTTGAAGTCAAGGAAAGCATTACTCATGTCTTTGCAACTGGGGATCTCATTTCCGAAGGCTTAGAAGGTGTGGCTCTAAGTTTAATCTATAAACTTTTCTGTTTTTATCTCTACATAAACTTGTCTTAAACACTGACTTAACTCATTACTCGCTAACATTCACCTCTAGAGACTGTAGGTTCCATTGTGACTTATCTAGTGTATCTATTCGTTCGTTTATTAAATATTAAATAATCAAAGAAAATTTTCTTAAAACTAATTGCATTGCTATTGAGTTAATGAATTTGTGGTAAACAATTTCAAAGATGTGTTGCATGCATGAAAAATGCCATTGAAATGCAGAAGGGCAGTGTAGCCAAACCTAACTTTATCTTTGAAATATCATGACGTTTCTATACGGTTGCCATAAAACTTTGTGGTAAAACAAGAAACATGACCATATTTTCCTAGGCCATGCACAAGTCTTGCAATGTTAACGCGATTAGATTGCTTTTGTTAATTGATTTCGCTATCACTTGCCTAATGTGAATTGAAATACAGTATTAGGTCAAACAAAGGCACCTTTTCTTATTATAAGTTTGACTTACAAAAGCCCATGTTACTCTATTACTTTCGATTAATCCAAGGCGGTGGTTTAAAATATTTCAGTGACTTTTTCCCAAGAGAGTTGTGGCAAAAGCTTACAGAAAAAAGAAAACTGCCACGAAAAACCAAAAGAACAAAGAAGTTGGATTTTCCTTCGTATAATTTTCGTCATACATTTTTACACAAATGCTTATCAGGTAAATAAGTTTTATTGTGAAAATTTTCTCAAGTACTTTAGACATCGTTACGTACTTAACTTATTTAATTTGTCATTACAACACTTCAGTCAGAATGATGGCCTAATTTCTCACACCACACATGTTGAGGGGTGTTAATTTTAATCATAAGTGTATGGACCAATAGTTTTAAATCGTCTCTAAATTTATTTACTCTCAGAGTTTTTGTCAGAGAGGAAGTCGCTGAAAAATATTTGTTCATATTTCGTTTTGTTCGAGATATCTGAGCCGGAGTTTGAACCACGTCTTCACGTTTAAAAAGCCAACACACTACCTACAAGACTATTCTTAATAATTGAAATAATAATTGAATAAATGTGTCGTATTACATATGGCAATGATTTGCTGGTAATCTCGACAATACATAGCAAAATTCATATGTTTGGGTTCAGCAAAATTTAAAACAGGCTATAAGATTAAAAAATATTTGCAGCTTTGTCATGGTAATTGCCACTTTTTCAGAACTTTTGCCAAAATATATACAATCTGAGAAGCTAGATCGTATTTCGGATAAAAATGTTTAAATAATCAACAATGTATGTGTGTGCGTAGGCTTGATGACTGCAACATATGCAATTGTAATAAAAACATCTACGATTTTTGCTGCACAGTGTAGCAAAAGTATTTTCATTGTACCCAAACAAACAATGAAAACCCACTTGTGATCAATTTGAATACAATCCTTGCCGAAGCTATAAAGCCTCCAACAACGATATAGGATTGTGATTTAGTTTTTCTTTATAAAATACAAAAGACTTAAGACACAAACACACAATACTGAAATCTTTAAGAAACAATAAAATTGTTGAGTCTTTTAAAATCAAATTTCTATTGAAACCGGATTACATATTGAAATAAAAAGAAGCAACACAATTAAATAAATTAAAACCATTGGTTAACTTTAATTGGCCATTGGTAGTAACTCTTATTTCATTATTGTATAATAATTTTATGCTGAATTTAAATACTACAATTAAAAAACTCTAAAGCTTTAAGATATCACCTCACAAACGATGTGAGAATTTCCATTTGATTTTAATGTATTACAACAATTATTGTCTTTCTTCTACGGTTTATTTGAGTAACAAAAAAACAAACATTTTCGCATTGCAAAATCAACCATTGAATTACTAGCTTAAAAGTGTGGTAATCGCAATGGCGTTGGCAGTGTTACTGATGGTGATGGTGATGATGATGATTATCGTCATCAACATCACCATCTGATAGCATTTATATTGTTTTCATTGTACCTTTGCAGTCTTTTCAAAATCAACTGAAAGAAAGCAAACAATTTATTTTAAAAAAATTATAATGCAACAGACAGTAAAGAAAATTACAATTAAAAACAAACAAACAACTGAATTAAAAACCACAACAGTAGAAGAAGAAATAAAACTTGTAGCAGTAGGGCACTATTACGATATTTACATGGATAATTTGATTAAAACTCAAACACATTGTATGGCATATACTTGCTATGAATATAGAAAGAAACCCTACAGGAGGAAGGCAAATAGTTTGAAATGAAATAAAATGAAATTAACACAGTGACACAGACATAAATGCCATAAAAGCGTCAACAATGAACGCCAAAATATTATAAAGACAACAAACAATTACCACAAGTAGAAATATTTACTTGAATGCTGTTACTGGTTACTGGTTATCTGGTTTGTGGGTTGGTAGGCTGAGAGACTGTTGGTTGTCTGTTTGCTTCACTATATGACACTTTGACTGACAATCTGAGTTGGCAATAGGCCAAGAGAAAAGATTTAAACACAAGCAGAAACCAAAAACAACATGTCTAATTAATTATACCACGATTATTTGAGCATCAAGTGTTTTAGCTTAAGTTGTTGTGGTAAAAACAAAATAAAAAAAAAAAATTTTTTAAATTTTCAATTCATTGTTATTGTTATTGTCTCTGGTTATCTTGTTAAACAAAAAGAATTGTGATGAACAAAACAACAATAACAACAACAAAAAGAAAAACAAAAGATGAATATTAAAGAAGTGAACAAAAGTTACATAAATTTGTTGTAGCCAACATTTAGTCACACATAATATGTACTTTACTATCCATTTATGTATTTATGTGTTTAATTTATTTACTTTTTTTTTATACATATTCGTTTGCATATTTATTTTGTATAAAAACTTTTATGTTTATTTGTTTATTTATTATTTATTTTAATTTGTTAATAAATATTTATTACCATAGAAAATTTTATATTTAATTTATGTTAATTACATATGCAGTCAACAGCTTTTGTGACTGTTTGTACAACGAGTAATTAAATACTATTTTTTCTATTTTTTTTTTAAATTTTTTTTTTGAAAGAAAAGCCTATTTCAAAATTGATAGCTTTAATAGAAAAAGAAAGATAATATTTGATGGACTTAATGGAAAAAATTTTGTATAAAATTCCTTTAGTTAAGCTATAGAGAAGGCGTATTCAATTGCTGATTATTTTGTTTTTAAAACAAAAGACTTAAGTAACGAACTTTAAAACCATGAAGTTTCTTAATGCGCCTATGACCTATAACAACTACATTGAGTTTTCATTGCATTATCGATAAATATCGATAAATATGCATAGTAACCAAGGAGAAAATCAGCGCATCTTTGAAATTAAATAAAAACTTAAGAATACAAATATTCTGACATTGGTTTTCCCAACAGAATTAATTTAAATCTTGGAGAAATGAATATAAAAAGACAATTATAACAGAGAAATCATAATAATTGTAGAACTTGAAGCCTCTGATATTCAAACAATATTGATGGGCGACAGTGTACATCAATGTTTAAAAACAATCAATATCCCTTATCGATACATCGAAACAATTCAGTATTTTTTTTTTGAAAAACCTAATACAATACATACATAATTGGTCATTACAACCCTTTATTTAGCATTACTTATGTTGTGTGTGTGTGTTAATTTTATACATGCGTAGATTTTGGAGAAACTTTTCATGACAATTTTATTTACTGTCGGAGTTTTTGCCAGAAATCTGCTGAGAAGAAGTCGCCTAAGAACTATATTATTTCGTTCTGTTTGAATGTCTGACTTGGAGTTTGAACCGTGGCCAACATACTAAATACTAGACTACAGTGACTACTTTGAAAACTTAATACAATACATAATCGACTCATAAACTAAATAGAAAAAATATTTTGTAACTAAAATACATCCTTGGAAATAGCATAGGTGGAGTTAGACAAAATATCATAATCATCAGCAATGAGAACCTGTTCTATAATGGCTTAAGAGACTCTATTAGATTTAAGCACAGTGCATATATATGTTTGTGAGGACCAAAACTATAGAGACTGGCAGGGTAAAGTAACACGAGCTATGTCCTGATCGCAACCTGATAAGTCGAGCTACTTCGCAACGAGACAAAGTAATAGCAGCAATGCAATAAGCAATTTGGTTAATATAAACTCTTCTAAAATAGATAGGAAATACGAGATCTATTGAAAAAACAAAACGAATTTTTGAACTTCTCGGGCTCCATACATTCGATATTCAATTATTTTTTTTTATGTTGATACACTAGTTTCGCATACATGTTCACAGTTTTGGCTATATAGCATGTTTAGTTTGTTTGTGAGAGGCATTTATAAGACAAGTGTGTTGCGTGTTTAGCGATTTTCTTCTATCGAAAAAAAATGAATCAAAGTAGGTGCCTCAAATGTGTCAAAAGTGAAATTAAGTCCTCAAAAACACTTGAAATGTTGTTACAATGAGAAGAGATTTGTGATATGCATCAGACTATCTAAAAGTAGCTTCAGGATTGTAGCCAGACATCTGACCGAGCCTAGTAACTGAAAGAATACTTATTTTGGAATAGTGGACGACTGCCAATATGTTGATTTCATTATGACAAAAACAAATAACCTGAGCATACTCTTGTGTGTTCTTTGCGTCTTTATCCCAAAAGGAAACGCTAGAATGTTTATCAAGTAATCGGCACACTGTTATACTTACTAACGCTGAACAGCATCGTAAAGTTTGTCAACGCAAAAGGATTAGAGGAGACTTTATAGGGATTACCTATAAAGGTTGAGGATAATAATAAGGCAATAACTCATTGGTCTCGGACAGCCAGATCTCTCCTAATGCGTTTGTAACCATTTGCCATTCTTCGAATTGTACAGAACAAGTTCATGAAAAAATATCGTACGCCGCAAAAGTGTCTTAAGTCTTCCGTTTGCGCACAGATGACATTGTATTTTGTGATTATTACGATCATCTTTTTAAACTCTCTAGTTAATATAAAATAATCACAGCATCTTTTTATTAACTTACGAAACTGACAGTCCACAATCGTAGTCATTCAACAACTTAAAGCAATTGTGCAAAGCACAGCTGAAATTAATATAATCGGTAATAAAATTAATGATAAACTCACGGCCAAAACAAAGATCATATAAGAAATTAAAAGAAAAAAATTTCTAAATTTGTTTTCATAACTTCTTCTTCTCTTTTCTTGAATCATTTAATCATTAATTGCAATCATTATAGAAATAATAGAAGCAATCAATTATATTATCAGCCACTCAATCAATCTCCGAATGATGTAATGAAATTTACTCCTCAATATTGGGTTTTGGAAAAGTGATTTGCGATAAAATATTAGCACAGTAGGCAATAACAGTCATGCCATCAACATTTGGAAAACATTGTCCTAAAAACTCCAACAGCATGGGTTGTTTGGTAACCACCGAAGCATAATCATCATATGAAATAAAACCATCACGATCAACATCGAATTTACGAAAAAGTAATTCCACCATATCCTTAATACAATTAACGAAATCAAACATTAAGAATAGGCTTTAAAATCTTTAAAGAAAATAAAATCTCACCGATCTCAATTCATTGACCTCATCTTCATCGTCACCAGTGAAAAATTTCTCCACAGCCAAAGTAACATTTTCGCGAGTCAAAGAACCAGTGGCTCCTACATTATAAATCTAAAAAATATTAATTTCAAGCTATATTGCGGATTGGAGGACTGACTATTGGTTCGACTATGGACGGTAATTGAACCTCAGTTGCATTGATACTACAGACGGCAATCAACATTTCGAAAAAATTTCAAATACAAACAAACAATTTTCTTCGTTAATAACAACTGAAGATTGGTAACGCAATTGAAGTTCAGTTACTATAAGAGACTCAGTTATTTGCTGGTAAAAGAGTTGAGGTTCAGTTTTTTTTATATCGATAATTACCTGATAAGTGAATTTCATTTTTTGCTCCAACTTATTGGACATGAATACCGAAAATAATTTCACCCAGGCTACCGGATCAACTTCCTTCTTCAAATCCGATGTTATTAACATAAGAATTCTTTCAATGATTTGTAAGTCATAGACTTTGAATAGAACCAAAAACAAATTGTGAAATTGCTTTTTGGTCATCGATTTGGCCTTGGGTCCATTAGCCAAAACAAATTTATGATAGACCAAGAGTATGCTTGCCACTTCCCTTTCAGTGAATTGTGTTTGCTTTGACATTTGTTTGACTAGATCATGGTAAATATTGCTAAAGCGCGTATTCTGCACATCATCTAATGTTGCATCAAGTTTATTCATTTTGTTGCAATATTTCTCTTATTGGCCAAAATACGCAGACTCGCATCAGACGATGATCACAGTAAAAAAAAAACCACAACTGGCAGACGATTTCAATTTTTTCAATTTTTTCTCTTCTTTTTTTTTTTATTATTTTATTTCGTCTTTAAGACTATTGTTTAGCGAAGTATTGCAATTTAAAAGTCTAAAATCAAAAGTAAAAGTCAGTCTGTATTTACAAAAAATTCACAAAAAAAAAATATTTTTTAAAAAAATTTTTTTTGTTCGACAAATGAAAGGTTCTTAAATATAATGCGACTAAAATGTCCTTGTTTTATGAATGTTTATATGAAATGAATTGTATTTTTAACAGAGTGACACAGAAAATTTATAAAGTATGTATGTAAGTATGTAATTTGTTAAAATGTATGTAGAATATAACAAGAGTCGATTAAAACAGCGTTTTTAATTCAGACTGTTTGGTTTGAAGGGCACGAAAATATTCATTAGACGAGTACAATAAAAAAAAAAACGAGTACATTACTAAACGAAGCATAACTTCATTAAATACTCTACTCTACAATAACTCTCTTAGGACCATTATTACAACTTGCCGTTAAACTTGAGTTTAGTTAAAGTTACCTTTAGCTAATGGGAATTGTAAAGTTACCTTTAACTTATTTTCGTTATTACAATATTACAAAAGATAAAATAAGGTTAACATTTTCAAAAATACGGCAGTGTCGGAGCAATGCCGATAAAACTGTTCACTTAAACAAGTTATTTTAAACGCAGCGGCAACGACTGGCTTCTTTTTTTTTTCTTTTTGTTGTATTTGCTCATTTTGTTTATATTACAAGTTGCCATATTGAAAATAGTGGATAATATGGCAAGTTCAGGAATAAACTTAACTTTAAAAGTTAACGGTAGGATGACCCGCCCTTTAGCTTAACGCTTTCTTCTATCTTATTGGTCATTTATAATAACGAAAAACAATTTATCTGCCAGTTAAAATCCTCCCTTTAGTTAAAGCCAAGTTGTAATAATGGCCATTAGCCTAATGGGTAAACTTCAATCTATTACAATCATTTGCTACGATACTAAAGCAAATCTTACTTATGTTTTTGGATTAACTAGCCTATATATTGTCAACAAATATCCCATATTCTAAGAAAATATCGAAACCTGTTGTAAAACTTATTCGATTTTCAATACAAGTTGCATAAATTCTAGCAATCTAGCAAATAGCCGATCGAACTAAAATCACCATCTCAGTGATAACAAGTCCTGATTGACGACAATCAGTATTGGCAGTTCGCATTAAGCCTAAGATCCGATAGAATCCAGCTGAAAATTAGCCTAAAATCTTGAAATCTAGCACTAAATCAGAAATACTGCCTACGTCTGTGTATATTTTCTATATGGGGGAATATGGAAGAATATGGAAGAATCATCTTATTCAAGGCTGCCGAACAGAGTTATAAAAGTATTGATTACATCTACTCTTCAACCTCTGATTTCGATGTACAGGAGAATAGTATGATGTTATCGTAGAATAATATCGAAGGCAGCACTACGATTTCCGTTTTTATTAAAAAGTTGGGTCGTTCTTTAGATTTTAGCATAAATCAGGACACCTTTATTTTGGCATTTCTAACAGACCTATTTAGGGTTACGATTGAGTCTGTTAAATATACGGTTCCTAGCTATATTAATAAAGAAAAGCTGGTGCCATTTTCATCAGATCTCAATTAGACTAAAACATCTGTTGAAATATCTTGAATTTATCCGCCAGGTTTTGACGAGTTTGAATGAATGAAAATCTTACCAATGCACCCAATTTGTTTTTTTTCCAGTTTTCAAAATGGTTTAATAATCACTATTAATATGATTACATTTGAAAGCCTCAATGCGAAATTTGCTGTTTCGAAAATTTATGAAAATTCTCATATTTAAGAACTTCTGCGCTTTGATCTACCATTTAGGTTTCAAAAATTCCAAATCCGACCAATTGAAAAATTGAAAGTAATAATCAGAAATCTTCAATTGTAAATGATGTCCACTTTAATACAAGATGAGTATTTAAAACAAGGCCACTTCCACGTTAAAAAAAACTATTTTTTCTTTATCAAGCCAGTGATATTTTCTTTATTTTGAACAACAATAACAAATGAATTTATTTTGTTTGTGGAATAGTTGATTGAGGCAAAATAAAATGTTTGTGTCTTAAGTCTTTCGAATAGCATTTAAATACACCATTTCTGAATGTGCTATATGCTGTGGCCATATCTGACATTTTTCTTTTATTGATGGTGTTTAACCTTCAATTATTTGACGATCGCTTTTATTTGTTTCGACTGAATTCCATCTTAACAAACAGAAGTTGTGCAGAACATTACGATGGGGAGTAAAAACGCAAAAGGTGTTAAATATCATGTTGCTGCCAAAAACAGAAACAAATCAAACAAAAACAAGTAAAAACAAATAAAATTGAAAATGAAACGTATCGTATAATGGAAATAAAACTGTAAAAAGTATTGTAAAAATGAAAAGTAAAAAATTTTACACACTTATCTACATACATACTATATGTACATACATACATATGTAAGTATGTATATACCCATGTACACATGTATATATAAGTATGTATGTATGTATGTATGTATGTATGTATGTATGTATGTATGTATGCATGTATATATAAACGTGTATATGGAAACTTTAAAATTTTGCTTATTTTAATTTCATTCAGCCATTCCACTAAAACGCAAGGCGGATGTTCTAAAAGTAAAAAACCATGTAAAATGTGTTTCATCTTCTTATAAAAAAAAAATTTTTTTTTTTTTGGAAAAATATTTGAAAACCACCGAAAAAATTTTTGGTTTAACCAAACAATTGTTAACAACGCACAACAACCTCAGCTCACGGCTAACTCAGAGTACCACCAGCAGTTGTGCATGCAGTTACCAATAGCCCTCCAACCATTGACCTCAAAATCTATTACTACGTCTGGTCATAAAAACAAGCAAATCATTTACCAACAACAACAAAAAAACACACGAAAATAAAAACATAAAATAACCGTAAACTACCAAAAAGTTTATGTTGGATTTGTTGTTGTAGTTGTTTGGTTTTGTTTTCTATTATTTCCACAGATTTTACAGATTTTCTTTGCTTGCATATCTTATTCTATTTGCTTTTGCTGCCTTTATTTGTTATTTGTTTTCTGTTGTTATGCTTTTGTGTTTTTTGGGCTCCAATCTAATTTGTTGTTTTCTTTAGATTCTTGACCAGAAATTAATGTCAGAAAACTGTGAAGCATGAGTTTAAATCAACAGCTGCCAATTTGTTGTTTGTTTCGTAGAGAAGCAAAAAAAAAATGCAGGCAAAAAATGCAAAGGAAAAAAATCAATTTTACGAGTTCATAAGGTCATTAGTCTAACATTATGTTTAGCAAAACGGCCAACAATAAAAATAACAGAATACAACAACAACAACAACAACAACAATTTGTTGCTTTAATAAGTTGGCAGACTTGTAGGTGGCCGACGCTGATGGAAAAACAATTTTTTTTTTTTAAACGTTAATATTTATTGGAAGCGTAAGTAAATATGAAAAAAATTCAAAAGACTTAGAAAACAAACTCTCTTTGAATTAATTTTCAAGTAATGTTTACTATTTTTCTGCACTTTCATTTTCACAGCATAATGGTTTTGCTGTTGAGATGTTAACATTTTTAATTTCTATCCTTTAAACAAGCTGTATCTCGTCTAAACGAGCTTTTCCGACCTCCAATGGACTTGCAGGGAATAAAGGCAGAAATAAATAGACATAGAACCTTAGAGTGAGACTATGCCAAAAAGTCTAAAAAATTACAGAAAATTACACATTCTACTCAAATCTGTAATAGCTCTCTCTGAAGGACGTCCTGGTGGTGTTTGTGTAGAAATCTGACATACGAAATAAAGTTTATGAACTCAAATCTTATTTTCACGAAGTTCAAGGCATTAAATAGGTATCGTAGTTTATTTTAAGAATTTTTTACATTACAATAAGCCTCTAAAATAGCACTGCAGCAATAGATAACAATTCAATATGGATACCGCTGAGTTTGATAATGTGAACTTTACAATATGATTTTTAGCCTGAGATTCAACTCTAGGAGTTCATATGTGACCAAGCCAATATTCTGCAGACAGCGCACTGTACATAATATGACTCATATTTGTGGCAAAAAGTCATTTTTCGCACTTTTTGGTTTTGTTTTTGTTATAATAACTTGCCTTTAACTAAAGGCTGAATTTAACTGGGCATATAATTTGTTTTTCATTATTATAAGTGACCAATAAGATAGAAGTAAGCGTTAAGCTAAAGGGAAGGTCATCCTACCCGTAACTTTTAAAGTAAAGTTTATATTGAACTTGCCATATTATATATTATTTTCAATATGGAACTTCAAATGTAAACAAAATAACCAAACGCAACAAAAAAATAAGTTAGTTTTTGACTCTGTGTGGAAAAAAAAGCTTGGTTAATTTGGCAAATGTTATCGACATTTCTCAGGCACTGCCATATTTCTGAAAAAGTTAACTTTATTTTATCATTAGGTTGTAATAACGAAAAGAAGTTAAAGGTGACTTTAAAGTTAACTTTACCTAAAGTTACCTTTTGTAATAAAGGCTCTAAGAACAAGATTTTGTTAAAAAAAATAATAACAAAAAAATCATATATCTGACATAACTTTTAATTCTTTTTTTTAATTTTTTTCTTAAAGATAAGCTTTTAAAAAGTTGGGCGAGAGTTTATAGAGTTTGCAGTTTATTTTGGCCAATTTCACATTGCGATTTTCTGAATATTTTTTTAAATATCAATGTAGGCAGTCTTCGCTGGTAAAATTTAAATTATTTTTTTAAAAAATAAATATTTTCTCTAAAAGTTTCCATTAAAATTGTATCCGCCAAAGTGTATTTTATCTCAGATTCCAAATTAGGAACCTCATAAACCACTGCATACCGATTTTCATGTAATTCTGTAGACATTTGTGAAAAATTTTTGGCCACCATATTGGATCCACCATTTTGAATACGAAAAATTCGATTTAAAAAATTCGAAATTAGCATTCTCAAAAACTCCCGTATACCAAATTTCATTCTTATTCACTGATTCTCCTTTTAGTGTTGGCTAGAAAGTGTGGTTACTTTTACTACAGTTCAGTGGCATAATTCTTTAAAACGATTTTTTTTTTATTTGAAATTCCATTATTGTTCAGGTATAATAACAAAATCAATAATTAGTAACAAATTATTAGACAACAATCGTCCTGTGAGTAAGCTGGCATTATTATGTTCGTTCTGAAGTCTCAATATCAGGAATTCAAAAATAAATTCGAATATTTCTATTACTCGTATGCAAGAGTATATGTGTCGTTGATAAACAGGTCGATGACATTACTTTTAAAAGATTATTTTTCCAAAGTATACGGCATGTGCCTTCTTAAACTGCTTACTCAATTGCTCGAAATACAGTGTCATTCAGGTTCAAGTCTATATTTTTAAATGCATCCACAAATATTTTGATTGGAATGAATTCATTACAATAAAAGCATACATTTGTACAAGTAAACTGTGAATATTAATTGAATGGTTTACTAATCGCGTTCCTCTCAACAGTGTCCTGGCAAAAAGTTTCAGAGTAAATAAAAACCTCATGATAACTTGCTCAAAAAACTATCATTCGCTATGGACTTTTAACTGTATGATATGCAGCCCATGAATAAAACATCTGTGGTGTAAGAAGCTAAGTCCCAATCCTGATTTAGAGATTGTAATGAACAATTAAGTAAGTGAGCAAATGCGGCAAAAATTTAAAATTTTTTTTTATTTTGTACGAAATAAATGAGACTTCAAGAGTACTTCTTTAAGACACTAATAGTGTGTGGAGTATTTTATTTAAAATTTATTTTGGAAATATCTGCAAATAAAATAAATCATAACCGTTATATCTGGCAATCAGTTATAATCAGTCACATTTACTTTAGGATTGCGATCAGTCCTAACTAAGCTCAAAAGAGTAATGGAAGAAGTTGGTGTGAATAAAATTCAGGCTTAATACCGCAATTATGTTTGCTCAGATGCTTACATAAAGGATAATAGACTTGGATTGCATTTCACTAAAGTTAATTAATTATTGATGGTCATTTGAACATCTATACACTTGTTGCAGATATGCAAGTATAGTTTCAGATTGTTTGTAGACTTCAATTAATTTTCTGTTGTTCTGGAGTGCAAATGGAAACATTTTGTTAAACTTTACAATCTACACATGACACCTTTTAAATGGAAAACATTTTCAAAAAGAGAATAATTCACTATTGAAATATTTAGAAACTCAAACTTGAAAAACCATGTACCGTTTAATACATTAAGGTACCTTATCGGCTTTTAAAAACAATTGCATTATATTGCAAGGCGTTAATTACAAATTGTTAAACAAATAAACATTTAATCAAACCAATTATAAATTGTAATCGCTGATTAATTGCTTTTCATACGTTAACTTAAGCAAACAATGTTCAATAATAACATGAGGAATACATTAAAATAAATTGTTTTCTTTAGACATTTTCCAGATATTATTTCCATTATATTTCCATTATATTTATTGGGCTTCTTGTCTACTTAATTTATAGTCAAAATGATAAGAATCTTATCCAACAATACTTAACACCTTCTGATGTGAACAGTTAAGTGTTTGAATAGATAGATGAATGGATAGATGAATGGATGGATGGATGGACGGATGGAGAGATGTACAATCACACACTTTAATAAACTTTTTTCTTATTTGCATCTTTAAAGCTTGTCTATTCAGGGTTTAGTATGCTTCATGCCTTTCGATAGTGTCACTTTAAAAATTTTAACATTAGAGCCAGAGAAATAAATGGAAATAAATTCAGACAAGTTTATTAATCGTATACTAAAAAAGAAAAACAACTCTGATTGAAATCTTATCTACGGGTAGGGAGAATAATATTTCCATTCCAAATCCATTATTGAGTTTATTCACTGTATTTGTGTATTTATTTTTGAAATACAAATTTATTTTGTTTGTTAAATGTAAACGTTTTGTTGTTTTTTTCTTTTTAAGCCATGTCTTTTTTACTTTTAGCTTTGTTTAAAAAAAAAAAAAAGACAACAACAAGCAAATAACAATTGCAATTGCACATTAACAATAAAATCTGAAATCTAAATAGGAAGTTGTGGGAATCGAATATAAAAGCACACAACACAACTACAACATGGAAACATAAGTCACAGAAAAAAAAAATTGAAATGAATTGAAAGAAAAGAAGATGCTTCCACTAGTACAACATACAGCGCTTGATAAACAGGTAGTGAATCAGCTGAATTAGAAACACAAGCAAAGCAAAATTAAATAATTTCCATTTATTCAGGCACAGATTGCAATTATTAAATGTGAATCAGAATTGATGTTGGTCTATTGGTTTCTTTTTTTTTAATTTGATACAAAACTTAAATAATTACAATCAAGTCCGACCTGTATATGTAGCGATGTCAGTATAAGTTCCTTTTTTGTGTATATTTATGTCTGCAGATTTCGCATTTAAGCGGATTACAGTTCGCCAACGAAAATAATTATTATTCCATAAAACTCAATACAGGCAGAAGTTATGATGAATTTACTTCAAGCATTTGTTGTAAAATGTTTGCAATAATTCCGCGTGAGTTCTTAGTACAGCTCTAGCTTTGTGCAAGAAATGAAATGCATTACAAGTTTCAGTTATCTGTTATCTGGTCCGTAATATCCATAATAGTATCATCTGTACTTATGGTTCTACCTAGCAAATAGAAAATATTCTCAATTTCTCATACAGAACATAATTGGCCATTACAATCCCTTCAGTCAGGATTACGGCCTAGCTTCTCACACCACTTATGTTGTGTGTGTTAATTTTATACATGAGTGGCGGGGACCTACAGTTTAAAGTCGACTCCGAACGACAAATTTTTTTGAGAAACTTTTCATCGCAATTTTATTTACTCTCAGAATTTTTACTAGAAATCTGCTGAGAGGAAGTCGCTGAAGAAATATTTTTCATATTTCGTTTTCGATGTCTGACCGGGGATTCGAACCCTGGCCTTTCGTCTAGTAAGCCAACACACTACCTACAAGACTACGGCGACTACAATTCTCATATTCTATTATCTGTAAAAATCAGTGGCGAATTGTTGCTTTTTTATTTATTTTCCTTTGCATATATTCTTAATTCGAATTTTTTTAATGTTTCCTGACAATGCGTAAGGGTTGCTTGGGATATTGGCAAAAAGATGAGGGAGGGAGTTTTCTACTGATCTAGCAAATGCATTTTTTTTTTTGCTAGATTATTTATGTCAGTGATGGTCTCGAAGGACGCACGCTCTCCTCCTTTATAGCAAACTCTGCATTTTACACTTGTACAAAGATCTCGAATTAAATTTATAATATCCTGCGGAATTACTGTTTAACACTTACAATAATACCCGATCAGGATTTGATTTTTGCCATGATTCTGTTTTCTGTCGTTTTTCATTTTTCCCGGTTTACGATTTCACGCAGCATTGCATCGCATACTTAGGGTTTGCGGATTGCTCTTCTTTATTGTTAGTTCGGTGACTGGATATCCAAATATATACATTTCCTAAGCTTGGAAGTTGCAATACTAATACTAATACTACTAATCAAAGACATCCTAAAGGGCATAACATTCTTCCTTATGCCCCAGGAAGATAATTTGCAATTTTTTTTTTAATTTAAAAACTTAATCGATTAGTTATGATGGTAAAACTAACTACCCGGCTATCCTAAAAAAAAAATTTATTTATAAGATTTCTAAACTATTAAATATGAGGCAAAAAATTGTACAAAAACTTTATTTTAGGTATTTTAAATAGTTTAATAAGTTTATTAATGGGTTAATGGCATTAGCATAAGCATAAAAAGCAAACGAGAATCATAATGAACTAAAAAGCTTATTTTCAAGATTAATTAGTTTTTAATTTATTGTGTAAATATAATTATGTTTTTTACTCTCCCTCTTTCTCTATCTCTCTCTTTCTCTATTTCTCTCTCTCTCTCTCTCTCTCGCCCTTAAGAAAACCATTTAGCCCAAAATAGGGAAAAACATACATAGCTTCTGACAGATTTAAAAATCAACATTGATAGCGTGATAAATTTACGAAATTTAATCAATGATCATTTGATTGCCAATGAACTAAATTACCGTTAAGAAATATTAATAAATCAATTAAATTTGTGAAAAAAATAATTTTTTGAACACTTTGTGTTTAATAGCATCAAAACGAATACTAACACGCACTTGACCAACTTATCAACGAAATAATCGAAATAATAAATAATCGAATATTAAAAATAAAAACAATGAAAATATATAAAGAAAAATACATTTAAAAACAATATATATGTACATATGTACATATATACATAAAAACAAAATCGTAAAAAAATTTCAATTTCATGGTTTCCATTTCCAACGAAATACAATTTCCATACGTTGGAAGTAAACAGATGCATCGACGTACTAATGCTTGGCTTGCCTTAATGCCATCATAACTATGAAATAATGTTTCTGTTGATATCATTCAATTTTTCATTTTTCAATTTTTTTTTTGTTATCGATTTTTTATTTTACGTTATGCTCCATAAATTATTTCAAATAAACAGCCATAGAAGAAGTAGAAAACTATTCAAGATAAACGCTGCAAAATAAATACAAAAACAATGAACAAGAAAAAAAAAATTATGTTATAAGATCTTTAATGTTAAAACTCATATTCAACATCCGGTTCCGCTTTTATTTGTGGTCGTCTATTATTTTATATGGTTCAGTAAAACAAACGAACAAACGAAATCTATTTGCGTTTCAGTCCTACATAAACTGGCGCATAGAGATTCACATGAAGAAAATTATATAAAATATGCAGGAGATTGTTAAGCACCCTAACGAAAAAAGCAGTCAGCAATATTCAAATCGACTTTAAAATCCTTCTTCAATAATATTCGACTACAATTTCAAATGCAATTGAATGTGAAATCAATGTACATACCATTGTAAATTTATCAACGTTAAATGGAATATGGTTCTAACATAAGCCCAAATTTTTTAAAATGATAACCAGACTCGCTTATTTAATTTTAAAACTCTTACGAAAGGGCATTAACATAGGAGCATAGCTTCTTAACAATTTTCGTTAGTTGTGTCAATTAATAATTTTTTTAAATGAATAAATGTTTGAAGTCACCAATTTGTCTTGTCCACTTACGTTTGTTTGTCTTTTCGTCCACAGCTATTTTCACTTCATAGTCTATGGTCCCGTAGTGGTTTTGAACAGCCAATGCTTGTACTTAACTTTCAAAAAATAATTTTCATAATCGATCCTAACTACTATTAAATTAGGAAAACTCAGTAAATTTGTAAATAAAACCCCGTGATATTAAGACAATCTGAAAAAAGCACTACCTTAAATGATCATAAATCAATGGTGATGTACAGTACCATATAGTCGTAGTTGGCGGCGGCTATTTTTATTTTTCTGTATTTTCTTTATTTAAATAGAAACATTTCAATTTCATGGACCATCTTTTGATGATCATCATCATTGCCGTCATACAGTAAATGATGCACCATTTTTAGCCAATAAGGAAGTCATTTCTCATTTGCATTGTTGTTATTATTGTAGATGCAACTGCATAGCCGGTTAACGAATTACCAACACAATTTTTCTTTAATCTCAGGAATTTATTTTCTTCAACTGCTTGATGTTTTGCTGCTGTTGCGATCATTGACAATATGTTGGCGAAAAAAAAAACACACACACACAAAAAACACGTAGAAATAAAAAATTAAAGAAAAAACAGGTGGCAGACAGTTGCACAGTTATAACCATCACGTCATTTGTTAAATGTTCATACTTTTTATTATATTTTTACCAGCATTTAAAGGTTTCATTTTCCAACGCCACTTTTCCAATTTTTTTATTTCTTTTTTCTTTATTTCTTTTTTTTTTTTTGCTAAGGTTTTGCAGCAACTGCTAACGATTTACAAACGTGATAAGCATGTTTTCCTACATCTTCTTGTCTTGATGTCATCGTCATCCTTATTTGTATTTTTTTTTTTCTTTAATTTTCATTTTGAACAATCGTTCAGAAACTATTGTGGCAATTTCTTTAAATCACCTTGTCTTGGCAGTAGTATGCTGCATAGGCACAATGGGTTGCAGTTGTTCAAAAGGTTTTCAAATCGTCTACAACACAAGTTCGAGTAGAATTTCATACATGCTAACTAACAATAAACAACATACAGACTGGTATTCTATTTCCAACAATGGAGACTATCAATCAGGATTACACCCTAGCTTCTCACACCACTTACGTTGTGTGTGTTAATTTTATATATAAGTGGCGGGACCTTTATTTTAAAGTCGATTCCGAACGACAGATTTTTTGAGGCAAATTTTGTTTATTCTAAGAGTTCTGCCCAAAAACCTGCTGAGAGGAAATATTTTTCATATTTCGATTTGCTGGAGACTGTCTGACCTGAGATTTAAACCTTGGCCTCACGTCTAATAAGCGATTATACTACCCACTAGACAACAGCGACTTCAACAATATAGACTAATGACTTAATTACGCATAAACTAAACTTGTTTACAATATATTTCAAGATAACACATGTACAGGCCTGGATACAGGGGAAAGTACGTTGAATTACTATCCATATTTTGCAATAATCAAAAATGTCTACTTTCTCTTATTATTTTAATCGGAAACTGAGTTTGCGGTTACAAAATTAGGGCTCAAATATGAAAACCAAACCCAATGAATTTACCAATAGCAACCCATTGTGCAAAAACTTAACCAAAAAGGTAAACAAAAGATTTAACCTTTTTGCCAACTTGCCACTTAACCTTTACATTTTTACCGTTATCTATTTTATTTTATTTCATTTTTTTTTTGTTCCTTTTCTTTCAATGGTTGACATTAAGGAAGCGTTCAAATTTCATAGAAATCAACGAAAAAAGAAAAACGAAAAAAAATTGCAAATATTTTAAAAGAAATTTCTTAACAATGACACACTTTACGAAAGAAAAGGAGACACGATTATGAAAACAAAGAAATTATTTTGAAAATTTTCACCTAATAAATCAAAAGTACTACACAATAGAAGAGGTTTTTAATTTCAATTCAATTCAATCCAAAAAAAAAAAAAAAAAAAAAAAAAAAAATCGAAAAGTGAATAACAAACCCTTTACAAAAAGAAAAACAGAAAAAAAAAACTTCAAATTTATTAAATTCCAAACCATATGACCCCACACTCCTTTTCGTTTAACACAAAAATAATTATTTTTACTGTGACGTATGGTTTGGGTTTTAATTTAAATGGCAAAAGCATTAATATCTAAACAACCCCCCCCACAAACTAAATGCGAATAATAATTTTAAATTTTAATTTTATTATTTGATTATATAATGGCAAATGAAATTGTGAACAACAAATAATAAAAAATTAAAAAAATTTTTGCATAAAATGTTAATGAGACTTTCTTTCTTTTTGCATCATTTCAGGTATTTTTATACACAAAATGTCTGCGACGCGAAATTTTAAAGGAAAAATATTTTTAAGCGGTAAGTTTGATTTAAAATTTAACGAATTTCATACCAACGAAAGTGAAATGAAATACCAACATTGCTATCATTATGACCTATTGACCTTTTTTTTTTTTGAATCAATAGTGATATCTTTTAGCAATTATGGTTATGGAGTAACCATAAAATTTTTAATTTGATGTATCAAGCCAAAAACTGTTCCAGGCCCATTTGGCAAACCACTAAAGAATTTTATTTTACACACAAGCCAAGATCTCTCAGTTTTCACTGACTCATTAAAGATGTGAACGGTCTAACTGAGTCTGGTGTGCATTAATATGAACCATATTGCCACAGCTCTATCGAAGATTGAATGTAGCTGAGAGGCAAACAGTCATTGTGCTTGAGATTGAAGCCCTAAGAGTCTTTATTAAAATATGTCAACAGCCAATAAGTAGATGGAATTTGTACATTAAGAGTGAAAATCCTTAAAAAATAATATGAAGTAGAGAAGAGATATAAAATAGGAACGTGTGTCTTTAGTGTGGTTCTTGATAAAAGCCAACATCTGTTTGACTGACAGTAAACATCAGAAACAATTTGAAATTTGAACAATTATTTTCTAATTTTACTAAACTTACCAATAGTACTGCCTTTGTTGCTGTCAATAATGGCTTATTCACCATATTCATTACTTTGCCTTGCTTCGTTCATGATCTTTTGCGCATGATATAGTCATACGTGTTCAATTTTTCGCTCCATTAAAAATTCATGTGACACACCACCATCGCACGCCTTTATGTACCTGTTTTCATACAGAAGAAGATGAGTACCAAATTCATTAGTAAGTTCTACGCTGTTTATGTATCTGTGTTTCTCAATTTTTTTCCATGATTTCATGGACACTAAATTGTTGAGCTTTCTTAACTGCAATTATCGGCGAGACAGTTTATAGTCATCAACCGTCTATTTGTAAACGAAGTTTTTATCGAACATTCAATATTTGAACTCGCCATTGTCTAGTAGGTGGTGTGTTGGCTTATTAGACGTGAGACAACGGTTCAAACCCCGGGCCAGACATCTAAAATAAAAGAAAATATAAAAAATATTAAAAATATTGAAAAGTTGTTGACCTTAATGGTGGTCGGTTAACTACACTTCCTATACTCAATGGACGTTAAAAAGTTTTAAGAATAAAACCCTTTTGAAAAACAAAATCGTAAAATATTTCAAATACCACGATTTCAAAACGAAATACGAAAATATATTTCCAACGGCGACTTCCATTCAGCAGTCTTCAGACGCTCGGAGTCAAGTTTAAACTGTAGGTCCTGCTACTCATAATTCATGAATGAAATTAACACACACAACATAAGTGATGTACAAAGCTAGATTGTAACACTGACAAACGGGTTGTGATGACCAAGTAAGCAAGTAAGTAAGCCACTTTCCAAGACAAGTCAGTGGAAATTATTTGAATCCTTAAAAAACCATAATTTTTACGTTTAGAATCGATATCATTTAGCCAGTAATTAAATTTTGTTCTTCTCATAGGAGTTTCTTTACTAATAAGATAATTCGCCGTAGGCAAAAACTGCTGGTAATCATTTGGTATCAGGTATTAGAGTACATTGAGTTCAGGAGGTGGTCCAAAGCTCTATGATGAAGAGAAAATGTGGGCCTCATAAACCTTATTTGTGCGTCGTAACCTCTCCCTTGGTGGAGAATAAATCTACAAGTGGGGAGCTTCGCAAAGCAACATACATACATACATATATAATTCCTTATATACAACCCTTCAGTCAGGATTACGACCTAGCTTCTCACACCACTTATGTTGTGTGTGTTAATTTTATACATGAGTGGCGGGACCTACAGTTTAAAGTCGATTCCAAACCACAGATTTTTTGAGAAACTTATCATGGCAATTTTATTTAGTCTCAGAGTTTTTGCCAGAAATCTGCTGAGAGGAAGTCGCCGAAGAAATATTTTTTTTTCATATTTAATTTTTAATGTCTGACCGGGGATTCGAACCCTGGTCTTTCGTCTAAGCCAACACATTACCTACTAGATTACGGCGACTAGTAGGCAAAGCAAGAAACTTAGATTTTGATTAAGATATTGAGTGCAGGGAAGTCAATATAGTTGTTTATGGCCTTGCCGTTGAACCATTTCTTAAACAAGAAATTGACAATAGATTTCGCAGAATATAATGGAAGAATGTCGCAGTAATTTGAGGTCTAACTCATGGGTATTAAAATTTTTTGTACGAAATTTAGGTTTCCAATACATTTTTCCCTTAAATTCCAGATTAGTCTACTATCAAAGACAATCAAATAGAAACGAAATGATAGAGGTCAACTGACAATGATTGGCCTCCTATTAAAAGGAATAGTTTTTCTATTAATCATGCCTCAATTAAGTCTCAACTTTTTTCAATATTGTGTAAGTATTTATTGGGAACAAAAATGATTGAATAAATAAATAGAAACGATAACTATTTCTACACTTTGTCTAACTATTTAAGAAAACAAGTGTTTACAATTCGCTGACCTTGACTTCAGTTACTGCTCCTCTAATATTACGAGGAGAAATGATATCAGATTGTTACCACCACCACCGTATTTATGCAACGTACTTTAACACAACGGGAGATAAAAGATTACAAATTATAATGGAATATGAAAAAAAAAGCTTACGAATGCTATTGAAATTGTAATAAAGGTTAATATTATACCCGGGGCCTATTTCATATTAAAACGGCATGAGATTTATAGGAGATGCTAAAGATAACGATAGATGAAGTGTGATCATGTGCAATGAAATGATTTGTTTGATATACTCGTATCTCCCTTCCCATCAAATTTCTTTATATTAGCATTGTTAACATGAAAATGAAAAAGCATTATTAAATTTAAAATGTTAAAAAAAATATTTTTTTTTTATTTTTTTTTTATTTGTTAGAGTTTTTCAAATAAGAAAAAAACAAAACAAAACAAAATAATTTGGTTAATAATTAAGACAACCTCGAAATCATATACAAAAACTTGGTAAATGTATGTTAGTCGGCCTTACTAACTGTTTTTCAAATAATATTTGAAGATTTTTTTTTAATAATTTTTTGTGTTTTGTTGTTCTTGTTTTTTTTTAATGTTTTTGGTTTTTGATAATGCTTCAACTGACGCGTACATAAATTATAATTTAATTGTCCGAATTAATGAAAACTCATGTATAATTATGAATTTAATTAAGCATTAATTGTAAATATGTACCCTCTGAACAGATGTAAAAAGTACTCATAATGCTACGCACGAGGCTGTGTATGTGTGTATATAGTTTTTTGCATAACCCATACACTCATGCTGCGTATTATTAAAAACCTATTTACAATATGTTTATAAATTTCATTTAAATTATGAATAATTGTTTACTTAATATTGTATTTCTGATTATTTTTGTTTTTCATCTCTTTCAGCTTTTGTATTTACGATTTTGCTGAATCTTACAGTTGCCGATTCACGGGTAAGTTTTCGAAACATGCAATTATTATTAGCCTTTGAGTGAATTTCAATTTCCGCTTTGTTTACATACAAGTTTATTAAATTTCTCATCGTATTCAAGCCATTTGTTTCAAATCAATTGGTTACCCTCGTCAAGTAAAATACATGCAAATACGAAATTCAATTTAATTTGATTACCATCTTAATGTGCCATAAGAAATTGTACTGCATTTTAAAATACCATTCACCTCAAATTGATTGTACACTATAAAATTCAGTTTATAGAGAACTTATTCGATATTTCATTCTAATTTCCTATCTTTACGTCATCTATTCAAAAATGTAGGATTTTTACGCTTAATTTGCACCAAAAAAAATTTATACGGAAACAACCTTCAATCATCAGTTAACGATTGATTTTATAACCAAAAGATTTGCAAAAGTGTATTAAATTTTTATTCAAGCAAAAACTATGATGATAGCCTTTAATTTGTTTAAAGTATTCATCTACAAACTCCCTCTTTGACATACTCCTTCCAGCATTTCGGCCGATATCTCTCATCCGTTGGATGCCGTAATTTTGTCTTCCGATAATGGAATTGTAGTTCGCTTGGTGTTCGTGTGCATGACAAACACAAAAATAGTTTATTTGGGGTTAAAAACTCATGATCTTTTCGGCCAATGGGCTCCTACAAAATGTGAGATTAATTGTTCGTTAATCTCGCTTCATAACTCGTCTTACTTTTTTAACTGAATCCCTTGAATGCTTTCATACAATCATTACAATCCTTTAGTCCGGATTAAATCCTATCTCCTCAGCTTCTCACACCATTCATGTAGTGTGTGTTAATTTTATTCACGAGCGGCAGGACTTACTATTTAATATCGATTCCGAACGATAGATTTGTGAAAGTTTTACTTTCGATTTTATTTTACTCTCAGAATTTTTGCCAGAACACTTATTTCGTTTTGTTCGAGCGTCATCGGCGTTGTTCGGTGTCATCGGTGCATATTTTTTTTTTTTTTTGAGAACGACGTTGGCTAAGACATCGCCGTTATCGCTGGTGAACACTATAGATCGATGATTACTAATTTCTTTTGGTCTGAATTGAATGAGCTAAATACAAACTACAATAGGTTTCTACATGCCGTTGAATACTCTGCACGGGGGCGTTGTCATCTCACATGGAGGTGATGTGAACTGCCCAACGGCTCCATTAAACTGTTGTTGTGGGTGCGAATAACCCGCAAATCATCAATGGTCGCCAAAGGTCAAATTCAGCCTGTTTTGTGCTCAAAAGAAATGGAAATTTAGATATTTCGGATGCGTTCCACCTAGATATGCCATGATGCCATGAAGTGTTCCCTAAAGTCTAACATTTTTACGTGGTATACGGTTTTGCATATCATTCGCGTAGCGCATGGGAGCGACTAAGACATTACAGAGAGAACCTTCTTCCTGGAGAAGTCTTTCCTGTCTTTTACAAACGCATACAGAGTGAAATATAAAACTGCTCTCTTTCGTTCTTCCGCCCACCATGCAGACACTGTTAATGTAGAGACCGTACGCTGAAAAAATTCGTGCCATTGGGCGATAATCCCTAATACAGTTAGAATCGAAAAGAAATGATTTTCTCTACGCAGTTTTCTCCCCATGTTGACAGTAAGTTTAATGCATTCAGACATACATATCTCTATGCAATCGTTTAATGACCGTTTTGCAAATGTCCAGCAGTTTCATTGTTAATTTATGCTACTTAGCTCGGTTATAAAGACATCTTAATCTACTACAAATATTGTGTTACAACATTTTAACAACCGTTATTATTATTTGAATTGAAATTGAAATTTTTTTTTTAATTTTCCTAGACCCATATACCGGCTCGTATATTGGCTAAACAGACTGGAGCTACACAATTCAGAGAGGAACACTATGAGACCCATGCTGATTGCACTGATCATAAGCACCATTTAAAGAAGAGGGCTTCCGATGAGGATGTGGATTATGAGGTCTATCAGGGTGTGGTGGGAAGGCCAGGAATTGATTTTCCTATATATCCGCGCATACCCAAAACTTCATTCAGTTGTAAATCGTATGGCAATGGCTACTTTGCCGATATGGAAACTGACTGTCAAGTAAGAATAAAAGATTTCGATAAACTTTAGAAAATTGATCACCATTAAATCCATGTCAAATACTTTTTAGGTGTTCCATATATGTGAAGAAGGTCGGAAAATTTCATTTCTTTGCCCTAATGGAACCATATTTCAACAAAGTGAATTAACTTGCGACTGGTGGTTCAAAGTTAATTGTTTGGGATCTTCGGGATTTTATGCCGACAGTACGGAGCTATTGAATAAACAAAGAGTTCAACGCTTGAAACCCGCAGTGCCGGTGCAAGGTTTCAATATTGTAGGCGGTGGCTTAAATATTAAACCAAGAACACCAGCTAAGGGTACAGGTCGTTCAAAATCTACCAATAAATCTGATAGACGTATTGATTCAGATGAGGCTCCTTCTCTGGAAAGTGTTGATTTTGATGATTTATCTGCAGAGAAACAGCGTGGTGCATCAGTAAAACCAGAAATTTCCTCCAATGACAACAACGACAACGATAATGAATCACAAATCACAGCCGAATCGGCTTCTTTCGTTAGCAACCGTAATCGTAACAGTTTCAATTACGACAAAGTGAAAGCGGAAAATAATGCCAAGGTGAGTTTGGCAAGTAAGCCTGAAAGTAATCGTAGAGCAGCTGGCGATCGTGGCTCGCAAAGACACGGTTATACCGAATTGAACAATGATTCTACCGAAAGAGCTCGTTTTGGCCAAAGAGGCCAACAACGTTATCGTGATGAGAAGAAATCAGAATCTAATGATCGTAAGGAAAAAGTTAAGGCTACCCAAAAAGACAAGCTTGTAGTCGAAGGCAATGATAAGTTTAATAGTCCCACACCTTCATACAATACAGGATCCTATACCACTGCCCGACGTTTCGATCCGACAAGAACTACCCCCTTCTATACGCCTACAGTACCTTCTGTTAGCAAAACCAAAACCACCGAAGGCAAAAATTTTTACATTAAGGGAGCTACAGCGACCACACCCTCTCCCCATCGTTTTAATGTCAATAAAAAAGGTGCCGGTATTTTGCTAGAATCTGCTGGAGCCAAAACTACAGCCAATCCAGTGGAATTTGAATTCACCGCTCCTACTACTTTAAGACCCATCATTTTAGGCATGCGCCACTATTTCACGAAAGACTTTTCTTCAGAAACTGAATTCCCAGCCAGAAAATCGAATCAGAAATATGAAGCCGATGAGTACTTGCCATCCACTACACCGGCTACAACAGGTCCCACATATCTGCCCAAGTCAAAGTCATCACCCAAAGCACTGCAAGATGCTGCCGGTGACTCTTTCTTATTTGCTCCAATAAGTGTACCTCAGGACGAAATATCTCGCCATGTCGATGATATGTTAAAAACCATAAACGTTTTAAAACACAACTTTGAAGATGTAGAATTAATTAAAATTAATGGAAAGAATCGTCAAGGTTTGGATATACCACCCTCCTCGGGACCAGACGCTTTGATTTCTCTGGCCCAATACTTTGCCACTGAGCAACACAACGATAATACTTCCAAGAATCTAAATTCTTTGGTAGACAACAGTAACAAGAAACCAAGCCACAAGAGTAACAGTAACGTGGCTAATAGAAATACAAGCGGTAGTGGTAATGGTAACAGTATTAATAGCGATAATAGTAGTGGTACCGGTAGCAGTAACGGTAATGGTAGTAATCATGACAGTGGTAATGGTAACGGTAATGGCATTGGTAATGGATATGACAGTGGTAATGGCAGTGGTAATGGATATGGTAACGCTAATGGTAACGCTAATGGTAACGCTAATAGTAACGGTAATGGCAGTGGTAATGGATATGGTGGTGACAGTGGTAATAGTAATACTTTTGGTAACGCCATTGAAAATTCAATTAAAACGAAATCTTTGCCTCCTAAAGAGAAGCCATCTGATACTACAGCCACTTTAACAACAATACCTACGCCTGGCTTGGTCGTTGCCGGTGATGATATTAAAACTAGTCTATTGAGCAATAACACTGTTAAGCGATACAATTCTCTCTTCGGATTAAACACAGACGGCAACTCTACTCAAAATACATCGCATGGTTTGGCCGATCCAAATGCTCCAAAAACTCAAGATGTTAATGCTCCCTTCCCTCAAATAGGCGCCACAGACGATACCATTAAAACTTTAGCCGAAAAACCTGAATCACGACAAATTGCACAAGTATTCTCTACTGCTTTGACCAACTACCTTAATGATCCTAATAAATTCCGGGAAAGTTTAGCTGCAGTAAGGCCGACCGATCCAACTACTGATAAAAATTCAAAATTCGTTACTGTAACCGATTCTACATTATTTAATCACGGTACAGCGGCCACATATTTACCAACAACTGAAACGCCAGGTTCCAATACCCAATCCAATATTGCCTCCGTAATCAATACTAACCTTATAACTTCCACAATATCACCTGACTCGGCCAGTACCACAGAAGACTTTGATTCTACCACGTTTAAAACTTCGTCAGAACAAAAATCCAGTTTGGAATTGTCAGCCGAATTAGGCCCACCTACACCCGACTCTGGAGAAGGTGAGGAATTTTTACAAAGGGAACAAACCCAATCATTTGTTAAACCACGTAATAAGATAACACATAACACAGATAAACCAGGCAAGTTTACCACAAACAAGCCATGGTCTTTCATTGAAGAAGATGATGTTTTAGATCCTCTAAAAATTAATGATGGTTTAATGAAATCCAAATCCAAAACCACTACTCTAAGTCCTAATGCCTTCCAGCCAAGAGATGAAACTACCGTTTTACCCAGATCTCGTTCTAAAGGAAATCTTCAGGTACTTTCTGGTAGTGGCCAAAGAAATAATTTACATTTCGGCAGTTCAGAATTATTGGATTCCAAACAAACACCCAGATCACGTTCGGAAACTGCGGCAGATCCATGGCAAGATATTTTCGACTCTTATGGTTTACCTAAAGAGTCTTTACCCGCCAATACTGGCTTACAGCGCATTGCCAATAAATTATTTGGTGGTCTCAATGAGAATGAAGCCTATCACTTAAGAAATGTTATGGCTGAGGCTGAACACAACCGTCAAATCTTACGTCTTTTACTGCTTCTCATACAGACCTGTGACGATCAAAATGGCAAAGCTTTGGAAAGATCACGCAAACATTTAATCAATGCTCTTATCAATATGGATGGTAAAGCGGAAGACGAAACAAATGCAGGCAAGAGTTCTCATCACAAGGAGAAACCGTTAACCACCACTGAATTATTGCCTGTAACCACTTACAGAAGAACAGGCAGTGGGGAGGAAATAACTACCACCACTCTAACTTATGCCTCTACAACCACAGATGTGCCCACGACCACTACCGTAACTGGAATTGATGGTATTAGCAGTGGAGAATCGACCACGACTCAAAAGTTCGTTATAAAAGTGGAAGATAATGAAAAGGAGGGTTCCACGTCCAGCTTTGCAAGTGTGCCTGCAAACACCGAAGGCAATTCGGATAAAAGAGCTCTAGAGCTTTTGAAGTCATTATACTCTTTAGCCTCCAAATTCACAAGTAGTCGGTAAAAGCTTTCAATTCTACAATTTTTTAAACGTTTTTTTTTATTTTTTTGAAACGGTGTTGTCAACGATCAATGATTCCTAAGACCACTACAATGGGCTTGCTAGTTAACTATGCCGCCAAACAAAAAAAAAAAAAACAAAATAAATAAACAAAGCTTTTAAAGCTCAACACACAATTCCTAATAATCTAATAATCAGCATAAACACAGTGTTGCCACAAAAAACTATTTTAAAAAAAGCTTCTACGGAAAACTTGGATTTAATTCAAAGAGTTTACATTACTTTCTAACAGAAAAAAAACAACAAAATTTTAGTCAAAATTATCCTTTTACATCTCGAACAAATGAAGAAGTAAAGATAAGTGGAAAAAAAAAGAAAAATTAGCTTAGCTTGTAAGAAAAAAAAAAAACAACACTTTTCTTTAAACTGCTATCTCTTCGAAATTAGATATTTAAACAAAATTATTTAAATTAAACGACCATAAAGTTTAAATTAATTTTTTTATACATTTTTTATTTTCTTTTTTATTTTTTATTTTCTTATTTTTTTTTTTTTTTTTTTTGTTTCAATAATTTTAAGTTTTTCCTTTCTTTTTCTTTTTTTGAACTTATTTTTTAATTTTTATTCTTCTTAACTATTAAGACTTACAATGAAATGAAATGCCTTGTATGTGTATATGTATATATAATAAATATTCCATACTTATGTATATAAAATACATAAAAACATATACGATTATTATTATTATTACAACTTTATAAGACAAAAAAGTATTAAAAACAAATCACAAAAAAAAAAAATACTCATTTTTTATGCAACTCTGTCAGCGAAGGGGGAAACCTTTTACCCTTAAAAACATTTTATTGCGTTTTATTATTATTTAATGCTTCCTCTACAAAATTGCTCTCTGAACTTTTATTTTTTTTTTTTTTGTAAATATTTATTAATATTATGGCTTCAACTATTTTATTATCTTTATATTGTATATTTAAATAAAATAAATAATAAAAACAAAAACAATTAAAATGTTATTTTTACAATTTTATTTCATTGCATTGCTGCATTTAGACACTCACACAGATGGTACTGGTTTCGAAACTCAGTATGAATTGGGGGCATACGACATTGAGTGAAAATATGGATAGAAATGGTAGTCGTACGTCTCTCTTTATTATTTGAAATATTTTAAAAACCATCATAGTTACCCTAGATCAGGAAGTATGATGATCATTTGACATTGTTTTGGTATTTTACTACTCGAGTAAAAGCAAAAAAAAAAAACTGTCAATCTCTTCGACTTTTCGCACGTATAACCTTAATGTGAATGATTTTTGTTTACCTTAACCGGAGTTTAGAACAGAAAATTTGAAAAATTTTATGAAATACTTGTATTTACTTTGGGACGATTAATGTATGCCTGGCATTTACCGCATCAGCATTTCGACCACAAACTCACCAGTGACAGCTGTTGAATTTCAAACTAGTAGGACCAAATCGCATGATCTTAACGACCACTTTCATACTCGAAAATGTGAAGTGTCCCTCAGTAGACTCTTGGCTCACGCCTCTGGTCAAAGAAAAGTGGGCAACAATGTACTACATGTGTAAAGTTTACGAAAAAGCTATCTTCTAAACCCTTTGAAATAGATGTTCTTATGCCTTTGCGCTAAGGATTTCAATATTTTTCTGTTAAATACATTATTAAAGAAGGCAAAAAAATAAACTTTTATGTGAAACCACTTGTATTGTTAATTACATTAAAGTCTAGAATGCTCTCTGTTCCAAAACTGTAATGTATAACCCGGTTTGATAAATATGAATGAAGTTTTCTATCAGGAATATTCACAACAATATTTACAGAAAATCTCTGATTAGAAATCTGGGTCCTTTAAATGATGTTTAAAGAAAAAAAATCATTGACGATTATATCAATCACATTAAATTTGGAAACCAGAAATAAGTGGACAACATAAACATTTTATCATAAATTGGGTATTTTTCAATGAAGAAATCCTATCTTCAGCATAAATGGAAAGCTGCCAGATTTCCAGATAGAAGCTGCTTATGCAAATGGAACGATCTTCACTACTTCCACCTACTACAAAAGTAAAAAAGTGATATCAAGTACAATAAATTGGTACGAATTTCGAAATTAATCTAGAAAAATACAGCACAAAATACCGAAATGCAAGTTCGAGATGGCGACTCTAAAAAACAAGAAAGGTTTTAAAGAAAACGATGCCATGAAGGCATGCAGAACCTGTATTAGTCATAAGCAGATGTCGGCACAAAGAGAACATGATAAAAATGTGAGTGTATTTGTGAAAGACATGTTATACACCCAGAGGAAAATTGTTAGTGATATTTTCAAGTGCAACCTAATAATATGCATATGTATGTAGTGGAAAATATAGAAAAAGTGTACAGCGCAAAATCTCTAAGGACTGCGTATTTAACTTGCCAAATATTCTTTCAAAAATTGAGATCAATTGTCATTGTTATTAGTGAATCTCACTGGAAAAATAGTGAATCCTACTGTAATTTTTTTTTGTGTTTCATTGAAACCTGAAAAAAAAACCGACATGAACCTTCTTCTTTAGAAGCTGAGAAGTAACCCAATACAATTTTACGCTCTTTTTAATGAACATTGTTGATGTTCGTGACCTAAGTGTGTAAAAAGTCGAAGATGTTTTGCGACCGAGGGCTATTGGTGCCGACGCCTGGTCGTAAGGCTTCCGTATAAAACAGTTTTGAAAAAAGCACAATTTAGGTGACCACTTAACGTTAAATGAGCGTGTGGTATCCTGTTGAAATGTTGAAACAGCATGTAGTGTATTTATAGGTTACCAAATTCAGGCTGAAGGAAGTTGGTGATGGAATGGTCAACTGATTCATTAAACGCTCTTGGATCTCATGAGTATTTGTATCGTCTTAAATTCGATCATTTTATTTCTTCCCGTACCCATTAATCCATAAATCAGACCCATCGTTGGAAATTTGTTTTTCAATGAAGATTAAGTTGAGTTGCCAACTGTCCCATAGCCCATTTAGCCTACTATTGTCTGTGGTCGTTCACAGTAATTCCGGAAAACAGACTGTATAAATGACAACTTATTTGACATCCTGAAGTCCCTGTTTTAAGACCCTATAGATGGAGAAAAAAATTAAAATGGAAATCACAAATTCTGTTTAGAAATTCTCGGTAAACGGCTCAAAAATATACTAACACCGGCAATATTATGTTGTATCAGACACCACAGCAAGCGATTGCACTCTGTTCGTGCAATCTTTCAAATGAGAACAATTGAAATAAAACAGAATAAAATAATTCTTACCTTCAATTTCATATAATCTTGACGCGCTTCTTATAACCACTTCACAATTCTGAGTTTCTTCAACAATCTTGACATTTTTCAGGCTAAGAAAAGATCGCATGATTATGATTATTTATTATCTTAAGAATTATGTTTGATGGATTTCGAAGGACTATGTGGGACTGAGGTATTCGCAGTGAGCTGAACCTTAATATTGAACCAATTTCTCTTGGTTATAGGTTTTCTGAAGTGGGTTAAATGTGTTATATACACAATGTTACATCAGCATTTATAAATCTGGCTGACTTAAGAATTCTTCTTATCAAGATAAACTATTTTCATAACAAACTAAACAAGATCACACTCCATGTTCAAAATATTAAAAAAAATTACATGATACCCGTACCACTTCGTTTATTAAACTCGACTTTTGGTATGTCACTTTAATGTTTAAATATTTTTGGTTTACTTTTTTTGCTAGCTTTGGTTAGCCGCCGTAGTCTAGTTGGTAGCCTGTGGGTGTACTAAACGTCAGGCTAAGCATTAAACCCCAGATCAGAAATCGATATATAAAAAATATATCATCGGCGGCTGAAAAATCTGTCGTTCGGAGTCGTCCCGCAAATCGTGTATATAATTAACACATATAATATAAGTGGCGTGAGAAGCTAAGTCGTAATCCTGACGGAAGGGTTGTAAATACGAATTATGTAGGTTTGGTTAGGTAGGGTTGTGATGACGAATTATGTAGGTTTGGTTAGGTAGGGTTGTAATGACGAATTATGTAGGTTTGGTTAGGTAGATGGTGGACCGCCCTTAAAGAAAGTGGTTGGCTTAGACCAACATTTCGGCCCATTGTTATTCCACAATTAATTCTATCCGGGAATCAAACACTCTCTAGAGAAAGCCAAACCGAGTCCAAAATAAATGTTGCTATTGCAGCAATCTTTCAATGTCTGTCAAAGACGGCAGAAAATGAGAGCAGGGCATTGACTTATGAAGTGAAAGACAGTCTCTTCTTCCTCCTCCTCAGACCCAAAGCTCCTGCAAAGTCGTTTGTCGGAATGCCGAGTCTTTCAGCATGCCTACCTAAATGACAATGGTAGAAGACAGAATTTTATAGATGGTCTTCTTATCCATACATGTCCAGAATGTCTTTAATCATATTAATCGTAGACTGAATAGCTTTCAAAGTTGAGTGCTAAACCTCCATCCATCGATGTAAACCCATATACTGCAGATGAAAGTAACACGAACTTTTTTTCTGGTATAACAGAGTTTTTACGGGTAATAATTTTACATGTAATTTGACGTAAATATTCTTGGCATTTTAGTCTCATCTCATCTCATTAGCGAGAACATGTGTACACAAGTAATATTGTGTAAATTGTTTAATGAAATTCAACTACAAATTGATTAAAATAAACATGCAGGCGACACTGTTTAATGATGCATTCAATTATTCCCATTCGGTTTAAATTTATAAGATTTTCTTTTGAAGAATTTTTATTAAACCACACTTACAGTGACAATTCAATTAAAAAACATCAATTTTCGAATTCAAGGCCCTTCATTTGAATGAAGATTAATTATTTTCAAAAAATAAATTTCAAATCCAATACATCAATAGAAGCTTAACGAGTTAGCTTGCAGTATAAACTGCAATACAATTGTGGTGAAAACAATAGCATATTAAATAAATGAATCGAAAATGTATACACACACACAGACGCCTGTCGGTATTCATACATAAAAATCAGAGAGGAATAGAATTTTTTTTTCTATTTTTCCATTTTTTTTAATTCGATTAGTTTTATGACACAAAACACTAGACGGCAGTTATCGAATTGGGTTAACAAACCCAGTTTATTATGCATCCATACAGCCAGACAATTCTGAAGTGAAGGTTATTTGGCAAGAAAATTGTCAAATTGTATAAAAATTGAAATTATTTACGATTCACTTGAGAGTCGTAGCAAAGCAAGAACAGATCACTGTTAAGGATACAATCTGACCTTAATTGAGCAAAAGAATTGAATTCAATTGAATTGAAAGTTGAAGTGAATCAATAAATGAATGAATGAATTGATCATAACCATTAGATTATGTATAGAGATGTGATTAATTGTAAATTGCTTATTATAGGGTGTCTGTTCATTCACAGCAAATTCATAAACAATGGATAATCCCTGGTAATAAATCTTTTGAAAAAAAAAAAAAATAATAAATAAACTTTTGCATAAAATTCAACTTAAAAATGATGTTGTGTTGTTGTTATTTGTTGCTCTGCTACTGTTTGTTGGACACAAGCGTTACCAGAGTAATTGGAAAGTAGTAGTAGCGTTAGAACTAACATACTATAAAGTCCAATAAAATTAAATCGAACATATAATCGTACATACATAATGATTCATTTAACTTTAAATTAGTATTTATCGCAATCGATGATATCGATTTTATTTTGGGTTTCAACAGCAACAAAGTCTAAAATTTCTTCACGTCTTGTGCTACCTTGAATTCCTTTTACATACATACATACATACATACATAACCGGTTAATACAACCGTTCAGAATTACGACATAATTTCTCACACTGCCTGTATGTGCGTTAATTTCATACATGAGTGGTGAGTCCTACAGTTTAAAGTTGGCTCCGAACGACATATTTTTTTAGAAACTTTTCATGGCACTATTATTTAATCTCAGAATTTATGCCAAAACATCTCCTTTTTTATATTTCGTTTATTTGGAGATTTCTGACCTGGGGTTTTAACCGCGGCCTCATGGCTACTAAGTCATGGCTACTAAGTCAACACTACGGCGACTTCCATTGAATTCCATTTAATCCTTGCAATTTCGTTTGGACTTGTGTTGCGTGTCTGTCTAGAGGTCTCCAGCGGAATATTTTTTATACTTTCGCAAGCAGATAACGTTTGCAGTATAATTCCCAGACTCACAGACATATAGTAATGAAGATTATACAATTTGGAAAGATATACCGAAACATGGATACGATGTAATTTCCATACTTTTGTAGCAATTCAAATGGATGCTAATCTACAGATTACAAAAATATTGAACGTCTTCTGATCTCCCATTGTAAACAATAAACTTTGAAGAGTTGCTAGCATTAAAAAGAGTGTTCCTTTATATTCCAATTTAACTAAAATGTCCTGTCCAGTAGGCTATTGCTTGCTACATAACCTACATTTTACAAGGTGCTCCACTATAATACGTAGACTTCGAGACATGAGAATTGTATTCTATCAATCTCTACAGTCATGGACTTTGTTCTAAGGAATATGAATAAAAAATTCTGGAAAATTCTGGGGCTTAAAAAAGAAGGCAGTTCTTATTACTGTAGTTTAGAAGTGATTAAGAAATACGATTATGCGATCTAATGTAGTAAATCTGTATAAAGGTATCCCAAAAAATTTTCTTTTATTTCCACTTGCCTGACAACTTTTAAGATATTATTCGGGGTTAGCAAGAATGACTACCCGCTTAGCTACTGATATGACCTAAGAGATGCATGAACGCCGTACTGGTGTTCTGATAATTCATTTATTCTCCTCATCACAGAATCTATATCTACAATCTACAGCGTCCGGTCAAAATCGGTTGCTATTCTTAAACTAATTCCGCAAAGTTTAATACACGATTAATATTGAGTGAAGGTTCTTAAGGACAAGACATACATAACATACATAATTGGCCATTACAACCCTTCAGTCAGGATGACGGCCTAGCTTCTCACACCACTTATGTTGTGTGTGTGTTCATTTTATACCTGAGTGGCGGGACCTACAGTTTAAAGTCGACTCCGAACGACAGATTTTTTTTGAGAAACTTTTCATGGCAATTTTATTTACTCTCAGAGTTTTTGCCAGAAATCTGCTGAGAGGAAGTCGTTGAAGAAATATTTTTTTTTATTTATTTTTGTTGTGATGTCTGACCTGGGGTTTGAACCGTGGCGTTATGTCTAATAAGCGAACACACTACCTACTACGGCGACTTCTTAAGGACAACAGTGAAACTTTATTTGCAGAGTGATAATGACTTCACCAATTCCATTCAAATGCGGTATCAAATTTAACTATTTAATGTGTGAAGAATCCTAAACATTTCTAATGGCATTACATCTGGCAACTATATTTACGGGATACTTTTGCATTCCAGCTACCACAGCCTACAAAAATAAGCATCGTTAGACCAAAGTGATGATGTTTCTATGGATATTAAAACACCGACTAACTGACAATATTGACGTACATGCATACATTGAAACAGAAATGACAACATAAGCGAACAAAACAAAAAATCAAGTTGAAAATTATTTGATAATGAATCGAAAATCGTAAATTTTAATAAGATGCACTAAAGGGAGATTTTCAAACACACACAGTCACACTAAACTTGTGATGATACAATTGGAGAACTGCAACAACAAACATGCTACATGCTACGCTTGTTCTACCAAAGGTTTATGAATTCAACAGACATGTGATGTGTGTGTGTGTACGTGGAGTGTGCCACCCAACAGCAAGTGAGAATTTCAAGAAGCTTTTTTGAAGGCAGAAAATCTCATCGAAGTATAAAACGTTAGAACTTTACCAACGTGAGTTGCAGTCTTCTCGGGTAATTGGGTTCTTCAACTTAGAAAATAATTTCGGAGAACAGAAGCAATTTTTAAAAGTAAAATTCAATTTTTAAAAAAGAAAAAATTCAAAGTGATATTTCAATACAAAATTAATACAAAATTTTCAAATCTGTTTTATTGAACAAAAAAAAAAAAAAGAAATAACAAAAGAAAACTAAATTTTTTCAATGGATTTCAAAATATTTATTTTACTTATAAATGGTGAGTTTGTAACCCTTAAAAAACAATAACAATAACATCAGTAAACCAAAAACTATACTAAGGACAAGGTCACGAGATTTTTTTTTTCTTTGGTTTTTTATTTTTTGTAAGCAACAGCGTAGTCAGTTATTCGAATAAATGTCTCAAATGAAATAAATTCTCAGAATACTGTGAGCAAAAGTTTAAACATCATTTGGTTTATTGAAATACATTTTCAAAGAAAAATATTACAATTTCCCTTCATAGACATATGTATTGTGTATGTATTTGTAACGGTTAAACGTTTATTTTAAAAATATTATGCAGCAATACTTTTGCTAACTGTATTTACATACATTGTGTATAAACAAATACCGTTTTATTGAGAATATTTCATCTCTTGGAGTGCTCTTTGATTTCTTAAAGTTTTTCTTTTTCAGATTTTTGTTTTTTGTTTTTTGTTTTTATTCATTTACTTTACGTACTTCTTCTGTTAACTGTTTTTGTGTTGTATTTTAGAACATTTCGCCCAAGTTGGTTTGGAAAAAAAAAAAAGATGAGAAACGGACCAAAGTAGATGATAAATAAAATTGAAAACCATTTTCAACGATTCTTATCATTAACCGGAGACATGTGTACTTGGCCTTAAATCTCTATTACCACTAGATACGATACTATGTATTAGCGAAAAGCATAACGAATATAAAATATTTGGCAGCGATCATTAGAAACAAAAAACAACAGCAAATATTCGTCTATTAGAGTTCTAATGATGATACTAAAACCAAGAAAAATAGAGAAAAGTGAGCATTTTATTCGATTTTTTTTTAATTTAGGGCAGCCAACCCATTTTAAGTATTTGAAAAAAAAAATTATAAAAATTTTAATTTTTCTCAGTATTTAATAAGGAAACATTTCCCTTATAACTTTATAAACAAAGTCCGATTTTGTAATCGTAGAGTAAACTGAAGCTTTCATTCCCAGTAGCACACGTTTAAACCTTTCACCATAAAAATTCCCTTAAGCACAGGATTATATTACAAAATGTAGTCGCACTCTATTGCGAAATGCTAGGCTGACGACATTCCGAGTGTAGTTTGCTACTGGTAACTCCACTTCGATCTTTTGACTTGAATTTTTAGCAGCTTTTTATTTGTAAATTTTTTTCGAAGCAGATCTATCCAGATTCGTAATCGTAAAACATGATCGACTTGTCATTCGAATTATATATGCGTACCTTTGCAGACGTTGATATTTGCCAAAATCTCCAAATGGATCGAAACACGCCAAATGCAGATTTTGACTCATTAAGACCCGTTTACAGGATAAGAGTTTACGTATATAAAATCAGAGAAAATATTTCAGAATTCCATAAATATTTTAAAAATAAAAATCCAACAACAGTTTCTTTTTTTTTTTGGTTTACACGAATAGTAAATATACTGATCGAAACCCTAATTTCCATTCGCATTTTGCCTCAATGTATATTGTGTTTTTATACGAAATATCTATCGCTCTTCGCTCTCTTCTATACAAAAATTTAACATGTCGTATGATTTGTCTGACCGTCTTAACCTTCCTTCAATACGCGTTCTTGAGAACGATAGGGAAAGCATTGCATATTATGCAGTTACGTATATAGCCTCATATGTTATCTATGGAACTCTCTTCCTTCAGGAACCTTTTCAGTCACGTTTAATAAAAATATCCCCAAAACATTACTTCCTCTTTTCTCCTTTCTATAACGTATCTTCCTAATTCCAACACAACGCACTGTATCTGTGGGAGCCATCCCCTAAGTGTTGATCTTAAAAAGTAGTGCGAAACAATTTTCGCATTAGTAAAGCTTGTAATTACTTTTGAATTTCCAAGTTCATTTACGTCAAATTGCTGCTCTAGAGTGTTTGTAAACAGGATTAATTTAACCACAAAATTACCTTGAGATCAATATTACATCACCGAGAGGACTGGTAAATTGGTCTTTGACAGTATAATCTACCAATTCTGCGTGAGCCATTGTGTACACAAATTAGCAGCTTTATCACTAATATTCTATGTGATTAAGGTTTCCAACTTATTTCATTTGCTGGCTTATTAGAATTTGTAACTTTAACTAAACTTGATAGCTCTTGATCCTGGTTTCAAATCCTGATCAGTTTTCCTATTTGATATTTATAGAAAGAAGCAGCCAATGTGGCCTTCACCGAAAAGCTCCCATATGTTCTACTTGTTAAGATTCCTATAATGCTAGACCATTAAACCGAAATATAAGCCAAAACGGTTTCAAATGCAATGTGAAACCACATACTTGAATTCATCGATCCTATTCAACTCCATTCCACTAAGCGCGGAAAGTGGAAAATTTATAATATCTTTCTCTCTAATGAAGAGTACAAGTTTGGCAATAACTGGATTTATACTACGGCCACTTACATTGCACAATAGGTACCCAGGTGAAAAGCATTAATGCCTTACAGTTTTCATCGTCAGAGAATAAAATATTGGGCTCTAGACAATCTCCATTCTGAAGAGATTTACTTTGAGTCTACAGTGCCCTGTTAAAGAACCAACCATCGATTATCAGATCTCCACTTATTGTAATTTCTCAACAAAAGATTTGATTGCCTCAAACCCACTTGGTTTTCTTGCATTGATCAAACCTTTCCAGAAATTCGCTCGAATTTCACAGAAGGATCGCATCAACGACATTGAAGTTCCCCAACCTCTCCTCCTTAGGCATTGCTTAGAGTTCCCACATGACCTGGGATCCATAGTTTCACTATCACCTGCAGCGGAGTTAAATCCAATAACGTGTCCAGCGCTTTCCTTGCCCTTGTTATGCCAACATTCTCCGGTCACTGTATCTTGTCCAATTTCATTAGCTGTTCTATCCGTCCAAACATAGGTTACTAATGGTCTAACCACCTTGGATCCAAGTTTTCCTGCATGCCTTCTGCATAGCATTATGGCCTGTCTCTGGTAGTTCTAAGATGATCTTTATATGAGCCATCCATGTTAATTTGCAATCCAATAATATTCCGTAGATATTTTACCCCAATTTTATTAGGGACCCTGAAAATAAAACCTAAAGAGAATTCAGCAACTTAATTATTTTTCATTTAACGGGTAGAAATCTCCGAACGACATTTTACTCCTAACATTATGAAAAAAAGGTCTCTATACCCTTTAAATGCTTTTAGTTTTCTAACAAATAACATTTTCTATGTTTTTGAATACTTTCAGGATTCCTTTTCTTTAGTCCCATATGTAGGGTAAGTTTTTCATAATAACGCCAATAAAAATCAAAATATTATAAAAAAAATCTTTAAAAATTATAGGCTCAAAGTGGTTATAATTATGGACAGACAGGAAATATACCAGCCACTGCGGCAGCTCCCATTAGACCTTTGACAGCTGGTTTCTCTGCAGCTTCTACAGCAACGGCAGCTTATCCTACTGCTCCGACGGCTTTTACTAGCGTTGGTGGAACGCCAGGAAATCCCTCAGGACCTTTTGGTGGATTTCCAGCACAAAACCAAAGAGCTATAGGTGGTATAGCGGCAAGTGGAGGAACTGCTTTTGGCACTGCCGGTAAACGTCCGAATTTATCCCAGAGACCCTCGGCAGCTGGGACTGGCGGTACAGGTAGCATTTATGCACCCAACACGCAATTTTCCAGTACCGGCACTGGTAGAGGGACTGGCGGTGGTAATGCTATAGATGAGGATTATGATGGAGATTTTTCTGCCATACCAGGGGTACCAGGTGTGGATTACCCGATCTATAGTCAGGTGCCACAAACTAATTTCGATTGTGCTCAACAGGCGCTGCCAGGCTATTACTCTGACATCGAAGCGCAATGCCAGGCATTTCACATCTGTGCCCTTAATCGTACCTATTCATTCTTGTGTCCTAATGGAACAATCTTCAGTCAAGAGGTGTTGGTATGTATATGGTGGAATCAATATGACTGCGCTTCGGCTCCCAGCCTATACGCAAATAATGCTTTTATCTACGATTATGGCAATGAAAGAATTCCCACAAATGCTGGCTACCAGTCCAGCTCTGGTCAACAGATCGGAAGACCACAAACAGGCATCTTATCGTCAGCAGCTGGAAGATCGCCTACATCCTCTACCGGACTATTTTCATCACAGAGAATACAACCCTCAGTTACTGGTGGCGGTGGAAATATAGCTGTACAGCCTTCTTCTTTAACGGGTGTGGCCACGAATGCGGGTCGTTTTAATCCTGTTTCAGCTAATACCGGAACACAAACATTTCCTGCTACCCCAGCAACCTTTAGTTCAGTCATACGACCCGCTAACACCCCAATTGCAACCTCTCCCGGCGGTGGTGGCGGAAATACTGGTTTTAATGCCAACATACCGGAAACTGCATTCGGAAATGCTGCAATTGGTACGCCAGCAACTAAAGCAAGAGAATATTTGCCTCCTCCTTCCCGCAGACAATAAGATCTAAAGTCTTTTAGTGAAATGTAGATGCAAATGTAGATACATTTTCCACAGCTAGACTCCCTGGCACATGTTAACGATTTTAGGCTCCTGTACCCGGTTTAGATATTCCTTCTGACATTTCTATTCTTAGCCACACATTTGAAAGAATGGAAATCTGTGAAATTATTTACGCATAGGTTAGTTATTTGTATCATATTATCAATCACGCCTGTATTAAATTTATATATATGTATGTAGGCATGCCTTACATTCTTAATTAATTAATTAATTAATTAATCATTATATCTAACAAAATCATTCTTTTATTTCATTCACTTTCATTCACTCATTCATTCATTCATTCATCCATTATGTAAAATATTATTCTCCGTTTTTTTTTAGCAAATAAAAGTGTTTCTTTGGAATGCAAAAATAATGTTCTTATTAACTAACGTACATTGCCTACATTAAGAGGTTACGCTTTTAGGCCTATTTCTTTCAAAAGATGAGGAATAAAGAGTTTTATAAACTATCTCTACCTGACGAGTAACAGGTTTTACTTTATTTTGTTAATTTCGATGCATATTTCATTTAAACGCGTAAACTATTCTCAGAAAATGTAGTAGTCGCCGTAGTCTAGTAGGTAGAGTGTTGGCTTATTAGACGAAAGGCCGGGGTTCGTATCCCCGGTCAGACATCAAAAACGAAATATAAAAAAATATTCCTTTGGCGACTTCCTCTCAGCAGATTTCTGGCAAAAACTCTGAGAGTAAATAAAATTGCTCTGAAAAGTTTCTCAAAAAAATCTGTCGTTCGGAGTCGACTTTAAACTGTAGGTCCCGCCACTCATGTATAAAATTAACACACACAACATAAGTGGTGTGAGAAGCTAGGCCGCAATCCTAACTGAAGGGTTGTAATGGCCAATTATGTATGTATTCTCAGAAAATATTGCAACTTGACGCTGGTAATTCCTATTCTAGTCTAGTTATAGCGAAGGCGCTCTTTGTGAATGAAGCCGACGTCACTATCAGCATACAATACTACTCGCGTCTATTCTTTGTTATTATTAGCAATGTGAGCGACTGCAATAGAGCCTGTTCTCAAGATTTCGAACAGATTTCTGTAACGTATGTATAATCCTTCAAAGCCAGCATTTCGAAATGCTGTCTAAAACCCACTAAGTCATCATCATTTCTAAAGGAAACATGAGATCTAACACTAACAGAAAAAATTCGTTCGTTCGGTTAGAACCACCCATTTAGCCAAACATGCTCATCTGATTTGAAGACATGATGGAAACCATGTTAACGAATGGATAATATGGTAACGGTTTAAAGTGAGACCTACTCTGTGAAGAAGAGATTGTTGTGAACCGAATAAAATCAAAACACATGCACAATGGGTTCTAAATAGTAATGGATGATTTCATTAATTTAAAATTAAAGGAAAAGAAGCGCCTAAATTTAGAAACAACAATGGATCGGTTTCCATCGTTGTAAACCTGAAAACAGTTGATCAAAAATAATTGGTAGGGGGTTCGTCTTAAAGAAAGAGCAAATATTGGATTTGATTATCATCCTTTATGTGTATTAGTTGGTAGAATTTTTTTATTCACAATAAAACTCCCACAGAATCACATGCCAACTTTTCCAACAACTGGTTAACTAAATAGACAAAAAGTTTGTCTACCAGAATTAAGTGGTCACCACTGCACCGCTATACAAACGGAAGACAACTCTGTACAAACTAAGTGGTTAAAGTATAAATATTACTTCATTATTGCCAGAATAAAACGATTATCGTTTTCCAAGCCTGAGGGAAAGTGATAAGAGAAGGACAATAATCGTTATTTTTCAAGAAGCAGAGACTGCTGCAAAGACGACAGCTATGCGTAGATTGTATAAGTAGATTCAATAAGCTTTCATGTCGTAAATTTGGTCAATGCCGATCAAGTAGAAACAGTGCCGATGATCATTTAACCTCCACCCAACAGCAATTGGCAAAAGAAAAAACATTTTGAGATCACTTTTAATAGTGTAATCCCCGTTAATATTCTGCACGTCCTGTTCGTCAATTGGCAGTAGACTTTCACCGCAAGGTACTGAAGACCGGTAAACCTTCTCGAGACGATTATATAGTGTACGAACTCTCCTGAAAGAATTTAACGACATACACATCCGAATTTAGTAAGAAAAATTCCGAAGGAAGTTGTCGTCAAAGGTTCTGGGAAAGATGATGTTTACCAGATTAATCCAGAATGTGAAACTGATAATCTGCATTTGTTTTGTTACGAGTTGTTTATTTTTCAAATAAATTATAGTAATAATATACACCCCACCTGGGATATACATAGTTATGCATCGAATTTTCCTAAAAATTCCAAGTAGCCCACTTAGGTATCAACTACCCATTATAGAACAACAAAAAAAAATTTGTTATCGATCTATCAGTTTGAAAAAATTCAAATACAAAACTGAAAATAAATTCAATTTTCAAAATGAAAATTCGTAAAAGAATCGTTTTAAGTTTATTTCTGTTTGTTGGAATCGTAACGGTTTGTTTCATACTTATAACGGCACTCTCAGGATATCGTTATGAATATAAAAAATTCAAAAAATTCCTATTGACCATAGTTGCAGTCACGCTATTTCGCTATCTAATTTTGGAACATATTGAATTTGTTATACACGCCTCAATTTGCGCTCTGCGTGATCGTAATGGCAATAGTGAGAAAACGTCTATTCAAAGGGAAGACAAAGATGAAAGAGACGAACAAAACTATAAACCGACGGAATTTTTAAAATTACGTTTGAAGAGTTTAAAATCTCAATTAAATCTAGAGCAACGCCACAAGAATGAATCTCTTAATCTGGAATATAAAAAACTGACTCAAGATTTTTGGCTTTTTGGTAAATATTTCCTATTGCTTTTGCTTGTAATCGTCTATTCACGTAATTCCTATGGCTATTACAATACAAACACTATACGTACGATGTTAAATCGAAGCATTTACATCAACTACAAACTGGAGAAGGTATTGACCCTTAACGATTTGTATTATTGGGTAAATGATACGCTAACATCTGCCCTCAATGAGGGTTATGGCTACGATGGTGTACCTATCGATGAACCTGGTTGGGTAAACTTTCATTTGGCCAAATTGCTAGGAGTTGTACGCCTGCAACAAGTAAGACATGCCAAGAAAGTGAAAGGCTTAACTACTCTTTACTTTGATGAAAAGGATTACCTACCGAATTGGCAAGAGCTTAATGAAACTCACCACTACATGGACAAATACTGGCGAATTTATCATCCGTGGCTTTCGAAACAATACGAAGGCCTAACCAGTTGGTTAATGGCGTTTATTCATATATATTCCCTCTATGAATACAGTAGTCACAACGGTTATGTGACTCTATTAGCCCGTGATCGTGATAACAGTGAAAAGATTTTAAAATTTCTTAAAACCCAAAATTGGTTGGATAATCGAACAATTGCCGTGTTCATAGACTTCACTTTATATAACACTGATTCCAATATATTCAGTATTTGCTCCATATTAGTGGAGCAGACGCCATTTGGAGACTTATCCTGGGGACTAAGTGTACAGTCCGTACAATTGCTATGGAATATGAATGAAATTAGCCTCAAGTGGTGGCTGCTAATAGGACTTTATATATTTCAATTGATACAATTTTGCAAAGTATTGATTATACGTGCATGGTTTTCGAAGGGATTTTTCAAATCACGCTGGAATAGAGTGGACTTTGCCATAATTATGCTTAATATTCTATTATTGATTATCACCTTTAGCCGGGAATATTACGTCCTATATGTGATAAAAACTTTCTTATTGTCCAAAAAGGTGGAATATGTTGATTTTCGTCTCGCCTGTTTATTTGGCTACATCAAAGACGTTATAACAGGAATTCTCATATGTCTCGCCTCAATACGGATATGGAAACTTTTACAGTTTTCCAGTATATTTCGTATATTTAATCGTACTCTTTACACTTCCTCTGTACCGCTCTTGTCCACTATACTGGGCATTCATATATTCCTATTTGCCGTTAGTCTATCAGCTGAAATTTTGAATGGCAGTCAAACAGAAATTTTCTCCCGTTACCTCAAGAGTATGACCTCCATTATGAGTTTTTCATTTGGTTTCAATTCACGCACTGATCCGGCTGATTTAAATCACGGCGGTGGTATCTTGGGGTTTTTACTTTATCTCAGTTTAATGTTTGTGGTGGCCATATTTTTGATTAACATGTTTATTACTTTAATATGTGATCATTTCTCTAATGCTCGTGAGGAAAGAGATCAAGAACCACCTAACAAACTGACCTATTGGCAATTTTTAAAAATGGAGTATTCACATGTTAGAGTATGTTTTTCACAAAAGAAAGCAACAGAAAAACAAACAGTTACAGAATATATTCACAATCAATTGGATAAGATGGAGCAGAAACAACAAGAAGAGCAATCCAAGTCGGATAGCACAAAAAATGAGAATACAGAAGATGAACAGCTAAAAGCCGATAGGGAAAGGGTTGATCGTGTCCAAAAAGTAGTTGCCATTTTGAAGGTACAAATGGAAATCCTCGAACGACAGTTAATAGTTCAATCGTTAGAATCGGATACAGAAGACGAAGAACCAGAAGAAGAGATAGGATCCGAAGAAAAATTCTAACGACATAAGAAAATGTTTATTCTGTGAAATTGTAATAAAAATCAAATACAATTTCAAATTAAAACTTTTTTTTATCATTGTGGTTATCATTTGTAAGTATCAATTTGCATACCATCCGATTCTGTCATAAAACTCATTAAAAACTCATCCCACATCTGACAAAAAAATATGACGCAGAAAACAATAAATAAATTGTGCAGTAATTTGTGATAAATTTGTTGTCCAAACGAACCTTCTATGGAATATGATCTACGTGAAATTGAAATACACCGATTACATTAAATTAAAATACTGTCTACGATCGTAAGATAAACATTGGCAATCGATCAAGTTAAAGTTTGCCCACTTGCCAACAAATTTGTAGTAATTTTGGCAGCTCTTCTGCTGTCACTACAAGCAAGTACAAAATCATAAAATAATCCTAATGAAAAGTAGACAAGCGAAGTAATGTTCCATTATGTATAACCTTAATATGGCAGTTACTATTTTCAATATGATGAAATATTCTTCCTTCTTGCTGGTAAGCACCAATCCAACCTACTAAATCGGTGCGTATAAATTCAAATATATGATTCGCTATGGATTCCGTATTGTCGACAGAAATTTTGGCTATTATCATAACGTGTTCGTTATCGTTCGAATTGAACGTATCTGTGACTTCTAAACGTAATTGCATCAATTTAATTTCAAAGTTGAAATAATGTGCCATCGCATTTAGATATTCCGGCGTACACGGAAATTAACTGAAAATCTGACTCTACCAAGCTGTTTGATTTGATCTTCTTTCTTAAGAGTATTCGAGGCTGACGCATGTGTTGTGTATTGCATCTGTGCTTGTTTATGATTTTCAGATACTTCCTCACTATTTCTTTGAATTTCGTTGATTCTGTCAGCCTCTTTGGCAACCAATTCGGCCTGTTTTCTTATTCGACGTCTTAACCATTTAATTGGCGTTTTGAAAAGTACTGAAGTGTTCCCTCGACTATTGTCAAACCTTTGCAATCGTGTTTTTTTACAAACATTGGACGCTCTGTAACGCCTTCTGCGTTCTTACCCAAAGCTTTTACTTGTTCTTACTTACGTTTGTCGATACTGTTGCTGCTACCATTGGAGTTTCGTTTTCTTCTACGTCTTAATAGCTGAGCACTCTGTTGTTGATTGTAATTATTACCGTAACTTCAATAATACGTATTATTATCGAAATAAATTCCACGGAAATTGTAATACGATATTATCAAACTTAACACATCCATTTGTTCGAAATTATGAGAAATTCTGATAAATAAAAAAAAAACAATGCGGCAATTTATAATCACTACGTTCGATCACAGGTAACGGATCTTTACTTAATAGAAATAGAAGCCATGAGTTGCCATATTTTTTATTTTGATTTAAGGCTAATGGTACGTTCAAAGCGAATTCATAGAAGGTGGCCTTAATAAGCCAGCTGTGGTGTATCGTCGTTGTGAAAAAAATTTTTGTTTTTTGTGTATTTTGTTTCGATAATCAATTTCGTATTCATAAACCCTCATATGTACCGCATGAATGATTAGAATGAATTCGCCTTGGGTGCGTTTTTTAAGACAAATTACAAATTTATTGCAAGGCAAACAACTAAATGTTATCAAATGTAATCATATTAATTTTGTATTTAAATTGAAAAGATAAATATTGAAGAAAGAAAAATACGTTCTTTACCCTTAGAGTATGGAGTGGGGTACCTAATCTTAGTTTTTTTTAATAACTTCGCAAATTGTAATATGAAATGTTTTGAAATTAACACGTTTTGATGTTATAATTAAAAATAAAAACTGAAAACTAATAAAATAATAATTTTCTACTTTCAAAATAATATTTTTAGTTCTTTTATGCTAACATATAAACAACAAAATAAAAAGAATTTTTCTTGGGGGACCGTCGTGACCCCACTCCGTACTTGATGACAAAAATCAGACTTCGTACTCTAAGGGTCAAAAAAAAAATATTTTTATTTTATTTTACTTATGCTTTGACTCTATCGACTTTAAAATAATTACATGGCTAAGATGGCGATTGCAGACTACATAATAATTAAAGGCCAGTTTCCCATCGGTTGTTCTTATTCATGTCCCCGAATTATTTATATATCATGGCGAGCTTCCTTTGTAACCAAGTATAAATTTTTTGAATTTAAAGAAAATTATTTCCAAGTTTGTATCTAAATATGTACATTTTTATTTGCTTTTGAAATCTTTATAAAAATCAAAATATGTTTCTTTCACTTTACAATTGCTCTGTACTGAATTATGCTTTAGCCTGGACTGATAATAGGGCTTAAAATTTTTATTAATAAAATTATGACGTCCTCGCTTCAATTTAGGTTCGCCCTGTTTAGGTAAGGGTATAGTGGGATTAAAAACCATTTGGGTGCTATCGAACTGTTCGAACAATTCAAAAGCCGACCTGAAAGATAAGAATAATGACGGACATTTATATTCAAAATTCTCATCATGCAATAACTTAAAAAACTTACAATTTGCCAATTTCCGAAGGCAAACAACCTTCACCAGAGGCTGGCACTCCATTAGCAATATGCATTGCCATTTTACGCACAGTCGGATGGTAGTGTCTGCATAACATACTCAACTCATACAGAGCAGTACACGATGCATTACAGTATTCGGGATCTTCTAGCTCTGGATCGTATTTTCCCGAACCAATACTATCATCTGTATCGAGTAATATATCCAACACGGATGTTAACTGGAAGGTCGTCTTGATAGTGCCCAAAGACGCCAGTGTACCATGATGTAGTAAATTTAAACTTACGGTCAACAAGCGTTTAATGAAAGCCATTAAGCGCTGCTGGCTAATATTACGCCGTCTTTTAACCAACACTTCATCAAGTGTTTCCAAAATTATACGAAAATCTTCATGATTTTTACCGGCATTAACAGCCAGCATATTTCTATAGAAATGTTGGTAGAAGCGTATTGGATCGATGTTTAAAACTTCACCTTGTCCGGAGAGTATAACAAAAATAGTTTTGATACAATGCAGTTGCTCCCGATAACCGAGCTCTTCTTGGGTCTCCAAAATATTATTTAGAACCTCAATCAAGTCGGAAAAGAAATCCAAATTTATAACATGGGCAAACCTGTAATTGAAAAATAGATTTGTTATGAAGTTAAATGAAATTTGTGCAATTAGAAAAATAAATAAATAAATAAATAAAGAGAGGAACCTGAATACTTACTCAGCCAAACCTTCCAAAATTGCACTTAAAACCCTTGAAGTTGGATCGTTTTTCAAGACTCGGAAGTATATGTTGAATAACATTTTAACAATTTCTGTCAGTTTAAAGTGTTTGGTTTGCTTATTTTCTTCAGCTCTTGTTTCTTCCAATTCTTTATTTAATTCGGACAATTTCTTACGTCTTTTACGTTCTTTCTTCGATAGACTCAGCAGTCGCTGACGATGAGCCTCCAGTTTCTTTTGTTTCAATTCATTTTCTTTTTCCGCATCTAAATTAACGTTTTTTATTTTAAGATCCTGCAGACAAGTTATACACTCCAAGTGCACATTGTTGTTTTTGGTTTTAATCAGATGATTTATGCGACGTATAATGAAAAGGGTCATGTCTAGTTTTTTGTCATTGGCAAAGACAAACCGGAAACATTTATTGACGGCTTCACGCATACGTGGATAGTTGCAGTTTAACATATAGACCAATAGCTGGGCTATATTCTTAACGTAATTGAAATAGGGATGGGCTATCAGTATATCACACATGCATTGTACAGCTACTTCGGCCATTTTAACTGCCTGAGGGGTTATTCGTCCATGGCCCTTTCGATTTACTGCGGCCGTCAATTTTTCCAGACGTTGTAGGAATTTTTTGAATTGTTGTAAAAGCGCGTTTTCATAAGTTACTCTTTCTAATGTCGATTTACGTACTTGTTGCATTTTAGTATCTATCTGGCCAACACGATATTCCGGTAGAATGTCTTTGAAGATTTCAGTCAATGAAACGATGGCCAATTTGCGCACGGTTAATAGATTAGGTATACCAGCCTGAGAAGTTTCGTCCATCAGCTCGAATAAAGCACTAAAATTACGCATTTTATCCTCTGGCTTTTCTAAGATACCCGAACAAATAATGCCAATGCGATATTTTTGTCTTTCAATTTCTTGTTGTCGGGCTATGAGCAAATCAGTGGTGGATATTAATTTTTTTTCAGCTGCTGCTTTAATGGCACTCTCCTCTTCATCGTTGACTACATCATCATCACTGTCTTCATACTCAACGTCTTCTTCATTATCCTCACCTTCGGCCTGTTCTTCCTTCGGATCCTCTTCCTTCTTTAGTTTTGGTTTAGGCTTATAGTCAACTTCCGTCGTTCTCGTAATGATTTCACCATCTCTACTTTTTATGGGTAGAAGATCAATTTTTATTTTCTTACTCTCTTCCTCTAATGCAGTATCCACTGCAAATTGTTTCTCCAAACCCACTGAATATTTTATGTCGTCATGTTCTGCCTCATCATCGATAGCATGTTTGCGTTTTCGTTGTTTTACACCACGTTTCAATTGAAGATATTCCAGATCTTCGCCATCCAACATATCAGCCACGTTGTCCAACAACTGATCTTCATCTTGTTCACCATCTTCGTCGACATTTAAAGGCAGACCCATAGATTCACGTTTATTTTGTTTTTTCTTTTGAAACACATCATCCTTCTTGCGGGCTTTTTGTATGAAAATATTCGCTCCTCTTTCTTTGGCTGCCTTTTGTTGAGCCAATTTTTGTTGTTGTTGTTTTGTTAAAGGTGCCTTTTTGTTTTTCAAATGGGCAGAACGTTTTACTGAACTGATTTTTACCTTTTTCTTTAAATGGAAACAATACGCTAATAAAAATAAATAAATTTATCAATTCAATAGAACTTACTGTTCCCATTTTAATTTACTAGATATTAAAATAATTTTTTAAATTGGAAATTTTAACTATTTTCACTACAATCTAAAACAAACCCAGTCCTTTGACTAAAGAAAACAAATGAAATGACATTTCTTTAAGCACATGTTGCATTTGATAGAGTTGCCAGACGACAGATAATATGCAATCCACAAAACTGATGTGCCAGAAAAAAGTTTTGTTCGTTTTTGGTTTTTGTCCAACCGACAACCAGTCAGTAGCCGAACAACTTTCTAATGTTGCGCCTTTTTGAACGACTTTATTAAGTTGCATACCTTTACGTTGGAGGGCAAACTGTACATTAATAGAACTTTATATTCAAAAGTTCGAAAGGAATTTAAATTTTGTTACAGATAACATAGAACACAACGTTAATTATCCAAATTTATCGTGTATTTCTAATTTCATTATGGTTTTATATTATTGCTAAAGTGGGTTTCGTATTCGAGAAAAAAACGAATGAAAATTAGGCAGTCCTGCGGCTCTCTGATTCTTCATTTTTTTTAAATCATCGCCCTACTGAAGATTAGGGAAGCATTTTTCGGTAAACATATCATAAAAGGAAAAACATAGGATCAGCTAAAATAAATAATAGATAAAAAATACATTAAAACAAAAAAGTATCTAAGATTTTCTGTAATATTTTTCCTCTATCCTTACGTATGCAAAGGCTTTTCGTCTAAACTGATCTTTAAAATATGATTTTTAATATATTTTTTCCCTGTGTGTAATTGATATGACATTCGTTTCAGTATTATTTTTGTATTTACTTGCATAATACGAGCCACCCTACTCCACCAAAACAACAACAATCAATCTCATGTAAACAAAAAATAAAAGAAGAAATATTTTCCATAATTGAAAATTTTTCCACACAATTATGTCTGACGAGGAGGACTACATGTCTGATAAATTTTTAGCTGGGTAAGTTAATTTATTGATTTTGAATTCTTTAAAGAGTCATTTAAATATAAATCCTTTTATTTGCAGATTGCAAGATTTACGTCCCAGTCTGGTAAATAATCGAGCGAAAAAGAGACAAATTGATATAGAATGTAAACAAAAGGAACGTATTAAAAAACAAAAGGAAGTCAAGTTGTCCACTGCTGTGGTTGATAACGATAGGTTACAGGCCGCCCTAAGTAAACCACTGGCTGAGGAAAATAAAGGCTTTAAATTACTGGCCAAAATGGGCTACAAACCCGGGCAAGCATTGGGCAAAATTACCTCCAATGATTCCTCCAGCCCAGGAATAATGGAATCACGTTTAACAGAACCTATAGGCATTACTTTAAAAACAGATCGCCAAGGCTTGGGCCGGCAAGCAGCTCTGCAAGAATTGAATGAGAGAAGACAAAAAATACGAGAGCAACGGCTAAAGAAAAAGTTGGGGGGAGAAACCAGTATTGAAGAATTTCGTCGTCGAACAAACCAAAAATACGAAGAAAAATTTGTGTTAAATGCATTTAAACGATGTCAAGTGACTTGTGAAAATTTAGATTTGGAAAGTAAGGTGAATACCCCAGAATTACCTTGGTTTTGGCCAGAAAGAATTATAGAAAGTAAAGAAAGTGATGAGGAAGACCCTAAAAAAGAAGACAACAATGACTTAAAAGAGGAACAGGAAGAGTTTTCTAACAGTGAAAAGCTGGAAATGCTTACAAACTATATACGAACTTCTTACCTGTTTTGCTATTGGTGTGGTGTTCGTTACAATAATGAAGAAGATTTAAACGACAATTGTCCGGGCTTGACAAAAGACGACCATTAATGCAGTTTTATTTATTATGAATTATGGAGGTTAAACCAGGCACATATAGTCAGGTATTTCATAATTATTTTATTTATTTGTTTTCTTTTCTTCTTATTTTTGTTATACAATTGTCAATTACTTACTGATTAATTTAATTATGAATAAGAATTAATTTACGAGTACAAATGCAATTTGAAATTAAAGAAAACACTTTTAAAATACTTTTTAAAACAATTAAACTAATTAGGCTTAAAATTAGAATTGATTATAAAAAGATATTGGAAAAGTAATTAAATGAAATATAAAGTACGAAAATAAAATCTCTGGAATGCTGCTAAACACGTCCGTCTAGTTTCTGTATCAAATCATGACACTTTTCTATGATGCTATATATAAACGGTCTTTCCATTGGGTCAATACGAAGCATATATTTGATTAAATCATGCATGTCCTATAAAGAAAAGTAAACAAACATGATAAATAGAATCTCGAATATTTTAATATTTCTGTATTTGCAGTTAAATGTTTAAATAGAATAATAAGGACATCATAAAGACATCACTTAGTTACAAGAATAATTACAAAATTTTTTTTTCAAGAAACACAGGGCCACTAAAACTGCTTTTCGACTCGTAGTACATCTCGGAAGTAGATTGTTACGTAGTTCTTTCTGCTATTTCATACAAGATTAATACTGTCCAGTATCTGATATTCCGACAGTTTCATGTATGATACAAAAATTTGCTGGTCTATTGAAGAAATAAGCTTGAATCGTTGAAAAATGAAAATACACTTAAAATTAGGAAATCAGGTGAACAGAATTAAACAGAATTAACTTGCAACAACACTTAATGAAGTGTTATGGTAAAAGATTAGACATAATTTGTAGTCTTTTATTTTAGAATCTCAAAACTCCTGTTATCAACAGAACTGCTGTTATTATCAAAATCCATACATTTAGTTTTTTTTTTTTAATTTTTTATAAATTATGTATATTCAATATATATATTCTATGTACAAAAGGTTTAATTTTATTATTACAATACGTACCTCTGAATATATGGAACTTTCAGGAATATTTAGGTTACCGCTTAAAACAGCTAACGCTACGCTGTCCCCCTTTTCATAAATAGGATCGAAGGGACAGTGAAAAAAACACATTGCATATAGTACACATCCCAAACTCTATAAAGAATTGAAAATCGAATAACAACGAAAACTTAGTGAATACATTCTTATATTACTACTCACCCAAATGTCAGTCCTTTCATCGATGGTACAGTATGATTTCACTGAAAATAATTCTGGTGCCCTATATACTATTGAACTGCGCTCTTCAGCTTCGTCTTGCAGGCGCTGAGCTTCCGATTGACCACAGATTTGTAAACGGGCTTCTGTCATCGAGCCAAGATCTACAATAATGGGTTCAAAAGAATCCGATAGACATATGTTGGCCGTTTTTAGATCCCTATGAGCCAAAGGCACTGGTTTCGCATCGTGAATGGCCCTCAGACCTTCACATACGCCTAAAAATATTTGCATTATTTGAGCTTCAGGCATGTAGTCTTGTTTCTTGGCCCTCAGTTGTAAATGATCCGCTAGAGAGCCATGCTTATAGTAGGGCAGCACAATATATAGAGTACTCGTTGTATTTATCACAATATCTGCAGAACCCTTAAGTTCATAGTCAATTACTTTGATAACATTTTCCGAATCGATACGTCGACAATTTTCAATTTCACGTAAAGCTATATTTTGATCGTCTATGCTATGGCATGTTATTCTTTTAACGGCATACAATTTCCGGGTGATTGAATTTTCCGCAAGGTCAATTAAACTGAAACCGCTATTTACACAAATAAAACCACAGACAATTAATATAATATCACCGTTATGATCTGTTTCTCATCATTATATTGATAAGATTAGAATATTATTTATTTTTTTCTGTAAACTTCCTTACCCCTGTGCCAGTCTATCTTTAACAGTGTATTTGGTCCCATTGATTGTTAAAGTTTCTTTGGTGCAAAAGCATCCGCGTTTAATAATGAGAGCCCATCCTAAACTATTCATAATGCTTTTTTTTTACACACTCTGCTCTGCACTTTTTTGAAAATATAACACGATTTTAGTTACTTTTTGCTAAACTAATTTCTACTTTAAAAAAATTATTAAGTTTTGTTGTAAAAAAAAGTGAAATCATTTAAGAGGCAACAAAATACAATCCAAGTTTATCTCTAAAGTCTATCAGCTGTCGTCAAATGTGTGGATGATGATTGCAATAGACAAACAGCTGCAGCAACGGGTGAATCGTATCTATATTAATAATGGGTTAAAGTTAACGATATTTTTATTCTAATAAAAAAATCGTTAAAAAGTTGATGAAAAAGTGGGGAAAAAACCTCAGATAAATAATGAGTACCATGTCCAAATATTTTCAATGCGGAGCTTACTTTAATTAAATATACAGATATTGATATTCAATTTTAAAATGATATAACTTTTTTCAATATGCTAATTATTATATGCTAATTAATTATCAACATCTGACACACCCTGT